>LS487624.1:0-20039 GCA_900490705.1 Pristionchus arcanus
CATGCGCTCTTTTTTTTCCCATCCACCGATTTTTCTAATTTTTTGGGATATTAGAGGTATATATGGGTACTTCAAAAAAATCACACGAACTTTTTTCGGTAATCGGTATTTCCACAGTTAGCCTATCTTATCGGTCACCCGACCGCTCCGCACGAGCGCAATGACCAGGAATGAGTTTTTGCGTTATGAAATGTTGGCTGAGCTCCCCTCTATCTATGGCAACTTAGAATGAGTTTTTATCTCAATTTTTAACCGAGTTATGATTAATTTTGTGAAGCCAATTTCACTGAAAATCACTGAGTGCTTGATCTTTGATCTACCGTAGCTCGAAAATAAAAATCGATATCAAAATTCCGAAAGCGCAGTTTGAAAGAGCACCATAGAAAGTACTTCCCATATTTTTTTTAGAATTTTTAAAAATACTTTTGCATACTGCCGCGGGTGGTCGATTATCTCGCGATTCGTCTCTTATGTGTTCTCACATCACTGATCACGTGTTCCCTTGCCCATTCGTCTCGCTGATTGACACGCTTGACACATCAATGTTCTGTTGTGTTCCCGAATCCTAATACCTGAGCTGCGCAAGAGCCGGGTTAACGGCCACGAGTGAATCTCGACATGGAGAGGCAATGTTACCAAGAGCAAGACTGAAGTGGCCAGACGGTGGCCTTTTATTCATTTTATGTGGCTATGACTATGAATCTCTCAAACAACCTCAGTTTCAATTTGGTTTTTATGCGATCTACTAGTCAGAGGGAGTCACAGAACCCCAAGGGCATCTTTGGAATACAAGTGATATCGTATGCCTGACCGGCGTGAAAAAGCATATGAAACGAGATCGACACATGCTTAATTTTCATCGCTACTAGTGATATCACATGTTCCAGAGTTGTTTTTCGCATGTCGCTAACTCATAAATCTCTGGAAACATCTGCAGTTTACTGGAGTATTAACTACAAAGACATCATTCATGATGTGAAGCTCAAATGCTATATATCAACCATTTCAGCAAAGCAATGACTCCCTTCATGTCTAAGATCCTTTTTACAGCCGTCTGAGTTTTCAATTACTTGCTGCAAAGTAATTGAAAGTAATCAATTATCCACCCTTGATGGCCTGTTTTCAGATGATTACCATTTTCGCCATCATGCTTGTCTTCGCCGCAGCCTTCCAAGGGCGCGCTTCCGCTCTCAGCCAACTCTCCACCGAACTGATGTTAGTTTCTACAAGTATATTCTTAATAATGACAACTGTTGGCGGCTTACACTGTAAAGCTAGATACTTATACATTCTGCAGCGCCGAGGGTCTGCTATCGCTGGAGGAGGACAGTGTGCCCGAGACGGTGTGCATGCTTTTCCCTCTCAAGGATGGCTCGGTCCGCATCCAGCTGTGCCCGATGACCGAAGGGGTAAGAAAACCAGCTGGCCGATTGAAAATGCCGATAGAAAAATCTTCATTCCTCGCATAAGAGCAATGAACGATGTACCAGTACTGTGATGCTTTTTTGAAAATGTCGGATCGGAAAATGACGAATTTTCAGTTTGGCCCCCGATCGGTGGGCTGCTTCGCCGTGTGGAATGGAACAGAACTAATGCAGCAGGGCTGCTACTCGAATCAGGAGGTACGATTTTTGGTCAACAGAAGAAGCCCCTTCTAGACATGACTCACACAATTTTCACTTACTTCCATGCTTCTCTGAAATTGGGTGAGACCAATCCGGTTCTGTAGCAAACACCATCCCCGTATCGCCACTGTAAACATTTCAAAAATGATATCTTGTCTAGATCGCCCTGCGTACTCAGTGCAAGAAGCGAGATTGCTCGGCGGATCGGAAGGAGGGAGATGGAGTGGCCTTCTGCTGCTGCTTCGGCGCTCTGTGCAATGCTGCGCTGAACTGAGATGAACTGAGATGAACGACTCTTCAGTATTTCAAAGTTTCACAGATTCTAAAATTGCAATCCCTTCCTTTAACTTTACTTCTGATAGTTTCGAATGGAGCCTTGAACATGATAAAGATGTCCGTGTTAAATCTTAACTTTCTTTCTTTTTTTTCAGTTTCGTTTGGAAGGATAGGCGTGGAAAGTGTGGAATAGTGATAGTTAGTGAAGCAAAGAAATATACACAATTTTTGAACAATAATTTATGTCATTAAAACTTGTAATGGAAGGACGATAATAAAACAACGAGAGATATCGAGTAGGCGAACGCGGTGATTGCACGCGATGATGAGGAATTACAAGACGAGTCCAGTACTGATTATCTTACTTCCGCAGCGGCAGATCTTCGATGATGAAATCATCTGCGAATATCGGAAGATGGAACATGTACAAAAAATCTGATGGGCGTGCCATCATTCTCTTTCTTTTATTTGTACCAGACCAGACCGTAACTAATACCGTAAATCTGATAATATGCTTGACAAATAAATTCGATAGATGGATTCGATTTAGTCTACGAGGAGTGGTCGTTAATGTTTTGCATGGCGGTCTTCGTGAATCGCGTCATTCAATCGAAAGACTGGGAGATAAAAATAATTAAATAAAAGTGAGACTGGATTTTTGTTTTTGGATTTTTGAATATTACGAATACACGGGTAAACACGTACGCAAGAAATGTTGATTTATGCCATTACACTTGAAATGAGAAAAATATTGCGACGAAGGAGGATGAGGAATATTTTGAAGTCGACTGAAGAGATGATGTCTTTACTTTCTGGCCGGCAGTTCTTGTGTGACGAAATCGTCGGCGAGTATAGAAAGGTGAAACATGGACAAGGTCGCAACGGTCAGAAGATAACCAGATAAATCGAGCAGGACAAGATGGCCGTATGGTATCTATATACTCGATACCTCGTAGCACACCAGACTTGAAATCCGCATAATCCGATGCTAGGCTTAAGTGAAAATCCCACCAGATGGATTCGAATTAGAAAAAAAAAGATACGAAGTGGCCATAAATACGAAGCATCGGTCTTCAGTTCCTTTTAGCCCTTCTGAGAAGTAGCAATCTTCATCAAACAATAATACAAGGCAGTTGCGTGGAATCGTTGATAGAACAAATAATTTATAGCGATATTTGCAAATGCAAACAAATATTCGGACAGCTACTTCACATTGCTATATTCATCGGTGGATCTTCTTCGTTGCGACAATTTCTTCGATAATTCGCATCGGCAGATCCATTCCCCGATCATCTTCGATTACGATATCGAAGACGGAAAGGAACTGCACCAGCTTGTCCACTTGCTAAATGATAATTTGATAGTTTCCTCTAGTTATTTTGTCAGATAAGACGTTGCACATCAAAATTTCGCTATTTTCACGACAATTGCAGGGGTTGTCAGTTCGCATTCGCTTTCGGGATATTCGTGACTCCTTCTTCCCTCTTTAAAAACAGTATTCTGTATGTCAGCTGGCCAAAGATTAGAAAACTTAGCGACCATAAAAGCTACTATGTGGACGAGTCAACGCTCACCCCATCGAGGAATCCGATTCGTAGCGTGACAGCCGTCCAGCAGGTAGGCTCCTTCACCATCGAGGCGACCTCAGTGGAGTCTGCGAGAAGGATCAGATTGGGCCGAGAAACCGGGATCGGTGAGCCACATAGGGATGCCATCTGAAATGCAAATATTCACTCGGACAAAAAGAGTCCTTAGTGTCGTCACGTTTGCCGATGTTCGTGCGATCTGTGTTGACGCAATTGGCAAGAGAATTTCTTATTCCCAACAAGAATATTCTCACTCGATCCTCAATCTCGGGAAGTGGTGTGGTGAGCGGATGGTCGACGCGAGAGATGACCTGCAATCGAGAAAGGAGTGATTCACACCCAAATACTCTTGATTTTCGCAATCGTTCACATTCTGCTATCAACAGAGAAGAAAGAAAGTAGGCGACGAGGTACAAAATTGCAAAAGAAAAGCAGCATCCGTTTCAAATCTGTGATGACTGCTTAAAACGGGCCTCTACTCGATTTGTATTAGCACTCGCAATACCGTCGATGAAAGAACATAGGAAAGTCAAAAAGTGGAGAATTATCATAACTGATTCTAATATAAACAGCTGACCGATATCCTGTCCGCGCCTGCAGCAATCAATCCGGCAATCTTCTCCAGCGTAAATGTAGGTCGACTCGTGTGAATCTGAGAATATGTTTCAAAATAACAAAAAAGTTCAAGAAGCAACAATCGTTGACTTCTCAACAGCTGAATGAAACACGTACTCCTTGCTGCTCTAGAAGGCGTCGGATGTCGAAGGGAACGGTATCCGCCGCTTCTTGGGCTTGCACGAACCTGCGCAATTAATATCAAACGTCAAAATCGAAAATTAATCAAAATTATAAAAAAAAAGAAACCTGCCAATCTGCCAATTCATCAAGAGCTTAGCCATTATCATAATTGAGAGATGTATTTCGTAGAGGACGAATGCAATGAAAAGAAGTCGATGTCAAAAGACACACATCATACATCGTCCCATCTTTATACGCAACTGAGAATGCAAAACAGACGAATCAGCGATAGTATTTTCAGTGCAGAGGTGCGTATTTGTGCTCGGAAATTTCCTCACTCTGTGCACAAATACAACCTATTTTGAAGATTTTCGAATGAAGGTTCATGGATTTGTGTCGCTTTTTTAGCCGAATTTTGTGCGCGTGCTGATGTGTGCATCTGAGACACGATTGAGATAAATTTTGCGTCCGAGGGAAACGTCGGCAATAGGTAAAGGGAAAGATGCGAATGGGAACGAGTCAACCGTTGGTTGGGTTGTTTTGGGTGCAAGAGCGAGTGCTCATTGAGTTCTTTTGTGGCCTTGTGTTGTGCACAAGGGCAGCGTTACGTTTGCAAATTCGTGTAATGAATTGCAATCCTTATCGATAACGATTTCTGAAACTTTCAAGCATCCTAAGCATACACGTCAGAAAATGTTAGCTTCGGAAGCTGCACCAAACAAGGAAACGAAGGACCATGGGGAAGAATACGAGAGTGCGCCTAGAAAGTAGTTGCTCCTGCTCAGTTAGTGGGTCGCTTAGATCTCCACGGACCCCACGAATGCCCAAAGTTGAAGGACGAAACTGCGAGATTACGAAATTTCTTATGTTAACTGCGCTCAGAATGGTTGAAATTACCAGTCTAAGAAATACTTCCCATTTAGTAATCCAATTTTTTTGTGCTAATTTATTTCATACAATATCGGATCGCCGAATTCTAATATAATATTCTAATATAAATACGCCGAATTCTTCCACGATCGGGTGACTAATGAGCAGGTCCGTTGCACAACCAAATTCAAAGACGTTGTTCGGGAGGCGAAGCGAAGGAAGTGGGTATGGGTTGAGCGGATCTCGAGAGCACATCACGACCGATGGATGCTGAGTGTGCTCCATTGGACCCCTCCCTACACGAGAAAACAAGGACGCCCAACCAAGAGATGGAGAGATGAATTCGTCCCAGCGGCAGGACAACAATTCATGCAAGTAGCACAACACGATCGAGCTACATGGAGAACATTATTGGCAACCCAGCTCCGTAACACCTTATGAACCAGCTGATAAAGTTGTTTAAAATGTAAAATGTAAAAAAAATCGGATCTCAGTGCAAAATCGTTTAATCACCCTTTAAACTTTGTCCGCCCACTGATGGTCTCTAATTTTCACGCTTTCTTCCTCACTCACTTTTGCTCACTGATTCCTTCTCTTTCAACGAGCGAGAATTGATCTTTTGTGAAATGAAAATCACGTACCAACGCGCCCACACTCCAAGATAGAGTAGAGTTGGAGGAGAGGAGGGGTCCTAGGATCTAGGACTAATGTCCTTGGAAACACCGAAAGTGTATGCGGAAGCCATTTCGAGATAATGGCTCTACTGCTAGCTTTGCTTGCTGTCCATCATGGTAAGTATAATACATCTGAACGAATTCGAATTATCTAATTTTCCAGTCTATTCTCTGTGCGAGCTTCCCAATGAGCTTTACGCTAAATCGATACCATCAGAATTCCAGCAGATCCCGTTCTCCGTGAGAATGGGAGGAGGTTTGAAATATGTGCATTTACAAATATATATTTTTCAATGATTTCTTAGATGGAGTGATAATCGATTGCTTCTGGATAGGAGCTGTGAGTAATTCAAGACTTATTTACATTTCTAAATTGACAATTCAGAAATATGATTCCGCGAGCTTCCTCTTCATATTCGGAGGTTCTCTAATGTGTGACAATTCAACGGGAAAGTAAGCAATAGTTTATCATGACAAATGAAGAAGCCATTTATGACTTTATGATCTGTAACCATTTTCGTAAGTAAGATAATTTTTCCCAGGTGGATCTCTGACACCGGCTACGAGGCTCCTCCAATTGTAAGAATAAATATGGATTAAAAACGTAGCCACTTTTTTCAGATGAGCTGTCTATCCACCAAAGTGTCTATTCAATCATGGCCAGAGTACTGCTATCTCTTTGACGTTCAGGACAATGGATCGACCCAGATGCTCATCGTCTTTCAAGGAAGGTGCGAGAATATTGAATTTCGGAAATTATCTCAGTTAATTTCTCGCATCATTCAAAAATATTAGAGTCTGTTTGAACAAAGTTTACTCTCCGACTTGCTGATTCTCATTTCACTATTGTTACTATTACAGAGAAAACTATTGCCCTCCCGATTCTGAATTGCAACTCTTCGATGGAACTGATATGAGTTCGCTTCGTTGCATGGGAAAAGGTATTCCAAATTGAATCAAGTTGCGAGCGAAAAAAAACATCACAGGAGAACTGTTCCGCGTAACATTCCGCAACGGAACATCGGACGATATCCGCACTCCTACAACCAGATGTGCAAAGAAAAAGATTGTAAATGGATAGTATGGACGAACAATGTAAAAAATAATAATACATTTATTTATTTCCACCCCCGCATTCTCAATGAACTATCTTGAAATGTGAACGTGTGATTTGAGTGAAATGTAAGCTAGAGAGGGTTAAAGTCCACTTCCAAAGGGAGATGGTATGCCTGATATGAACGATCTTTCGAATCATTTGATCTTTTGAAAGACCATCGAAACACGCTCGAAATGAGAGCCGTCTGCTCGCAAACCATTAGATTCTCTTCATTCTTTCATAGCACTCTCTCAGAGAAGCGGAGAGAAATGAAGCGACCGATAGCTCAACCCACGACCCGACTTGAAACGATATTGTTGCCGTTCCATCGCGTACAACTGATCATCTCTTGATCCAACCGTAGTGTCTGAATGAGCAATTCGCTTCTTCATGCCTCATATTCGCTCACTGGACAGCGGAAGGAGTGAGCACTCAGAACATACGAATTCTTCGTCCTGACCCTACATGGCGAAGGAATGGCAGCAGTGTGCGGTTTATCGATCATAAAGAAGAAGAATTCATGCGTGGTGAAAAGAAAAACTCTAAGGGAGAATAAATGTCGTATCTTCATTTCACAACATCTCTCGCCAAGCCAAGAGAGGGGGTTACCGAGAGCGCTCTTCCACTATTTCCGTCTTGCGCGGCCGATCGTACGGTGCGATAGAAACATCGGTCTCACACTGCGTTTTTTGCCTAGAGGTGAACAGAGGTCAAGAACTGTTGGAATCTTGATATACTTTTCACCTGACTTTACCAACACGTCCAGAGTCACGTCAGAGTCAAATCCAGCGCGTCACTAGGTCTTACCTCTGCTCGGAGTTCGGCGTCGCATCTAATACCATGGGGTGAGTTTTGCCCTCGAAACCTTTCCATCTCACTTCACACGTCTTTTAACAGTCAAAGTTGAAAGAGAGTACTATGAATGAAGAGACGATTACTTCGTTTTTAATCCCTCGACTATAGATACACTCTCTGCAGAAGCCGCAGAAGAATTGGCCCTAATGCACGGCCGTTTTCTCGCCCTGAGCACAATTTCGCAGCATCTTCCGCCTTGTACAGTATCGCTCGGAAAGTTCAGAAGGTATTTCGAGATGCTTGATTTCGGTCAACTACATAATATTTGCTCAGACTCGTACTACTAGATTGCCATGCTGCCGCAGGTGCTTAGCGCACGGCCGAGAGGTACCGTATGATCAAGTTTAAATCCGGTTTGCGTATGTCTCAATGCGCGTCTGCTCTTTCGCTGTTCTAGCCGTCAAGAGTTCATGCGAATTGAGGAGCGACGCTACCGTATTTATAATATAATATTTCCGAAAACTTTTTCTACAGGTTCTTCGCCAATTCCACACCAACCCGTGTCCCTTCAGCGATTGCTCGTGTGCAAAGGTGAGCAGCGATTTGTCACAAACAAATTACAAAAGGCATTCGGCTGAACTTTTCTTATCGTGTTCAAAATTTTTTAACAACTCATAAACATTGAGTGTGATGGCGTAACGTTGATGCGTGCCAGCGAGTATACGCGTAGAGACAAGCGGCGTCTGAGAGATCAACAACGCAGCCAATTACAGTTAGCGCACGGAAATGGACAGATTCCTACTGAGGGTATTTCGAGAGAATTGCGATAAGAAATATCACTGAACAACGGATAGTTTCAGGTATGATGGACCACATAATTGTGCCTCCTGCCACGTACAATGACGCGTGCCCAACACAGGATGAGCAGCAGCTCCACATTTCGACGAATGGTCTCGGCGAGGTTAGAAAACTACAAAAAATGCATTCGTATACGGGCGCAACAAGCGTCTGAATTTTCTAAAACTGATCAAATAAGTTCACATAATCTAGATTTTTGCACCAAACAGGGGCACTTTTCTAGTTCCGTGCCAGGCCAAAAATCAAAGATCACCTGACCATCAATCAATCAATCAAATCTCTCCCGTTCTTACAGGGAATGCATTTCAATTCTGACGCTCAATTTACCCGCGTTTCCTGGTGTCGCAAGTGCTTGGGCCACGGTCGACGGGTACCGTACTTGACCAGTCATGACAGAGCATGCCCCTACGCCTCCTGCTCCTGTGAAATGGTCAGTAAAATGAGGATTTTATTCAAACATCCTTTTCGAATAATGAAAAAAATCTATATTCAGTGCGCTAGCGTTATGTATCAGTGTGAGAGTTCAATCGTACGTCGCTACCGGATGCGCAATGCGCATAATCCATCTGCAATGATCATGCCCGTGAGACACAGCAGCATACACACGCAAATGGGCGCTATTCCTATTGAGAGTCAGTTGAATGTGACCACCTGTTCCTGTTTTTCAATGGACAGTAACATTTCAGAAACGGTGGATCAACGAACTGTGTCTATTCCCATGTACTATGACGTGTGCCGAGCGCAAGCTGAGCGTCAGCTCCGCACTTCGACGAGTGGCCTCGCCGAGGTTTGAAGTCAATTCTTCGAGGAATGGACAGTAAACCGTCAATCGAAAAATACTAAATACCGCAGTGGAAACAAGTTCTACATGGGCAAATAATACAGGAAACATCTCCATCTACAGATAACACTCGAAAACTTGCCAACTGTCGTACCTCACCCTTCTACCGCACCAAGAAGCGTACCATTGTCGCAGCCACAAACTCAATACACCAGTTATGTACCACCATCTTGCGGGTAAGTGACCTTTACTTTTACTTTTACGACATACGCTCGTGTTTCCCATACTCGCTTTCATTGACCGTTTTACGCTAACCAATCAGATACCCTTTTTTCAGGCCGTCGAATATTTCTGGAGACGCATTTGCCAATCTTCTCGCCACTCCATCATCCGTGTTGCTGGCGCAGCTGGAAACCAGATTTACGTCCATGGATCAATTGTTTTCCCCGACAAATCCCGGAGAATTCCCGGCTCTGCTCAAGGCACTGCATTCTGTAAGTGCTATAATATTACCGCAATTAAAAATGGTGTCCGAGAAACATATTTTTCCAGCCGTCAGCTTTATTCCCCCCCCTCGTCCAGACAGACATGGTCAAGTACTCCATCAGTTTCCATCAGTAGCTCAGAGGCCCCAAGTCCGGAGTATGCAATTGCGAACGCTGGTATGTGTCTGATAGCATCACAATCGAGTTGCCAATTCTGAAAGCGCCTAAATTCTAATATCAAAGGTAGAGATGCGGAGTGATGTTTTAATTTTTTGGACACCTATTTTTCAAACTATTTTCTGTCTCCATCAAGCAGTGTTTAATTTTCTATTATACATATTCCATTTGTTTTACACAATCGTTTTCAGGCCAAATGATCCATCTACACTTGACTACCAGTGAGGCGTCGCTCCATGGAGTACCTCGGCTATCGTGAACTTCTGCCATGCGAGGTCATCGCATGATGACTGCGAAATCAATTTAGTTGTGAACACATGATTGTTGTTAATTTTTTGCGCAGAATAAAATGATCAGTGATAGTTTATTTGAAATCGACAATGCTAGTTTTAATAAAAAAAGTCAAATACTGTGAATCGGATGCACCGCAATGAATTTGTGTGTGGTCGTTCACCTTCATTGCTCTTTTGGTATCTGCAATTTTAGATGGTTGAGCGTTCTTTGCGGCCGGTGGAATTGCCTCTCTATTCTACTTGCGCAGATGTGTGAGATCTTGTACGAACAGTATGAGGAGATATTGCACGTACGTACCTTTTTTCTATTTATAAATTTCTGCTGCTCTGCAGTCATGGATCTTTCATGCAACCTTCGATATTCAGATATTTATCACCCGCACATTGCCAATGAATAATCATGTTCCAATGCAATTTTACTCTCTTTTCTTAACAGAGACGATTTCATCGATGATTCTCATCGATAGATCCATTCCCTTCTCATCAGCGATCACGATATCGAATGCGGCAAGGAACTGTTGCAACTTCTCTAGATCCTGGAAAGACATTTGTTGTTCTTTCCCATTCCCTTCATAAATCAAAACAGATCTAAAATTCAATACTGCTTTTCCGACATCGATTAGCAGGGCTCACCCCATTGAGGAATCCAATCCTCAGCGAAATTGCTCTCCAGCAGTTTGGCTCCTTCAACATCCCGACGGCTTCAGTGGAATCAGCGAATAGGATGATATTAAAACGAGCGGGGATGGGCGTGTCAGCGAGTAGTGAGATCTATGAATTACAGACCATATCATTCTGAGAACTCGATAAATACATTTCTACGATTGAGCACGTGCGATCTAGGCGAACTCCAAGAAATCTACTCCACCGAAAGCATAAAAGTTCTCACCTTTGGTACGTTTTCGATTAGAGGCATGGCGAGCGGGTTGTTCAGGCGAGAGACAATCTGGAATTTTTACAAATGATGTTCAAAATTTTCAAATTTCGAAATCGTGCTCGCGCTCACGCTCTATTGCCGTTCATGTACGAAGACGATTGGAGAACTAAAGCGATATTCCGTGCCTTCTAACACCGCTAACTCACCGAGAGTTTGTCTGCGCCCGCTTCGATCAATCCGGCAATCTTTTCGAGCACGAAGACCCGGTTTCTTGTGTGAATCTGGATGAATTTTTTTGGATAAAGCATTTGTATATTTGCTTAATAATGTGAATATCATCATAAACATCGTGCAAAACCTACACCAGGTTGCTCCAACAGCCCTCGGATGTCGGAGGGAACGGTAGCCGCCGACTCTTGGGCTTGCATGAATCTGTCAAGGTTAAGAATATGATGACAACAAAAATAATTCTTGAAAAAAGTGAAAACATACCTGTTGATCTGCCAGTTGAGGAGAATCTTAGCCATCTTGGGCAAAGGAAAGGTTTCTCGACAGTGAGGGTCATCTGCCTCCAAATTTTATACGCCATGTGGAAGGGAAAACAGCCGAGAAAGAACCAACATTGTCCTCGCAAGGAGCGAGTGTGTTCCCGAAGATGATCTCATGCACAAATAAGAACGTTATTTTTGGAATTTTTTGGAGTTTGAAGGCGTTGATTTTGTGCTGTTTTCGTTGTGGTGTGCAATGCGCACGAGGCGGTATTGATAAGGTTTGCATTTCGAAGACACAGACGAACGTCTGTGAAAGGTGGAAGCAGAGCGGAGAGTAGTGATGTGTGATCGACTGACGGCACATTCACACAACATTTCCGCCTATCTACTGAGTACTGCGTGCCGACCTATACGGTTTGCCTCACCCAGCCATAGTACTGAGAGAAATATAATGGCAGTAAGCAGAGCTCGAGCTTTTGTTGTGATCCTTTATCAAAAACAATTTCAAAATGTATCTGAAAATATCTTTCAGGACTTAAATCGATTGCGTCCTTTGAGTCCATCATAAAAGCCGTCCTTCACATACTCGAAGATGTACTCGATGATGTCGGTCCAGATCTACAATTAGAGTTTTGATTTGCCCATTCGAAACGTACTTACCAAGACAGCCCGTGCGAGATCGTCCGGAGACAACTTTTCTAGCTTGTGGAGATGATCGTTCACGCCGGTCTGTACTGCGTCCTGAACGAATAGATAAAAAAAATAGGTAAAAATATTTCCGCCTCTTTTTTACGCAGTTTTTTCACACACTCTCTCGCAGATTTCAAATGCTAATCTTGCGGAACTGGCCTTGAAGACGTCCCAGTACATGGGATCCAGCCAGACGGGCAGATAGAAGACGTGCCGATGGCCGACAGCGTAGAGGTACGCCTCCAGCTGCTGTATATCGTCCACCTGGTCCAGTGCCTTGGCGATCGTCTCAACAACTTCGTTTGCATTTTCGGTCTCTCAAACCAGCAACATTGCACTTCTCTAGTTACCAGCCATTATTATACAAAACACTGGTTCAATTAAGAGCACCGTATCACATCTGCACGACCTTTCACTTCCCATTTGCCACTATTTAACGGAATTGCACTCGCTGACCTGGACCAGTCGCAGTGCCTGGATGCGGAATTCCGCCTGCTGTGCATAGTTTTCACCGGCCGCTTCGTATTTGGCGACCCACGGAAAGAGCGACTTGCACGCGACTCCATGCGGCCCCTCGAACGCCGTTCTGAAATCATGAAGATACTGCTCAGTGAAAATGAAAATATCGCCTTTTAGACGATATGATATCATGATATCTATACAGCAAGTATAACGAACCCCCTGCTCGTGCAGTTGGGTTGGGGAAAAACTTTGTGTATGGGAAGGCAACTAACATGTACATCTTTGAGCCGAGCGCGAAGAGCACCTCGAAATCGTCGCTCCACGTGCGTTGTAGCAGCGCCGCATAGCGCGGATTAGCACGCCACTCTAGCATCGGAAAGAAGGAAACAATATGATAGATACAAATACAACTTTATTGGATGAATATTTAGATAAACCTAACTTTACGATCCTTCTTGAGTCTTCTGAACATCTCTTCGAATCACGGTCCAGAAGATGAAACTCGAGCGCGTTAGCAGCCTCCTCTGTGTCATTATTCATCATAAGTGTATTGGTTGCCAGGAGATTACTCGTAACGTACGTTCAAATATGGGAAAGATTCCACCCGTTCAAAGAATGTAAAGGCGCTATAGTTGGCTAAAAAAGCCCCTGTCTGCCCATCTATTTTGTTTGCTCATTGACATTTTTCGAGAGCACGTCGTGTTTTCAGTGAATCACAACTAGAGTGGCTGAAGGAAGTGTTCACAAAAATTAAGAAAGGTCATGGTAAATCGGGGATGACAAAAACGAAGGTGTTTGACTATGGAATGTGTTCAGTTGTTGGTTACCATCAAGTGAAAAATATGAGCCATGTAATGGAACACCTCATTTGCATATTAGAATAAATATTAGGAAAAATGGTGAAAAACACCGAGTTGGAGGGAAGTGTTTTTGAATAACAAGGGAGGATGTATATATTTTGACCCCGTTCAAAAGTGGGATGTGTTCTTGAATAGTTTTGGCATCGTTAGGAATCAACACTTGCATACTTTTCCATACTCATTCGCTCACTACGACCGCTCAAAGATTTCGAAAAATCGTGAAATGGCACTTCCTTCAGCTTCTCTAATCACAACCCAACATAGCTCAGCGAGCAAATAAACTAATCTTTTCAAGAATATTATTATTATGTCATTACAAACAACCCTTCTACTAAACATGGAAAACACGAATATTAGAGTCTACAAGAGAGATTCCAAAACAGCGCATTCTTAGCAGCGCATCAGACATTGAAGGCAGCTGCATCTGTCTCTTTTCTATTTTCTCTAGTCAATATTGCTATTGACGATCTTCTCGAGTTAATTCAAAGCTAGTATGATACTACTGGAGAAGATAATTGTGCAAAACAATGCCTCTGTGTTCGAATGTGACTGCAGACGATAAGAATCAAGACTCGAAAGTACCATTTATCTCTCTTCTATGTACAAACAATCTGAATCTCTACAGCGGATCTCGTAGAAGATCTTCGTCTATGATCGACGTCGAAAGGGTAATCTATTTGCCGGCGTAGGCATTGCCTCCGAGGGGAGCTCCGCCAAATCCTCCCGAGGGGGCGGCATAGCCTCCCTGCTGGCCTCCGAAGGACTGGGCGCCTCCGTATCCTCCCTGAGATCCACCGAAAGCGGGGGCGGCGTAGCCTCCCTGTTGGCCTCCGAACGACTGTCCGGCTCCGGCGTAACCGCCCTGAGAGCCACCGAAAGACTGGGCTCCTCCGTAGCCTCCCTGAGATGCTCCGTAACCTCCGGCGCCTCCGGCAGTGGCGTATCCACCGCTGGGCGCGAACGAGGGGGCGTACGCGGGGGCGGGAGCCGAGTAGACGGGAGCAGGGGCGGCATAGCTGGCGCCTCCGCTAGGGTATCCGCCACCGTAAGAGCTTCCTCCATAGGAGCTTCCGCCTCCGTATCCGCCACCTCCGCAACCTCCTCCTCCTCCGCAAGGCGGGGGTGGGGGCGCTCCGCTGAAAGCGAGTATGACTAAAAACGGTCCTTCTACGATCTACTGATGCTACGGAAAGCTTAGCTACTAGCAGTTCTCATTACTACTCTCCGAAACTAACGAGATTTAATTAGGAAAGTGAAAAATGATTGAGCTGCAGTGAAGATGTAGTACTCACCATCCACCTCCGCATCCTCCTCCTCCTCCACCTCCGAAGAGCGACGAGAGGAAGGCATTGGAGACGACGGCAAGAGAGAGCACGATGAGCACCTTCATTCTGGAAGGCTACGATTGGAGACAATGTTTGACGTTGGAGGGGCAAGGATCAATTACAGGGAACGCGGGAAGCAACATGATGAGAAGTGCAATGGGAATGACTACTCAGCCTCTTTTGAGATCGAGGGGGTAAAGGGGCGCATTCTTCATCCTGACGGACCAAATATTCAAAAACAATATGCTCAGAATCGAGGTACTTGTAAGGCAGAGGACATGAGCCGATGGGCGATGTTCCCTCTGCCCCCTCGGGCGGTTATATACTGCCCCAAGCCTTAGACGCTCCTCCTTCGCGCATTGAGAGCAAAGGTCTGCAAGTGCGGGGGAACAATGGCCTGTCATCAAGCTAGCAGAGAAGATTGATTGGTCGGTTCGCCGATCACAGTCTCTCGCTGCACAGTTCGCTAGAGTCACTGTGTTTCGGGGAGAGTGCGGTCGTTGCTCCATTTCGTTCAAGATCTTTCATTGCTGCTTTGACCGCGAACATTGGAGGGAGGGGTCAATTGCCAGGGATAGGGCACACTCCTCAGGCACCGCGCACTATCGTTTCTCTATCGGGCGAGAGATTGCCTCAAGGGGATCATGGCAGAGCTTATTGAGCGAACTCTTCGGATAAACAAGAAATGTCCTAGCAAGGGCAAAAAATCGTGGGAGGCGGGGGCGAAAATCGCCTTTCGATTTCTCGCAAGGCCAAAGAAACAGTGAGAGGGGGGATGGGCCGTTAAGCTGCGGGTTGTAATCCATCTTGCAACCTATCGGTGGCGTTTACCTTACACTTTTGATGGCGCGGCACTTTGTTGCGACGGGGTTGTAATGTCTGGTAAATGGTGTAATATTGTTAACAGACTGCCGTTTTTGTATGTGCAAGCGGGTAGTTCTATGCAGCTATAAACTGCTGTAGCCTCGAAGCGAGCACTGTTTAAATTAGATCAATATTTATTCGAAAATGTTTAATACGAAAACAACTGATAACTATTCTGCAAGGAGAGTAAGTAAATTAGTCGCGTATTCGCTCATTCGACTTTCTTCACATCTTTTGTTTCTGAAGAGGTGGCGATCTGCAAAAAATGAGATTGCTTCGTCTTAAAAACAATGCGGTAATGTTTTTTTAAGTGAGCTGCTGAATGGACGAGCTTGACCATTCATTTCTTCTCACTCGTTCTTCCGAATACGGGATTAACTTCGTTACCGTCATCTTCCTCTTAGTGGGCGATTGCTTCTTGATGTATGCATTGTGGAAGTACTCGGCGAAGAGGTAGATGTACGTTGCCAGCACTCCACATCCCATCCACATACGATCCACCCTGCATCGACTGTTTCTTGTTTGTCGAGTTCGGCTCTACCCCGAGCAACTTCGCCCTTTTCTGGCTACTTTTTAAAGTAGCCAGAAAGTAGCCAGTTTTTAAAGTTAAAGTAGCCAGTTTTTAAAGTTTTAAAGTATTTAAAAATAGAAGTATTCATAAAAACTGCTAGACTAAGGGCCGAGTTGCTCACTTATTATTGCAGTTGTCCAATCCCTCTGTGAGATGGAAATAGAACATGTGACCAGCCAGATAAAATGCAGAGGCGAATTGAGTGATCTGCAGTGATTGATTCTCGAAAGATCAAAGATCATCGGGTACCTGGATGCAAGTGATTGCCTTGGGAATCCAGAGAGGCGTCTTGACGCCGAGGGCACGCAGAGCAAAGTAACTGAAGAGAAATGGATTGAAAGCGAAAGTTTGATCTCAGATCGGTCGAGGAGAAATGAAAACGAGATTGATGCCTTTGAGGGACTGACTTTTGATCTATTATTCGAATCTACTAGTAGGTCGAAAAAACTCACAAATACATGACAGTGTGCACGAAAAGATTCTCGATGATCACGTATCGCGCCCAGGGAACGAATTCCGTAAAGAAGATCTGCCCGGCGAGAAAAGTTACGGAGTGGTGGTACCTGAAGGATAACATGCCACAAAAAGCTGATCGGTTGCATTTCATTATCGGGATATTGGTAAAGAAGCGTACCAGTGCATGAAAATGACTGGGCGTTTTCTCACGATGAGAAAGACGGTGTCGATGAGTTCGGGGGCCTGAAAAATAGACTTTTCACCATTCAACACCGAATAATTTCTGAATTGTAGAGAACCTTGCTCATCGTGAATAGCCATGCGACATAACCAGACACCGGGTTCGTGTAGAAATCATCGTTGTAGCAGAGTGTTCCTGAAAATGATTGAAGTCGTGAAAAAAGGATGCGTAATCCGACTCTTACAGCTCATTTTTCGTTCGTCAGGATATCGAGTACGTGTAATGAAGCGACGCATTCTTCCGCCTCATAGCCCTAATACTCACCCAGGATGCCGCCCTTGTAGTAGGACTCCATGATGTAGGGAAGCAAGATGCAGAAGGAGATCCCGGAGTAGACACATAGTAACAGGTTCCAGGCAACAAGAGCGCCTTGGAGATTGGGAGCCTTAAATAATGAACTTGATTCGACTGACTGTTTGGGCACTCACTTTGCAATTTGCCATCATTTGTGGACCGAATTTGACCATGAGAAGGTAGACGCCAGTGATCTGAATGCTTGTCATACAAACACTTGTCACAAATACGTTTCTTTGCGTATTTCATTCTTGAATTCTAAGGATAGGTATTAGTCAGCAATAGAATTTCAAACCGCAATGGAGATTGGCAGGTGGGTGTGCTCCATAAAGTGCTGCATCTTGTTCATTTCCCACTCGCCGAAGAAGACTTCCGAGTAGGAAACAGGAGATCGATTCGATGCCAGTGTCATCTCGGGTCGAATTATTCGAAGTAGTTCCATTCTGTAGTAACATGGGTTGTGCATGGAAACACGTTGTTAACTGGACCAAATGGCAAAGTCAATGCAGCAACTACACTAGCAACACTAAGGAAATGATGATGAATGAAAAGGAATTGGGACAAGCAGTCTATTCGTTGATTCGCTTATCACAAATGAAAGATTATCGTGTATCAAAGATCGTTTCAGAGTAATCTAATTTGAGGGAGTGCGCGAAACCAGTCGTGAGATGAAGTATAAGTGGGAATTTGTTATATGATACGCAATGATATCTGATCGAATTAATTTCACGTTTCTTTATCTGCAGTGCTAGCATTCACTCACGAAGGCCTTATTTTATCATAATCATCGAGTGCATTGCCGGGGTGCAATTACAGTATCCAGGACGGAGGTTCAGCGTGCTATTTCTTCGATATGCGAAATAAAACAACGAGAGAAAGGCTTGAGGAATGGTTTCAATACCAATCCGAGATACTATAATAGCACAAGAAGAGGCCCACACTGTGAAAAAATAGAAACAAAGAATACAATCTAACGATGAAAAAATACTATAGGGGGAGTTGGAGTATGCGGTGGTTTTTGAGTATTGCTTGCTGAAACTGATCAAGAATAGAACACCGTTAGATTAACCGACCGGTAGATGCAAGGTCGGTTCAAAGTTCTTGTAGAATCGGTCGAGGGGAGGGGCGGAGGGGTATAAAGAACGGCGATAGCTCCAAGCAATTGTACAAGATATGCTATCAGAAACAGGAATTGGGTGATCGGTTTGCATGTGCATTGCACGGTTCAACAGTAGGAACACGTAGTATCTCTAGATAACGCCCATGATGACACGGAAAGTGTAGATTAATTATCCTTCTTCGATTCCTCAGGTTCTTTCGCTTCTTTTGCATCTGCGGGGCCTTCGACCTGAAAAAATATAGATTCCATATTTTAGAGAAGAGAGCCATGAATCCTTGGATAAAAAGGCAACAGCCGGCATATTTTCAATAGTCACCTTCTTTTTCGTGGGTGAGTCATTCCTGTAGTAGGCATCTCTGTAGTACTGCAGGAAGAGGTAGAGGTACGAACCGACAACGAGGCCACCGATTACGGACACAGCATCGATCCTGATATCGTGCGCTTGATACCACCAAATGACCAATTGAAGAGTGCTGACTAGCGAGTTATCGATTCCCCGGGAGGGGGTATTTCGAATTTCGAAACTGTTTGAGAATTGCCATAAACAACTCTTTCTGCCAATAAATAATATATTAACACTTCGAGACTTTGCCTTCACATCTTACTCACTTAGCCGCGCAATCTCCAAGATTACCAGTGAAAAGCGCGTGGAAGAAATGAGCTCCGAAGATGGACGAGGATATGAATTGGACGATCTGAAAGGTCATAGATTAAATATCAAAGGTCATAGATCATCGATCAGGTCAAAGATCAAAGTTCATTGATCAAAGTTCAATGATCATAGCTCAAACCTGCGTTAGCGTAATCATCTTGGACACCCATCGCTCAGTCTTCACGCCCCAGGCTCTGACGCCGTAGTAACTGCAAAGAAGGAAATGGTACCGCAGCATTGTTTTTTTTACGGAAAAAGTACAGTTTTTTTACAGTATATGTAGGGCAAAAACCGTAGAAGCGGAAATTTCGTTTTACATAGCAAATGTCTTTCCGAGAGTAACGGAATAATGGCTACTCACAAGTACATGATGGTGTGCACGCCGAGGTTTATGATGACACCAGGTCGAACGAACGGCACGAACTGCGTGTAGAAGGCCTGTCCGAGCATGAAAGTGACGGAGTGGTGGTACCTGAGCGACCAAAGTGTTCATCGATAAGGAAGCGCCTACAGGATGCATTTTCCCCTTTTTTGAATTCGTCTATGGGGCTTGTGAGATGAAAAGAAGAAAAAAGAAGTTCACGTCCGATGCCGATACTGCATACTTGATTCAAATTCACTCACCAGTGCAAGAAGATTACAGGTCTCTTTCTGAGAATGAGAAAGACGGTGTCGATGAGTTCAGGGCCCTGAAAATATGTTTGCAAATAATAAATAGCTATGTTTGAAAATTTAATACGTTAAGAGACCGGATCCGAGAAAAGTGACCATTGTCCGGACATTGCGCCAGGATTTTCGATTCCGGCCACCATACTCACAGGGCCTGAGGGGGCCTTGACCTTGTTTACAAAAATGATGACGTCACTGCTCGTATTGCGAAAT
>LS487624.1:21249-42554 GCA_900490705.1 Pristionchus arcanus
TATTGCAAAAGGAATTTTGGTTCTATCTTGTTCGGTTGAGAAGTTATGAATTTTCGTCACTTTTCCACATGCCCGCACCTGGCGCGCCGCATTTCGCAATACGAGCAGTGACGTCATCATTTTTGTAAACAAGGTCAAGGCCCCCTCAGGCCCTGTGAGTATGGTGGCCGGAATCGAAAATCCTGGCGCAATGTCCGGAAAATTTCCAAAATAGTAAATTTTCTCAGATCCGCTCTCTTAACTGTAATGGAAAACTCGCCTTGCTCATGCAGTACAGCCATCCCCACCACCCTGACTCCGGGTTCGTATACAGATCGTCGTTGTTGCAAACTGTGCCTGAAATGATAATATTTGAAATTAGTACTCGCTGTTTGTATCAACCGGCGGGAGATTACTGATAGAGCAGTGATGTGCCACACGGCAAAACAAAACACGAATAGCTTTCATTCCCCAACCTAGAATGCCGCTGCTGTAGTAGATCTTCGTGAAGTGCTTCCATAGGATGGCCAGGGAGAGACCAGAGTAGGCGGAAAGACCGAAATTCCAGAGGGCCAGTGACGTTCGGAGGTCGAACGCCTTGAAATGTACAAATTGAGCAATAACAAAACTTTCAGTCAATTCACCTTTCTATTCGCCATCAAACCCGGGCCGTAACGGACCATCAACAGGTACGCGATGGTAACCTGCAATTGTGTGCAATCACATAATAGGATGCGCAAAAATGTCATAAAAGACAAGATGATGCAGCTATCCGTATTTATAGCTTTACTTACCACAATGGACACCCATATGTGAGTGTGCTCCATGAAGTGTCTCGTCTTCTCCTGATTCCACTCGCCAAAGAACATATCCGTGTACGTAACGGGAACGCGGAACTCAGCCGCTGACGGCGCCACCGGATCAGCGGTGGCCATTCCTAGAGGAGATTGAAATTCCATTACAAGACACAATAGGGATAAGGTAGACGACAGGATCACACAAAAGAAATGTAGAGCTATCATTACTCGTAATCATTAAGAATAAATTTTCAGCGCGTTTTAGACGAAAAAAAGGAGATATGTCCAGAAGTTTCGTAAAGAAGCTAAACGCGATTCATCTACTCTATTCACAATCAGCTATTCACTTTACACTGATCGGATCACTCGAATGAGCTATGCCAATCCTGATTGTCGTTTTGCTATCCGCCCAGCGAAACCCCCCAACTTGATAACAGTTAGAGGGAACAAGTTGGATAAGGAAGGATGGAGTTACCCGGATGAGTTGCGCATATCCCTTTCACTATCACTGAGCCATTCTCGTTACGGATTGATTGTTGGTCGAAAGGTATAGATTGTCTAGTGAAAGCTAACAGTGGAAATTTATGGAGCAATGCATTTCATCTTGTGTGATAATATTTAGTGACCTGATCGTGTCAAAAAATATAATGCTCCGGAAGAAAAATCGATTTGTAAATGCACTGCTTATTCCACACTGGATTCAGAATCACATCTGATCTTTTTAGCAATTTCACTTTCACTTTGATGAAACAAACAAATCCCTTTCAAAAATAGTAGCATTGCCTCTGATAGCTTCGCATTCCAATCTCATGTGTAACCGCCCTCTTATCTCTCGCAATCCTTAGCCGGGACACAGATCGTGGACGCGTAGAGACCAGAGGCACACACCAACGACAGAGCTCGTCATTTCGGCCACAGCGATCACGAGAATCGATCACCAAATTTACCTATGATTTCTGCCCTTTCCTCAGACAGTTGGTACGATGGACGAAAAGGCAGGAAACATGGGCGAAGATAGTGCTCGTTTCTCGTTATCGCTGTGACCGATATGACTAGTCTTTATCATGAAGATTTTGATCATCGTATTCAGTGAGGGCATGACACCTCGAGAAATAACTGATAAGATTTCAATACGCTTTCAATTCTTGTCAGTGCTAAAGATCACATTGAAGGCAGCGAAGTCAGTTTCGAACTTCAACGACACCATTCATCTTTTCTGCAACAGGAGGATAACCTGAGAAGAGCTCGTTTCGTATACAGTCAATGCAATCCCAGGTGCCATATTGCGCAATACGAAACGTAATCAGCCCGGAAAAGTGTGTTTCCATGCGATTGCGATTAGAAGTCGACGAGGTCACGAGAGCAGGCGCTGATAAGCTTCCAAATGACAACATTATCTGCGTGGAAGAGGCATCACGGGACACTCAGGGGGTATATAAAGTCGACTGGTCGCATTCAATCACTCATCGCAGCTCCATTGCAATAAACAACCATGAACTCGTCAGTACCAGCTGCTCGCTCCTCGCTAATTTCTGTTACTTCGAAGCCACTGTAAGACGATTCTCGAATATTAATTAACTTGATTGGGAATTTATTCTTATCGTGAGATTATTTTCCGTTCCACTCGTAGCTGACCTTTGACAAACGTTCGAGGGGCGGAGTTAGGGAAGAGGCTGGGAGGAGGCGGTAGATCAAGTGCCCTCCTCCGCCCTTCCTTCCCTCTTCCTCTCTTCCAGACAATCGATAGCTCGCTAACCAGCACATCTCATTTGCTGAGCATTTGAAACGCACGATATCTATATTTTACCCATATTTTCAGCTGGATTCGCACGATCGCCAAATTCCGTGAGACCATCAATCGATCTCATCGAAAGGAAAAGTGCACAACGATTGGCAAAGTGTGCCCGGAATACCGCGAGGTTCGAATTTGCTCTGAATCCTCGAAAAACGTGAAAATCAATGAATATTTGCAGACGTTCACATTCGACGTCAATCAAATGGACTGGGCACCAACGTCTCGGAAGGATTAGATTCAGCAAACATATACCGCATCAAGACGGAAAGTAGCGAGAGAATGCACATGGAAGTATCCAAGCAGTCCCTGATTCATTTTGTGACTTCTGATCATTTTTGTCACCCGGAAGTGAAGCTGTCACACACATTCCACTTTCTTTAGCTTGCAACCTAAGCTTTCTAAACTGTTTAGCCATGCATTGTATCTCCCAACAGCAATTCAGTGACGATTTTACGATTGTTACGATAACGACAAGCCCTGATGAACCTGACCATTCCCGATAACATTACATCGAAATAACCTCATCATTCACAAAAAAAACATTCACGATTCTTTTTTATCTGATTTCACACAGCATCTTACTTGATAAATAATGAAGGTCAGCTCGTCTGAGAATTACATATTTCTCATTTAACCAAAGTTCTCGAGGATAGCCAACGGAGCCAATCACTTGCTTGCTCCGCCCTCACCACCATACTGTGTCATTCACGTCACAGACCGCACACGAACGTTTAGTATCAAGCGCATCTAGCAAATATTCATCTCAGTTCTCAGTTGTCTCAGTTGTCATCTCAGTTGTCGCAAATTCTTGTCTCTAGTTCTCAACATCTTCTGCTCACTCGTTTTTCAAATCCATTGTATACATGCCATCTTCCCAACTTGCTCTCCTATGCTCAGATGGGCTCGCTGCTGCTCATACTGGCGATGATCTCATCTGCAACGCTCTCTGCACCAGTATTGAGCGATCTCTCGAATGAGCTACTGTAAGATCACTTACACTCCCGTCCTTACTTTTCCTGATCATTTTCCCTGCCAGGGCAGAAGATCTCATCTCGCTCAACGACATCGGAGTGCCCACAACAGTCTGCGAAATCTCATCCAAGGACGGAGCCAGTCGACTCGAGTCTTGCCCGATGACTGCAGGGGTTAGTCGGAAATTGGTGTCAACAAGCATGTTGTACAACTCAAATTCGATGTGTCACACAATGTGCGTCTTTGATTGACTATAATTTGCTTCGTAAATACGAAAATTATCTCAGTTCGGTCCCCGCTCGGTCGGCTGTTTCACACTCTGGAATGGGACCTGGGTGATGCAGCGAGGCTGCTACTCGAACCAGGAAGTGACCATGATCATATTATTCAATGAGTATTACGGGGGTGTTTGCGGAAGAAACAAATGCGTAGGTGAAAACTCATCTCGCAGGGAACGATTCGGTGTGGGGATTTGCAGCTAGATAATGAGCTAATTTGGAGGCCATTACTGTTTGCTCAATGGATGTAAATATTACGTTTTAATGCAACGCGTATAATGATATTGAGGTAATTGGTAAGAAATGAGATATTAAATTCATAGGCGGGAATTTTGTATCGAAACGTATGCGCCTGGTCGATATTAAAACCTTGAATTCGTTGAGGTAGCGATGAGGCACCAGTGCAAGAAGGGACGTTGCTCCGCAGCTCGTAAGCATCCTAGCATCGCTTTCTGCTGCTGTTTCGGCCCTCGATGCAATGGAGACTGAACCAATTTCCACTCTAGATATTCCCATATTATACTTATTATTTCCCCATCAGGAGTCCATAATTGTAATTCTTACGTCACTCATACTTGATAAATATTTGTCTTTTTGCTGTACTTATTCGCCATGCATAAAACTTTTGTGTACTACTACTAACGCTGCATTAGTTTTCATGCGAAGCATCATTAAAGAAGGCGTCCCACGAACCGCGCGGGCGACTATGCAAAGTGAGGAATGACAGGGCGCGCTCTCCTCATTTTGCATTCTCTCTCGCTCGTTGCCTGCTTTTCAGGGTCACTTGGCACGCAGCCAATTGATCATATCTCAGTTTAAACGAAAAATGGTGGCTTGGGAATTTCGAATGTGTTATCGGGTAACAGCGACCCATCATCTCACATAGAGAACTCAGTTTGCCAGATATTCGTGGGTCGCCTTCTTTAAGTGTCGGAAATGATGCAAAAAAGAATAATTTACATACAATTTCACCTAGACATTAGCACTAATTTCGCTGCTGCAGACGAAGAGACTGGTATTCCTTGGGTAGGGATCAAACATGAGCATTCAAATCTGAGCTGTAAATAAATTTAGCGCAATTATCCTAACTACACTGTCATATTCGATGCCAAAATGTCGCAACAAGAATATCCTGAACTACAAATATGGTGAGCTACTGCAGGTTTGACGAGACGCCGTCTGCATACTGTAGGTGGATATTATGGGAAGATATCGTACGGGATCCGATATGGCAAATTGTGAAATCTGGTACGAAGGATCTCGTGCGAAAAAAACGGAGAATCCGCACGCGACATCTCTGCTCGGCCATCACAATCCGATGAATAGTATGAAGAGAGCAAAGAAGATTTTTACGAGCAGAAGAAGAGTCAATCTTCGAGAAAAAAGTCTAGACGCATTTTCTTGCGCACAGCTATCTTGGAATTGGTAAGATGAAATTCTGCTACAGAATCATGGAACCTACGCCTGCCGATGTGTTATGGAAAGATGGTTAATGATGATCAGCATAGTAAGAATCCGTTCATCTGATCTCTTTCCACTCTCATTCTTCATGCTTTGGTGTCTGAACAAAAAAAGCAAATAAGCTCAGCGAGCAGCGTAGATGTGTTAATCTCCTAGAAAAAAACTATTGACGATGGCTTCTTGCAAAAATATTGGCTACGTGTTGTCATCGAGGAAGTAAACTTAGGAAGTAAAGCGCGCACGGCGAAGAATGAGAGGGATCGACTCTCGCTGATAGGATTAAATGCGCCAGATTTTTTTGAGAAAATATCGAAACGCGTTCTATTATAGGCGATCTTTTCATATCTCAGTAGATCCAAGAGATTTTCAATTTCTCTGTCATTGTGATAAAGCAAACAATTGTCGTATTTTAGTGCTTGCGAAAGTGGCCAAATTGATCGAGTAATGCATGTCAAATCTGCCTGTCAGCAGTAGTGCACTTATCCTCGATAATAATTCACTCCTTTTTTGGGGTTAATGGGTGATGAACTAGACAGGCGCAATGAGAGTGTGAGCAACATTCATTTCATGTGATCATTGGAACTTAGAACCTACTGGAACTGATCTCTACCCTTTGAGATAACAATTTATCGAACGGAAAAAGTACCACACGAAATATCAACAAAACTATGAAAAAGAAATATGGTTGCACAAAGTTACAGGAATTTCCGCCTAAGAGTGATGAGAAGTCACACATGATAGTGAGAGAGGAAAGAGTTTCCGTGCGATCAGTAATCCCGTCAAACGCCTATCTTGAATGTGCAACCCTAGGAGGGAACAATGATGCTAACGCGGACAGTCTCATCGCACAATCTCTGGACATACAATCGTCCTCGGACCTTCCATCTCCTCAAATGGGCATCCTTTTTCTCCTCACAGTGCGCGACCATCCGATCGAAGGACCAATACGGGAAGTGCCAGCTATAGCTTCCCTCCACGCGTACTTCGATTGACGTATTCGACCGGGCAGCTGCGGCATACAACAGGCCGTTGTCCGAATGATCTGGAACAAGTCAAGACTTATTTGTTCTAATAAAATTTCAGCTTTTGGTATGAGAGAAAAAGTAGGTTGCAAAAAAGCCATCCGTGACCTCCTCCCAAAAGTTACGCTTTCTCTTGTAAGGTCTCTTAGAAGGAGCGGGCTCACCTAGCGCAAGCGTGAACGTGCGAAAGTCTTTGGCAGTAAGAACGAGCTGGTGCACCCATCGAGTGTGAAGTAGTTCGAGTATT
This sequence comes from Pristionchus arcanus, assembly GCA_900490705.1. Classification (NCBI taxonomy): domain Eukaryota; kingdom Metazoa; phylum Nematoda; class Chromadorea; order Rhabditida; family Neodiplogasteridae; genus Pristionchus; species Pristionchus arcanus. The sequence goes on from LS487624.1 coordinate 27,801, forward strand.
CGACGTCTGCAAAGATTCAAAAAAATATGATTCGGTTGCGAACTTTGACTGTTTGATGCTCGAAAAGCAACATGGTGAACGAATTTTGATGGAAATGAATACTAAAAAAACATACGTTGAATGGGAGCCATTGGAGAAGGGAATGACGAGTTGAAGGACGTGCACGCCTTCGATCGCATTTTCCACAGCCATCATCTCTTGTTCCTGCTCCAGAAGGTCCATGTCCAATTCGAGTTTGCCGATGGTGGAGCATCGCCGAAAAATTTGAGGAATCCTGCTGCTTCCCGCATTCTTGCAATCGCACTCGAACAGGCACAAGTCCGAAGGCTTCTGAAAGGCAAGACATAAAAAAAGTTTCACGAAAAGCTCTCCTTCTGCGCACTCTCTGGATGTTGAAAGATCTTCATTAGTAGCATCTTCATTTGCCAGCCCAACATAATATACTATGCAACCACTATCCACACAGATATGTAGTCAGATTCGGCCAAGCCAACTTACTCCGTCTCCTCCGTCAACAGGAGACGACAGCCAATCCTCCACTCCCAAGTACTTTCGATACTTTGGATGGAACCATAGTTTGAGGGCTGCATTTCCATCCGAATTGATACTCCATAGCACGGAATCGATCGGGACGAGATGCTTTCCGGTTAGAATCCGCTCACGGACGAGTGTTTTCCAGCGAGGAGAAATCGGAAACTTCAAAAATATTGTGATTTCTTATTGGGTCTCACCAGTCGTATGCTTTCAAGCGATTCGGTGCACTCTTTTAGAATCCTCCGTATTATGTCCGCCGGCAAGTTTGCGAGATTTGTCGTATCTTCTGCGGACATCGCAGGTGCTCGATGCACGTGCGTGAACGGAAGGGCTAGAATATTGTAAAAACTGATAAAGATGATGAAATTGATCAGTTCAACATACGGGAGTAAAGTTTATGGTAAACAATTTGATACGGGCACCACGTGTGAAGGAATGATTTCAATTAAGTGAATACATAAGTGAGAAAGGGACACTAGGTTGGGTGGGAACATTCGGCAAAATCATTTTTGTTAGTTTTCATCCAGTAGAATATCATCCGAATGTTCTCACTAGTGCCGAGAAAGTAAGCAGTCGACCCAGCGGCTGTTGTGCAATATTGGTCCCTTCTCTATATCTCGCCGTCTCTTCTCCGTCCATGATCACTCGGTTGTTTCTCTCTTACCCTATCTGATCCTCTCCTCTTGCTTGTTTGTTTGTGCGCGGAATTGCATCTTCCTGCGCCATTCTCTCATGTTTTCCGCAAAAAAATTTTTTGGGTTGTTTCTGCTATTTTCTGTTGGTTGCAGAAGTTATCGTTGTTGTTACACGGCGCCTGCACAATCATTGATTTCCTTCAACTTTTCACACTTTTTCATGCGCATATCGCCACCATCATAGATGACAATGACGAATGCATGCCTGCAATTCTTTAGTGACGCGCAATCCCTACGTGTTCGAGGTAAATAGATTCCCCGGGAACGGATTTCACTGCATCCGTGATTTCTCTCGTGGTGTTACAAGCGTTACAACGACCTTCATCGACCGTGCGAGAGTGCGGGATGAGTGCGGAAAGGAGAAATGCAAGAAAGTCGAACGAAGACGTACTGAAATAGATTGCAATTCATAATGATATGAATAATAATACGCATCAATATGTGGCTATTCTTGAGTGTGTTTTCAATGTGAGATGAATCCATCTTAATCAGAACTTCCATGAATTCAAATTTTGTTCGACTGTGCTGCGACGAGATAGAGGGCGTGCAAAATGGAGATAGCGTGACTACCCTTCTCCATTTCGCGCGGTTGATGCCCTTCCTACTATTTACAGCTGTTCCGACTTCAATCCTACTCGCAGGGGTTTTGCTTGTTTTATATGTAATGGGCGATTTACGTATGCATGAAGATACAAGTATGATTCAATTTTGAGAATAGTAAGGGTAATCGCATGGATATCGTTCATGCCGAATCCGCTCCACCGTGCTCTGCGGCGTTTCTGTGATGTGCTTCTTGCTGAACTCGCCGTAACTCTGCGTGAAGATAGCTCAGGGCCTGTCGCAGCTGCTCGTTCTGCTCCTCGAGACACTACAACAACAAATATTGAAATGGTCATTGTGCACCGAGAATAACTGAATTCCACGGTAGTGTCTCCTTTCGAAGTTCTACACGGTGTATGGTGCAATAGTTCTAGAATCGAGGATAAATAATTCGTAAATAACTTACCCTCATTCGCTCCTGAATCGACGCGTCCACCCACTTGCGCACGTCACGCACCCGACGAGCATGGTAGTTCTTGAGTCGTCTCTGCTCGTCCTGCAAAGAATCCTCGTCCTCATTCCACCTTTTAACGGGCTCAGGAGATCCAAAATATAAAGCAACATCAAAAGTAGATATCTCACAATTATTGAGTGATCGAGTTTGAACTCTTCTCCGGGCGGGGAAATGGTGATGCAGGGAAGATTCGGAGCCGATTCGACAGACTGAATGATGTTCTTGGACACGAGTTTTTGAACTGGAATACCTGGATTGCTGGTAGCATTTTGTGCAGCTGCTGCGGTGGTTGAGCAATCAGTTTCGGATGATATAGAGAGAAGGTGGAGGCTGTTGGATCGAAGATTACTTGAATCGTTTCCGGGAAAATACTGCTCATTCTGCTCGATGAACAACTGTGGATGCAAGAATGCGTTTGACGTTGGGGGCAGGACCAACGAGGGAGAGGGAAAGGGTTTCCCGACGTAGGCAATGCCGTGCGTAGCAGGCGCATGAGATACGGGCTTTGTGTGGATGAGGGACGCGCTTTCGCCATTCTCATCCAAAGCTACGGATAATTTCTTGACAAAGCCGGCAGATTCTCGGCTAAGAATCAGCAGAAATAGATGAGGCAATAAGGGAAATGGACAAGATAGAGACGCGAGGAGAGATTTCTAGAGCGTGACCGCTATGAAGCGTCGCTGTATTTCTGCATCAACTGACGGGCTTTTCGGTCTAAAATTGCGCCAAATTACAGAAATATCTTTATGATTATGGTTTCATGAGTAAAGATGAATTCAATATTTACCTCAATGATCAGTGATTTATCAAGACCAAAAGACGTTATTGATATCATTTATGCAATAGTATGAGTAATTGATGGGAAATGCGTAGCGTCTTCCATGTGCAATATCTTCAAAAATTATCAATTCAACGTTCACGACAGTGCTGCACGTGGAACTAGAAGCTGAGCAGCAGATTGTTGAGACTGCTGCAGCTGCCGAAGTCCAGTCAACTCCGCTTGAATAGAGAGGACCGCCTGTCGCAAGCACGCATTCTCCTCCTCCAGTGCCTGAAAAGCAAACGTATTATGTGAATCAAGGCGTTCATTTTGCAGGAGACTACTGATATGTCAGTGACCATTCATTACAATACGGGTCCATAATCACTCTCAAACACGATTGCTCACCTTGACTCTTGCATCAATCGCCTGTTGGGTCCATCTTCTCGTGTCTCTCGTTCGACGAGCGATCTCGTTCTTCAGGCGACGACGCTCGTTGTACTCAGCCTATGCGAGTACAATATTTTCAGTTTTTTTTTATCTGAAAGGAACTCTGTTTTTCGATTGTAAGCGCTCAAGTTCTTTTCTTCTTTGCAAAATTGAACTTACCGACGAACGATCCAGGTCCTTGAGGGGCTTCCTTCTTGGCATGAGCACGTGTGGAGAAGAGGAAGATGATGAAGACGATTGTCTGGAGTGTGGAGAAGTAAAATATTGAGATACATGAGACACATCCGCACCTTCGAATATGTTCAGGAGACGTGGTGAGGGTGTGAACTTGCATCTCCTCATTAGACGTCGTACGCATCGTTGTCAAGTCCAATGGTGACGGAAGAGACAACGAATGAGTGGGCTGAAGATGAAGACATCAGTGCAAATAATAATAAACAAGAGAAATATTCATTTGTAGTATGAACTAACTTCACAGATGTCAGCAGGGGCATCCAGCGCGCCAGTAACCGTTATTGCAGGAGTAGTCCACGAGTAGTGGAGTATCTGCAGTTAGAATGCTAAAGTGATGTCCTCGGTCAATCTCAATTACCTGCTGTGGAATGGGCGATCGTGGGTGCAATTGCTGTTGTGCAAGCAGATTTGAGGACTGAACGACAGAGAATGCGGATGGATGGGGAGGCATCAAGTTGAGGAACAAGGGAATCGACGAAGGAAAGATGCTCGATGTGGGGCAAGTATCACTCATTGTACGAGTCTCAACGAGTAGCTGTCACCTCGGGGCTGAGTAGCGGTATTTGAGGAGGAGACTTCCCCTCGAGAGCGTTGATCCATCTTTGCACGGATGAGTATGAGGAAGATCCTTACTTACGACGCATTCGTAGACGGGAATACGCATTTGTCGAAATATCCGGGAATCTGGCAATGCATTTGATTGCGAGCCGGATGATCGGACTCATCGCTTTGCGCAATCCCTCACCGTCCAAGTTGATTAGAGACCGAGAGCGGCAATCGTACACTCGAATCCATCTCTCCCGTAATCTGTGAGGGAGGAGCGCGGGTCACACTCGCGATGTGTGTGGGTCTTCTTTGCGTCAATGGTCACACTCAAATTAGCTATTTGTCGCTCTGTTTGACCGATCGACTAGAAGCATAAAAAGTGTGGACAAGGTCGACGCAAAAAATTCAATATTAATTGAGATATTGAACACTGTGCTTCGTCTCCGGATCTTTCTCTCATAGGCGTACTTCAAAATTAGTCGATAACGTTGAGTAAGGCCATCTAACTTTTTTATTCCAAATTTAAAGTGCACAATAGAAGTATATAGAATCTCGAATTCATCAGAGGGCATCGGGTTGATGGAGAATTAGCTAGCAAATCGAGCACGTTTTCGACCGTGTCGCACCATCCGGCACTACAAGGAACGTTCTCATCTCGGCGATCTGAAAAAAAACAAAGATAATTTTCAAACGAATGAAATACTTACTTTGTTCTCGATAGCCCCAGGCTGACAAACATCCATCAGCTCATCGTAACCTTCGATTGAATGCACGGCGGGATCTGAGAAGAGAGTTCAGTAATTGAGACAACAACACTGATATCACAGGGGATATCATCCAACCAGTAATACGCGCATCGGCTCAATTGCTCATCAGACCTACTGAACGCTGAACTAGTGGCGCAGCCCGTATGCCACTGCTTTTACAAGGTAAACTATTGGTGACGAACCCACCTCTAGGTCTCTTCGTTATCTCCCAGATGGACTTCTTGAAGCTGCGCTGCAGGAAGAACGTTTCCATCTCGCCTCGACCCTGGAAAATTATTACATAATTTTCATCTGCAAAATCCAAGAGTACAAGAGACATTTGGATATTTGGCAAGCAGTAACATACTCTAATCGGAATCCTGCCACGAGACACGAATTCGAAGCGGCCTCCACGAGCCGCGCACCTAAAATTCGTATTTGAACATTCGCCAAAACAACAATAACACTCGCCAAAACAACAACAATAATAACAACAACTTCATACTTATGCGCCTTGGCCGATAGTTGGATGCGTCCGGGCAGCGAGTGTGTTTCCATCAGGGAAGCCACCGAGAGGGAGTTGCCGTACATACAGTACCTGCGCGTTACGTTAGCATGTTTCGAAAAACAATGAAATCAATAAAATCTAAATTCCAATAATACAATACTTTGGTTTATCGCCCCCAATAACACCTGCAACGATCGGCCCCGAGTGAATACCAATTCGCACCTGAAACGAACGGAGAATTAGCTCTTGGACCACGTGCAACAACTAACCAGCACTGGGTCATCCGTTAGCGGATTCTTCACCTCGCGCGATTCCCACAGCATCCCTGCAACCACAATGTTACTAACAAGGAAGAATGAAAGGGTTAATCGAAGTGCTTTAATGTGAAGTATGCCTACAATTGACCAATGACTACTTGAGTGCATGCTCTTCTAACCGAGTGACGTGTGGCAGAGGATCTCGGCGTGATCGTCGATGTGCTCCGGAACGCCCGTAACGGTCACGTAGCAGTCGCCCACTGTCTCCACCTTGTACACCTGAGCACGATAGTGATGTAGTTATCGAAGGTTTAGAGACATAGACATCATAAGCAATTCATGCACGCAATGGTAACGATTGATCAAAGTCAGACTGACGTTCTCGTTGAAGCCGATAATGCGATCGAATCGCGTGAAGAGGTCGTTGAGCATTGACACAATCTAAATTTGAGATTCTTTAAAGGTTGAACCAAAATTGATCGTAAACCTGTTTCGGCTCGCACTTGGTCACAATGAATGCGAAATTGGGCACATCGGAGAACATGATGGACGCTTCCTCGTATTGTCCTGTAATGTAATTTCAGTGAATATCGGGTATTGTCGGTCAACAGGATAGGAATCTTGTATAGTGCTTCTAATTATGTGCTTTATCGTCTGTTTCGAATAGCTAATATGTCTCAAAAATACGTCTGCGGGACGACATTTCTAGTGATTCCAATCATTAGTGTAAACACTTACTCGCTTCAACGTCCTCATTCTTGAGGAATTGCTCGGCGACCGACATAGGAAGAAGGTCTTTGAGAAGAGCATCCGTCTTCTCTCGTTCCTAAATCAGCCTCTTGTGTTCTGAAATCAGCTATTACCAACCTTTTCCAGGTCACGAGCCATCGTCTCCAACTGCTCGTTGTTCGCTTCGAGCTGGAGGCTAAACGTGGATTTGTCAAATATTTACACACGTTTGAATTGCGCACGCGCGAATCAAACTCGATATTATCGACAAAACCGAATTGGTTTCTTCTGTGCGGGTGCAAGCTTACTTGACTTCAACATCGGACAGACGCTGCTGATTCAGGAGGATGATGTCCCTTGTCGCATCGTGCAACGGCATCGCCGTCAGGCGCATTCCGTATTGGAGGAGCTGCAAAGGGATCGGAATATCCAAATTTCGGAACTTCTTCAAAAGGCCTTCATCCAGCCGCCCAAACTCCTGCCAGATTCGTCAAGGTCAAAGTCGGCAAAAAATTCCGAAAATGTTGCACTTACTTCCGGAATGCTGGTCACGTAAGGTGAGCAGAGGTAGATGATGTGCTTGTTGGATGAGAGCATCATCATTTGACCCTTAATGAGAGGGTCAGGTGGGGGTTTGACTCCTGGAATGGGGTCTTGTCAGATCGTGGTTTATTTCAAATCTGACAACTCACCTTCAGTGTGAGGTGCAGTCCCTGCACGTGAGAGATGTCATCTGCCGAACTGGAAGATATTTATATTATTCTTTCTTGTATTTAATACTTTGTTTTTGTAAGAGGTATCTTTCTCAGGTGCGCTCCCGTCATTCATCTATCTTATAATTCAGAGGGACACGCGATATCGCCGGATTCGCGTGCAACTTGTCTATTATAGAATGCAGATGGAATGAGCAATTTCGCCGCTTTTCTGGCACCACGAAGCTACCCACACTATATTTGTGACTTCAGCTTGGAAAAAACGAAGAAAACCAGAATCAAAAATATGTCATAAAAAACTGAAACCCAGCCCCAGCCCGTACCATGCTCGGATGCTAAAAAATCAGCTTATCTACATACGTTACCTTCAGATCTTCAGATTGTACAATACAATTAGCAAAATTCGGTAACCGTGCTATCATAAGAACCTGGAAACAGAAGAAGATCGGCCGCACCTCTCCGAATTAGCCTGACGCTGATACGATTCGCCCGGGCTGGCGCGCGCCTGCAGCACGAACACAGCGTTGATGAAGTTGCAGATATTGTCGAAGTCGAGGGCGATCTGAACAAGGAGAGGAGACGATATGGAATAGCTGTCTTTCAACCATCACCTGAGGGCGAGTGATCTCAAAGAGGCGCATCATCGGAGTTCCAACAGTTAGCAGTTCCCGCGGGAGATGGTTGCTGCAAACACAATTTATCTTGCTTCAAGCGATAGTGCTCCAGTTTCTTTGATAATGCTTTGCGACGAAAGCGCATACTATAGTTCCCTTCCAGCAAACACCAGCTTGCACTCCTCGTCCATGATAAAGTGGTAGGGAAGGGCTGTTGCGAAGTCCAACGAAGACATTCGCAGGTAGTTCTCATTCGACTCGAGCACCGGGGGCGTTTTCTACAAGGGAAAACTCGCTCAAGCAGACGAAGAAGGGTAAACCCGGCAACTGACCCAACCCTTAGTGTGCCGACCCTCATGCTGGACGGAATCTTCCGTCAATCGCTAAAATGTATGAAATGTACAGTGCAGCTACGGTAGATTTCATTGAGAGACAATTTAATTTGAGTTGCTATTTTCTTCGAAAAAAATGCTGCATTTCTTATAATCTCGCACCTTGGCGATGAAGTTATCGGCGTTGGTTTGGTTATCAAGCTTGATCTGGAAGATGACGTGCTCCTCGATACGCTCCCCGATCGTCATCTGCATTGTTTTCATTGTCTTCGCAGGTCTATTGAATCATTAGCGACTCCAAGCAGAAACAACAAATCGACGAACAATGTAACAAAATGATGTATGAGCACTAGATTGAATAAGAACTTTGAATATAGACGAATAGACAATATATTCTCATTCGAACGAATTCTTGGAGGGTGTTACGTGACCAGCAATACCTGCACGGATCGCTGCGTTCGGCCCGTGATGGTGAGACTGACTTCAATCTCGAAGACTCGTCGAGCCACTTCGCGAATTACACCTGAACGTGCGTCCTGTCTTCTGATCCGTGACTATGAATCTCTTGCCCCGCACCTTTGACGATGGGATACAGCCCGGGACGGCCCGTATAGTAGTGGAGGGTGATTGTACCATCATTGTTCTCTTCGCAACGGAACGATGGACCTCTGCAATGCATTACTTCTGAAGGATCCCGAACGAAACTCAGAATTGAGCGCCCCAACATATGCACTTGAATCCAAAAGTCACGTATACTTTGCGATTTTTAATGAATTTGCGATTCAGAATACCTGAGATTGGCCTTGTAAACGACATGGTCGATGAAATAGTGCAAGGAGTCGAGGTTGTCGAGGAAGCCCTGCACCACATAAACCTCATCAAATTCCGAAAGGTTGAAGTAATGCTATCACTATGCTGAGCTCACCTTGAGATTTGGACTCATACTCCTCACGAGTTCGTCCCATCCAACCTCCATAGTGTATTCGATTAGAAAGCCGCCGTACGTCTCCCACACTTGCTCGCGCGTCATTTCTGCGATCGCATTTTTTTGTCGTTTTAGAAAGAACTTTTATTTTCACTTTATTAGCATTGATCATGGAGGATGAATAAGGGAAGTCTCTCAGAAAGCAAATATACTTTCCAACAAAGCGAGGTTCATCGTTTCATTGTGGAATTTGTGTGCGGCTATTGACCCTGTTCTCCATTCGTCATTGACTTACTCGTGAGCACGGATACACTGTCGATGAGTAGGTACGTATCGGAATCCTTGTAGTAGTGGTTCACGATATTCTCCTTGCCGGATTCGAACCCGGATCGTGTTCTGAACCCAGAAACTGCATTTTTTAGAAACCACTTCCAGCGACAGTATACCACTACGGCGTTTGAGATTCGGTTTCCACTGTACCCATATGAAGTGAGCAAAAAAGGAAGTTCTCGGGAGAAATAGAAAGAGCGGGAAAACTGACAAGACATTTGCCCACATCTCCTCGCCATACGTGCGCACGATAAGAACGCGAACCGATTCATGGATGAAACCGAACTGAAACATCCGATCAGAATTAGAATTTTAAATTAAGCTAAATAAAATCTTGAAAAAAATGGACACCGTTCTTGATCTAAACGAATCGAATAGTAACGCACCATTCTGGAAGATTTGGTGGGTGAAATTAGAGAGGAAAAAAGGAGGAAGTCTCTCAAGAGACGAGACGAGGAATGAGATGAGACTGCCTCCTCTCAGGTGTGAATGCGGGGATCGCGTGCAGTGAATGGTTGATGAGCTTGAGCGTTGCCTGTGAAGTAATGGGGAGGAACGCAGATGAAAATAGCAAGGAGACGAATTGATGAACCATTAACAGTATGAAAATACGTATTTATATTTCGCATGTTACTATGACCGGTGAGAGAACACGAAGAATGAAGAGGCAGGTTTTCCGTGCTAGGAAAGAACGCGCTCGACGAAGGGATAAACCTGGCCTAGCGGAAGTGCGAAGGAAGGAAATGAGGAGAAAAAAGTGCAAGTTGTATTATTCAAGCATCCGCCCATAACAGTCAGCCGACTTGGCTCTTCATGGAGTCCGAAATAACATTAGGAACACTTGGTATTCTTATTTTCATGAGTTTGATTTTGGAATCAAAAGCAAACGGTTGCTTACAGTCAACGATGATACAAATTCGGATTCAATTATCCAGAAACGAATCCCTTGGTACAACTATAAAAACACGTAAGAAACACAGTTGAAAAGGTGAAACGAAGTCAGCAGTGTTATCCATGTTCCCTTTGGTCGGCTCTTCCCATCTGTAACATTTGTCTTGAACGCAATTCTATTGAGACTGCAGCAAACCATTATCAGCGCTTTTCTATACTTCCTCTCGAGTTCTCTGTTCTGATTAGCGAGCTCATCCCGTTCACGTTCCAATTTATCAGCTACGAATTTCCAGTGATCCTTAAAGCGAGAACAGAACAATCGAATTTTTATTAGATATTCTACACAAAACAAGATAAATTGTGTAATGAAGACCGGTGACTCTTACCGGTGACTCGACGTTCCCCAGTGGATGTTGCGGCGATGGCTTTGGAACGGGCAGAGTGTTTTGGCTAAATAGAAAAATATTTGGGTTTTCTGTTCACATTTACTGACCTTTGTAAGCTCCACCTCAGGGAAAGCTTGCGTGCATGCTCCTTGTTCCACAGAGAAACGTGTTCGGTCATCGATTCTTCGTCGATGGAGACAGAGGAAACCTAAATATTGTCTCGCTTCTATCCACCAATCATAAATGAATCCCTCGTACCAGGAAATAATCGAGCTTCAAGATATGAGATATGAATTCAATCTCCTAGTCTATTCGACGCCTGTTGTACGAATCCACAAACAACCTAACAATAAGATAAACGACTCACAGTTCCTTTTCTACTGATCGCTATGAGTCCTCCATCAGAATGATCGGCGGTATGAAAGAGGCGTTCTTTCGAAATCGAGCACGAATACAATTCCAGACCAGATTCAACGTCGAAAATGTGGACGAATCCAAGCGTGGTCGAGAGATATACCACCCCTTTTTTAGGTGAAACCTGCGACGATAATTTATGCAAGCGAGGTGCGATTAACGCACGTGGATGGATAAAGGAGCATCGGTATCCAACTTCAGTGAGAACGATGTACTTACAGGCGATTTGTAGCATATTTGATTGTTATCCAGGTTGTCGATGATCTGTAACGAATCCGTACTCGTTATTATCAACAAACAACATACTTTCATAACATGCTTTCTTGGCGAGGTGCTTGCCGCACAGTAAATGAGCATGTTCGAAGGCAAGCAGTTGTTGCCCAATGTACTCTGGGCAAAGCGCAGTGCTTGGCCTTCGAACAATAACGATGCGCCAGATTGTACATCGAACAGTTGGATGAGCGGGCTGACCCGTGAATTCTGAAGAAGATTCATAATGACTCGAATTTTAATTCAAAGAGTACTCTTGCAAACCTTTGCTTGTCCAATGACTGCACAGAACTTATGGTCCGTATCCACTCGATAGTCAATGATGCGGAAGTTATCGCGCAATTTCCGGTCCACCACAAACATTCTGGCAGGGATTGCATGATCTGACAACAGTGTTCTCAAGTAATTTTTTAGGCAATCATCAAACCTGCAAGTGCCCAATGGAACACCGTTCCGTCTCGTGTTATGAAACCAATCGTTGTCTCATCGATCCATTTCCAGAAAATTATTGCGTCCTTACTTTTGTGTTTGTTCACGACGCAATTTTTCGACATGTCGATAATACGCAGTGTCATGCCACCTCAATATCGCATTTGTAATGTGGATGGAAGTTTTTCTATGCACACATTTCAGAGCGAATATCTTCTGTCCAGGGTGCATGTTTACAGACTCCACCGAGATTGGCAGTAGTACGGGCTTATCAAGAGTTTCCATATCGATTATGAGAACGCCAGAAGAACCACTTGCCTGATAGAAATGAAAAATTGCACTCACATTCAGAAGTAATCAATCAGACTTTATAATTGCAAGCGAGGTATTTTTCTGATTCCATTGAGACCTCGCCAAACGATATTTGCGACGGATCAATTCCGTAGTCATTCAGCTGAAAATAATTAAATTGCCAACGAAGGATTGCAAAGAATACCTGCAAGTGATCTCGGATGATAAGTGGATGAGCCATGTCTTTGTAGGGAAGCCTATAATTTTGAATGAGACGCGAAATATAAATGGCAATGAAAGGTTTCACAAAAGTGAAAAATACAATGCTCCACGTTGCAAATCGTTAGCGTAGCCTCGTTTTTGTCTCCGCCTCTTATCATTCATAGTTCATTACAGATCACAGCGACCGTCTTGAGCATCATAGACACGCCGTTTTCCTAGCTTTTCCCGTGATTTCACCGTCCAGTCAAATCCGCGTGCATGTTTGTCTTTGATGTCGCTCGCCTCGTTGAAAACACATACTTTACTTGTCTTGGATAGCAAACTGCGGGCATTCGCTCGGATTGATCGTTTTATGTGCGTTTTGTGTTCTACTTGCGCCTGTGTGATTTCGTGTCCTAAACATTCCGGGCATCATAGATTACCTTTCTTTCCAGTAATATCCTTCACCTTGCAAGTCCCTACGGATCTTTGTCGTGGATATCATTATAGAAGCATTGTTTGCACTGCTCCAAACACACGTTTTATGGTGTAGAGCGGCGTGAGTCGGCTTTATCTTCAAATACTTGCATGGATATTTTTCTCCCTCTCTCATCACACGCCTGATGATACGAAAACGGATCATGTCAGTGAAACGGACTAGACGTTTGCTCGTTGACTCATCTCCATACACTACATGATGCGGTCTTTGATCGGATTTTATTGTCTTCTCAACCAGATCATGTGGACATTTCTGTGACGTGTTACATTCCCTGATAAGATCGAAAGAGCGAGCGTGCACGTGTTTTACCCTCTGTTTGTCTCTTTCTCCCTCGCGATTTTACGTTCCTGTTGACGCATTGAGGTGCATCGTCCTTCGCGAGTGTTCTAGAACAGTCTTCAAGCGACATGATATCTGTAAGTATGCTATGACCTCTTGCCAATTTCAAGTATTGCCTCTTCTAAAGCTCAATTTCAGGTAATAAATGTCCTGGAAAGGTATCTTGGAGTTCTCGGTCGTCGAGAAACTTCCACCGAGGACATTCCTGTTTCAGGTTGAAGATGGTGAGTTGCTATATTTCCCTTTGTTACGGGTGCCAAGCTTTAAAAAATAGCAATTTGCAATATCAACAAATCTTTTTTCAGCAACTGAGAGCCTAGCGAGGGGTTCCTGAAATCACATGACGATTTCAGGAACCATCTTCTTTCGGGACAGCAAGTATGGCGATCGACTGTTCGTAAAGTGGCAGTACGTTATATTCATTTTAAAAATATTTTTTTATTCATTCGTTTTGGTATTTATGGCTAATTTTTTTTTCAGAAATCGAGAATTCGAAGCAAAGATTCCCTGCCGCGTGTCCTCGGACATCAGCTCATTCGGCAGTGCAGTCTACTTCAAATCGGAGGATGTAGAGGCGAAGGTTCAGCATAAAAAAGGCCCCACAGCAGCTAAACAGGGACATCTTCCAGATTTACAAAGCCGAGTTCTCACAATTTGGAGGCATCGACATTTCCTACGTTCGAGATATGCTTGAGGTATAGTTTCTACTATGGTGACGATAAGTATTGCAAAAAAAACGCCTGTTAGAGAGCCGAAAGAGCGAGTGAAATGAAGAATCATTTTTTGTCAAACCAAACTTCCCCATTGTACCCTATTGCATTTGCATTACAGGGTGAGCAGGTTGAATCCGAAGGCCTCATGAGTCGAATGGTCAACGGGAAGAAGTTCGTATACCGACTGGGCTACGACCTCGTTTGTGATGGAGTGCTCGACGAAGAAAATTATGAGGGGATCGTGATTCTTGATGTTCATAGGTGAGCCATTTCGAAATTATTCAAATAAAGGCTTACCACGGAGAATGTTCATCTCGTAAGCTGCTCAATCAAAGCCGCTTTCAGGGGTAAATCCGTCCATCTTTTGGAAGTTTCCTATGGACCACAACTGACGGCACGAAAACTGGACGACAACAAAATCCTCATCGAGGTGCATTTGAAGTTCAATTTGTATATAAGACGTGTATCGCGAGAAAATGTAGCAATATTTGCCCCCTCCGGAACAACTTGCAAAAAGTTCAACCGATTTCGACCCAACTATAATGTGAGAACACACTAGAGACCAACATTCGAAAAATATAGGACATTTGTCCCAAATCCGGCAATTAGGGATTTTCCGGTTCTGGGTACGGCTATATCAAATCTCGGCTCTCCGATGTGCTAGAGACCTGCGGTTTGGCTTAAAAAATGCGCAAAAATATTTCAAAAAACTTTTATATTTTGACCGAAGACAAAGGACAAAGAACGAAAATGTAAAAAATTAAAATACGATTTTTTTGAGTTTAAAAAAAGTCTGGCCCTATCTAGAATGAAACTTGCAGGGAATTTTATTGCATAATATGAAAGAGTTAGTTAATGTTAACAATATAAAAAATTAAAATGGGCAACTTTATA
>LS487624.1:51045-92435 GCA_900490705.1 Pristionchus arcanus
GATTTTAATAAGGATACACTAAAGTAACTTTTGAGCAAAAAATGAGCTCTGGGTTTTTCGTCATTTGGAGGATATTCCTGAAAATATGAAATTTTATATCCAAAAATCGTATTTCCAGAGCGGTGTAATTTGATCGTAGTGGCTCATTTTTGATTTTTGGTCATACCTAGTACATTGCAAAAGAGTTTTTGAGTCTAGCTTGTCGCGTTCAAAAGATATGATTTTTCGATTTTTCAACTTTATTACGTATTATTATACGACCGCAAAGCCAAATGAGGATTCTATTACTGCCATGTTTCACATGCAGCCATGGGGTATACGTGTACACAGTATGGGGCCCCGGTTCTCATTTCGAGGGGCATGCGTCCGGGGGTGTGTCAAAATGGTCGAAAATTACCGATCCGCTCTCTTAACAAGATTACCCCTGTCATTCCTATGTTTTCTTTTCGTCTTCTCCTTTATTCTTCTATATTTCTACATATTTTCTGTATTTTCATGGATCTCTTTTTCAGATCGATGTCGAAACGTGCCCTGGAGTTAACCATCGTCGAGAAACTTCCATCGAGGACGTTTCTGTTACAAGTGGATGATGGTGAGGTCCAATAATTATGATTATTATGAGCAAATCCTAAACCATGAGTAACCATGAGTATGCGTAAGAGCATAGGACTTTTTTCTCTCCTTGGCTGTATTTCATCACATTTTGTATCAGGAACCATCTTCTACAGAGACAGCAAGTATGGCGATCGGCTGTTTGTCAAGTGGGAGTAAGTTGGATATGAGGGATTTCCAAATACCGACAACTTTCTTGTTTTCACTCCATTCTGACCAATAAAGCGACGTTTACCCTTCTCCGTCTACGTTTCACTTATTTTAATTTTGCGAAGTCTCAACATTTCAGAGGCCAGGAATTCGAGGCAAAGATGCCCGGTCGCGTTTACTCCGAAATCAGCGCTTTCGGAAACGCAATCTTCTTCAAATCGGAAGAACCTGAAGAGAAGGTGCAGTCATATTCCATTCCTTAACTGCGAAATACTGATTTTACCAGATTTACAAAGCCGAGTTCACTGTATTTGGCGGCATCGATATTTCCTACGTTCGAGACATTCTGGAGGTTTGTTTTCCCGGCTCTGTCGGAATAGGGGGGTCCCATGCCAATAGTGGGGTCCCATGTCAATAGGGGGTCCCACGCCAATTGGGGGGTCCCATGGCAATAGGGGGGTCCCATATAATAGGGGGGTCCCATATCAGATCATTTAATTTATTATTATTATTTTTATTTTCCTTGTTCTTTTGATGTCCAATATCCTTACATTTTGAAATAACATTTTTTTCAATTGTTTGATGGTTTGAGACCAAAATAGCTACTACAGGCGATACAAGGATATATATTTGTGGTGCAATAAAGGTCAATGGATGAGCATGGGCTTTAATGGCTGTCACTGTTTCTTTACGAACGAGGTTTCTGGGTCGATTTACTTGCTCTTGGGGTAGTATTTACATTGGATGGTTTCGGGGAGGTATGAAGGGGAGAACGAGTCGGTCTCGCACGCGTGGGTTTCGGGGTAGTTGTACTTGGCGGAATAGTAGTTCTTCCACGTCTGGGTCACTGGGTCGTGGGAATAGGAGGAACAGTAGTCTTTTCGCGTTTTGGCCTAGGAGTAGTGGGAATTGGAGTGGAGGTTTTCGAATGCACTGACTGTGATATAGTAGGCTAATTTGAAATATTTTATATGGGACCCTCCTATTATTTTGGGACCCCCCTATTGTCATGGGACCCCCCTATTGGCATGGGACCCTCCTATTCCGACAGATTTTTTTGGGACCCCCCTATTGGCATGGGACCCTCCTATTCCGACAGATTTTTTTGGGACCCCCCTATTGGCATGGGACCCTCCTATTCCGACAGATTTTTTTGGGACCCCCCTATTGGCATGGGACCCTCCTATTCCGACAGATTTTTTTGGGACCCCCCTATTGGCATGGGACCCTCCTATTCCGACAGATTTTTTTGGGACCCCCCTATTGGCATGGGACCCTCCTATTCCGACAGATTTTTTTGGGACCCCCCTATTGGCATGGGACCCTCCTATTCCGACAGATTTTTTTGGGACCCCCCTATTGGCATGGGACCCTCCTATTCCGACAGATTTTTTTGGGACCCCCCTATTGGCATGGGACCCTCCTATTCCGACAGATTTTTTTGGGACCCCCCTATTGGCATGGGACCCTCCTATTCCGACAGATTTTTTTGGGACCCCCCTATTGGCATGGGACCCTCCTATTCCGACAGATTTTTTTGGGACCCCCCTATTGGCATGGGACCCCCCCTATTCCGACAGAGCCGTTTTCCCTATGACCCATATTCGCAAACCATCGGTGTCGAAGAGATAGCTTCCATTAGATATGTAGTTCGATGAGTGAATCTACAGGGCGAGCGGGAGGAAACTAATGGCGTGATGAGCCGACTAGAAGATGGTATGAAGTACGTCTACCGACTGGGTGACGACGTGGATTGTGATGGAATACTCATCGATGCGTCGTATGCGGGGATTGTGATCGGTGGAGTTCACAGGTGGGTCATTTCAGTCTGTTAGTTGCGGTAGTCACTTGAGCGCCCTTACGAATGAGAGGGTTGATGGTTCGCACAAACAGACGATACTGTCTAGCTGGACGAAGACCAGAGAGTGCTCAGCACAAGATGCATGCAATACACCCCTCTCAGAGATAAGACCATCCATCTCCTGGAGACGTCAAATGGATCTCAGTTAAAAGCTCGCAAACTTGAGGAATGCAAGATTCTTATCGAGGTGCGACATTTGTCTCTTTTTATTGTTAATGTTGTTTGCTTTTTGTTGTTTGCAGGGACCGGCCAGTTCCGAGTTGAAGTTATACTCTACTGATTCCTCCCAATTCGTGTACTTCGTGCACGATCACAGTCTTTACGTCTTTACGTCCTTGATATCGACACGTTAGAGTTTCTGCCTCTTCTGCATTTTGGGTGAGTGGTGCAGTGTACTTTGGAAAAGCCATCATTAGTTACATGAGCCTGAAAAACTATCCATCGTGTGGTTCAGTGACATGGATTCCATCACCGCAATAATCGGAGTCCACGAGGGAGTGATCACTGTGACAGGCAAGAGGGACAAGGTAGATTACGTGATGAGTGCTGAACTGCCCAGAGGATACGTAAGCCAATTTGAACCGCGTCGCAGATACTATGCCGACATTTCAGTTTTGACAGCATACTGTGGCGGAAGAATGGAAATACAAGGTCTGCAATGTCTGCACGAGTCTGCTTTCCAATGAATTTCACAATTTGAAACCATTATACGCTTTGTAACGCATGTAAATAAATGTAAAAATCTATAGTCTCTCCATCGGATTTGATGTGCAAAGCATCAGTGGCCAAAGACTGTGGACGGTAAATTTTCTGGGATTTTAGAAGAATCAGGCACCACATCCATTTGCGAAATGGAGTCGAATCTGCAAACTGCTCGAGGGATTATCTCAGAAATGCCAAAATAAATTTGCACGATTTCGCATGAGTCATCGCTTAATACATTTGCAGCTTGCAAAAAAATCACTGGTCTTACAGTGATCTCCCGCACGACGGAAGTGTCTTCATTAACGGGGTTAGTTTTACCTTTTTCTCTGAATCACTCGCATATGCAACGCACGTTTTACGAAATTGAGGGTCGATGGCACGGCCGGGCTCGGGCATGTCAGAATGGACAAATCCAGGTTCGTTAGACGGTTTCGCTTTGCGACTTCGGGGGATTCGTGTGAAACGCCGTGCTACCCGCACCCCATTTGCGAAATGGTGTGCAACCGGATCATCTCAGCTTTGCATAAGAGGCGGAACAGCGCATCGTAGCACGAATTTATCGCAAAAATGAATTGAATTTTATGGATTCGCATTTGCTGCTTGGATACGGTACTGGGTACGGTGATTTTACGCAATTAATGTGAGCGATCCTGCAGCCAGGGGAAATATGATGATGAAAATATCAATGAAAAGCAACCCCTATTGATCTCCATTGCTAGTGAGACAAAACGGTGATTTGTTCGAAATAAGTCCGTTTCGTTTCGATTACAAAATACCAAGGAGAATTATTTGTAATATCTTTATTATGCTCGTACTCATACACATACACCAATGAAATCAATATTGCATTCCGTATGTGAAGAATTATTGTCCAATAACAAATCTCAATTTTTCGGTTTGTACTTTTGAAAATACATGACAATTTTGTGAGGGGTATTTGTGATAAAAAAGTGGGTAGAGAATATGTTCATGCTACGATATCGGCGTTGCAGAGCGGCCCATGGCAACAGCAGAATGATACTGCTTTCTTGTTGCCAGCTTTGCACTGTCCCTTGCGACATTGGCCCCGAAGCGAAATCTGGAACAAGGAGTTTACAGCAGGTCTAGGGTACAGTATTCCAATGGTCTTACCTCCTGTCCGGAGTAGCAGCCCTGCTGAACGAAACCTGAAGGCGTCCAAAGAGTGAAACAACCCACTGAGCGAGCGCCGAACTGAAATATACGCAATTTCAATTATTTGCAAAGTAAGATCCAAAACTGTGGTCGAAATCATCGTACCCCCTCACTCATGGCGCAAGTTTGAACAATGCTTGTACCATTCACATACACCATACACTCCGTGGTCGGAATGCCGTTCGAATCAATCGATATGAGTCCCTCGCCACTGAAATGTGCGGTAGATGAGAATATGATTACGGTATGAGAAACTCACATCAGCTCCCGGGACAGCTCGCTTAGCGTAGCTTGTGTGACAGATAGCTTGATGATGAGAAGGATAAGGATTAGCTGAAGGGCATAAACTGAAGGGCAGAAAAAATGAAAAATAAAATAAAAAATGCGTAAAAAAACCGAACTTGGGATGCTTCCCTAAAATTATTGTATGTGTGAATTCGAACCCCGCCTCGTATTCGCTTCGTTTTTTTTGAGTATTTGCGGTGACTCAAATGTAAACGACATTCTGAAGGGCTTCTAGGTTTCGACTATGTCAATAATTACCAGCTTTGACGACATTGATGCAAGAAGCGGCTTCTTGAGCAGAAAAAGCGGAGTAAAAGAGGGCGGAGCTTCAATAAAAAAGGAACACCGGGGTTATATAGGAAGAAGGAGGGGAGGTGCTGCAGCCAAGTGTCTACTGGATTCGCGGATTCGCGATAATGCGGCTTATTCAGCTCACAGAAGAACTCATTTGGATAAAATATGAGATGCACCCGAGCCATATGCTTTTTGGTTATTTATCAACTAATAAAGCATTAATTTATCTTTGTGTTTTAATCTTTGCTTTGATCGCTGCGATGATTTTATATGCTACACTTTGCAGTCTTGAACCACGAAATGTTGTGCGACAATTTGTTATTTTATTTTCGCCGTGATGCTATGAATTCATTGCTGCTTCGTCTGCGTTTGAATGGCTATTTGAAATAACCAGTAATTCACAGGGCACTTTATTTTTTTTTAAAATGTCATTATATTTTTTTGCAAGGAGGCAAGCAAGGAAAATTTTCTCGACGTAAAAATTCAGCTTAAAATCTTTGACTCAAAGTGCAAATGATTTGGCCCAAAGCTCCGCCCATTCGTACCGTAGTCAACTGTGATAGGCGAAAAGATTTACGGTTGCTGTCGGCGAAGCAGTTCCACTCTATCGAAAATATGAATGATAATAGATACTGTATTTCTCGCCCCAGGAAAACATATCTTTTTTCACTGGACTTGCGAAGACACCGTTTTCCTTTTTACAAACTGCGACACACTGCGAGAAACTGCGCACGATTGATATTTTTACACTTTTCTAAGGGATAATTATGTCGCTTAATTACGCTCAAAATGACGTTTTCATGTTCTATACCGTAAGAAACCGCTGCAAAGCTCTCAATCCTAAGGATATTTCTCAACTCAGCCTATAGCCGCAAATAGAGCCAGAGGGGTTATCCCACTCGCTCAATTTGCAAAATGGACAACAACCTTGGTCAAATCATACTCAGGCTTCTCGTAGATATGCAAATAGATACGCAAGTGGAACAACAGATCGTAGTTCAATTCTACGCAATGATTAATTTATTTGCTTCCCTATACCTTTTAAAATTTATTGGCATCTTTGAAGTTGGGTAGAGAAGTGAGATAGCGCAAATTTGCAGTTCAGAACATGTCGGAAACAACTTTGTCAACAATATTGAATTAGAAGAATTACAATGAAGGATCTACTATGATTAAAGGAGAAATGTCTCCCGATGTGTGTACGTTTGTTCAATATTGCGAAAGTCAGGTAGGCAGGTAATAAACATGGCCTAACGTGTCACGCGCGCTCTTTATTACGTAATGGAAGGAGAGTGAACCGGACAGTGGTGAATCCTGTTTGCCGATTAGACCCCCCCCCAAGGCGAGGGTGGTTGTTAATAAGAAGATCATCTCATTTCCCTAATCATCCTTACGCGCCTCATATATTTCATTATATTGAGGCCTCATTCATCGTATTCGTCTGGAGATAGATCAGTTTTTGAACTCGGTGCTTTCGACTTTGCCTTCCACTGGATATCCGACAATCGTGATTTTGTAGATACGGTATCACAGTGCCCCCTCAATATTTGAAGATATGCGGAGCAGGGTCTCGCTGTAATCGAACAACGCTATCTCCAGCTTCAGATATCTTTCATTCTCAATTCGCTGTAATCATGATATCGAGTTGGAAGATAATATGTGGATACTATGTACAAGTAAGGGAGAGTGTGGGATTTTTGAATCAAGATGCAAATTAAATGTTCATCAATTTAATTTACTTGATGAGCTTGCAGCAAATATTACGCTGGAGTCATCGTTTTCGTCACATCTTCGTCTGCAGTTAAATCTCGAGAAATAATCTAGTGAATCCATCAGTAATGGGCCTCTCTGCTGTAAATTAGCCGCTCCTCCCTTCTTCGCTTGCTTATCCGGGCATATCTTCACCTGCAGGCTTCGCTACATTCGCCAAAAACTAACGAGCCGGTGATTGATCTCTGAGTAGATGTGATGTTTCAACTGTACAGTAGCCAACGAAGATAGGCGAATAGATTCACGGAGACTATCGGCATACCGGTTCCACTCTTTCAAATATATGTATGAGGGTACTGTATTCTAGCCTCCTTAGAGACATTTTTCAGTCGATTTGTGACGACGCTATAGAATTTTAAAGAAAGAAATCACAGTAAGATTGATATCATGCTTTTGAAGGATTATTAATTATTAGGCCGTTTAGTCACGATCACTATTGTCGTTTCATGTTCTAAATCATAATAAATAACGGCATAGCTCTCACTGCAAAGAAGATTTCTCAACTCAAATTCAGCTTATATCCACAAATAGATCCAGTGAAGTTATCTCTCTGGCTCAATTTGCAAAATGGACAACATCCTTTTTCAAATCACACGCAGGCTTCTTGTGTTATAGTTATGCTGTAAAATTGAAGGAGAACAGCGGATCGTAGCTCAATTCTTTGCATTTGAATATTACTGTTATGTATTTGACGAGACGGTATGTTTCAGAATTATGCGGGAATACGCTGAACGGAATCGAAATGGAACTGAATTACGATATCGGTGTATCAGATAACTTTAGGTAACAGTGTGCCGGAATATATTAAGTGATCTATGTACTAGAATTATGAACTTTGCAAGTGCGAAATAATTGAATGTTGAAGAGATAATTATAGTCCAAACAGTTACTTCAATTTTTTGTATCTAACATTTAGCTAGAAGCATCGTTGTCGTCACATATTCGTCTGCAGCTAAATCTGGAGAAATAATCCAGTGAATCCATCAGTATTGGTATCTCTCCCATAAATTAATCGCTCCTTCCTACTTCGCTTGCATTTACGCCCATCAGGCTTCATCAAAATCCGAAAAAGACCAACGAGCCATGCTCGGTAAAAGAAATGGTCTATCTACAGTGGGTAGAAGTATCATAGTGTGTTGTTCCTGAGGAAAAAGGACAAAAAGGAACGAGAATTACTATGAGAAAAGACAGCACATCATTTTGGAGAAGTATCACTGAGCACTCCATCTCATCATCCGCTTCCCTCCCATTCAAATCTTGCGAATCCAGTGAATCCATTCCCTAATGGGTGCTTGCTGTCCGAGTCAAAATTGGCCATACTCCATCTTTGCACGGCTAATCCCCTTCGTTTTGGCTAGTATTTCCCATGTAGCGAACGGGAAGCATTATCGTCCGAAACATTTTTTGAGGAACGTGGTATTAGTAGACGGAAAGTGATACCTACTTTTCCAGAGGAATGAAATGTTCTTGTAACTTTTGTTTTGTTTTTGATCCCGATAGGCTATAAATGGCCAGATCCAAACTTCCCGTTCGTCCTTCCATACACGATTTTTGTTGTCGAGTATGGTACGTTACGAGATCATTCAAATCTTGTCTGACAATACCTGGAGATACCATGAATTCCCATATTTCTTAACTGGTTTCTTCACAAAACAAATCCCCAAATAATTACAAATAACACAAAGTCATCCACAGCCACCATTAAACGCTTTCGAATGCAATTTGAGCATTCTTATTAAGAGACCTTCTCCGTAAAAATTCACCATTTCGACCCCCCTTCCGGACATCCGTCCAGGATTTTCGAGTCAGGCCCTCATATTGCGGTCACAGGAGAGGGTCCACCCCTTGTTTACAAAACGACAAAAATTGGCCTCCCTAACTTCTAACGCGGCGCGCTGCGTGCGCGAAAAGCTCGAAAATAGGCAAAAACGCGTTTCTCATAGCTCGACTACCGAACAAGCTAGAGTCAAAATTCTTTTTGCAATGTATTAGTCATCTCATATATGGAAAATTTCATCAGAAAAGTTTGCTCAACTTCATTTCTTAAGGCCACATTTTGATGTCAAAAATCACTTTTTCGTCTCTTTCCGAAGCACAGCTAATTTCGGAAGCATGTCACCTAGTGCAGAATGTGCCTACACTCTTCTCGAACAACTTCTACCACAATTGAAAGAAATCGATTTTACTCCTAGGCTGAATTTCACATGTCGAATCAACCTTGGCAACCTTGGTTTTTCAGAAAGTAATAGTTCGGCTTTCACTTGAATTAGTCATCAGCTGGTAGCACCCGTGCTGGTGAGTGTGAATACTAACATCATGGAGTGGTTAAAGGCCTTTGGATTTTTTGAGAGAGAAAAATCGCCGGCGATGACCATTACCCGGGGGTCATGGTGTCGATGTGGCTTACCACCATGACCCCCGGGTCATGGTCCAAAATCGCTTTTTGGTCCAATTGTTATATGGCAAAATATTGTGGTATTTAGTGTAATAGATGGTAGTGGAGTACTGCAGTACACATTTGGATACTTTTCCTCACTTCGACCAAAATTCTATTTAGGGTGTCAGATGGGTAACTACTAGTACTGTAGCCTTCTTAGTGTAGCTAAAAGAGGACAAGATGAGATGAAGGAAATTTCCGAGTATCCCCAATTGGTAACAACTATCTAGTTGATTAAAATCTTTTCATGGAACACGCATAATTACATTCATGTTTGATCATCGGCGAGGAAAACAATAGTTGGTACGCGGAGAGTGCGTGGTTCCAGCTAAAATAGGGACTGATCAGCCCGATGTCGATTAAATTCGCGAGAAGATGACAAATACAGTGGTTGTGCTGCCAGTGACCATTCTCTTCTCGCACAACTCTGTCCACTCCATATTTCACCATTTCGAAAATACATTCAAAAAGCGATCTCTCGCAGCTCTGCAATCGGTGACTCCTAGACTCGACTATCAGAGCGCATAGAAAATGGCAAATGTCTACCTCACCACACGTTGCAAACTAATTACAATAGATCGAATCGTATTTTATTGCGCAGTAAATATCGTTACGCGAAACGACAGAAACGAGACAGGGAATCCAAGATGGCGCGAATTTTCCAAATTGCAATCAATCGTAGGATTTAGATCTTCATAAAGCCTTTTATTTTGCTGTAATCCTTGTTCATTGCTTTCTGGTTCGATGAAGGACAGTACAACTCAAATTGTATCGAGTAAAATAGAACCAGATTCATCCTGATTGGCATGTGCTTTCCATATTTTGCGTGCCAAATAGCTAACCATTTTTTAGCCAACCGTTATTTTATCGGTTAGGAGCAATGATCAATACTTCAATAGAAGTGCCAGATTGGAGATAGCAGGTGAAAATGGTGAAAACACGCGTTACTTGGAAATCTATCGCACAGTGATGCTTTATTGATATATTTTCATATGTTGTCCAGCTTTCAGAAAAAAAAAATTCCCTTATTAATCCGTCCCCGTATTCTATCTGCGACAACAATTATTACTATCTGTTTTTTACCTTGTTTAACTTTTACTAAAGCCACGATTCGCGTTGACTTCCACGTTTCAGATTAGATGCCGAATGATTGGATATTGCCCGAAGATCAAATACGACTCTTTTGTCTGGCTGTCGGAGTTGTAACGCTGTTGCTCAATGCATTTTGCCTTTTTCTAATCGTTAAACATCGTCGAACGTTTGCTCGCAATATATTCGTCATCACCGCTAGCCTACAGGTGAAATTTCAGTCCAATAAATCAATTTGTCTCTTTTCCTAGGTACTTTACCTCCTACTTAACGTGCACTTTAACATCGCGCTCATTCCCATGATCTATGCCGAATATGGAGGCGGTTTCTGCATCAGTTGGCTCTGCAACTCGCACGTCATCCCGTTCTGGGTGCTTTTCGTAAGTCGCCAAACGAGAATTCAATCCAAAAGAACATGCGAACAGGCCGCGTACATATTCTTGATGGTCAATATCTCCGGTTTGTTTACTCTGCTGTTATTTTATCGGCATCAAACCCTGATGCATGCGGGTTCGCATTTCTGCTTGAGCGAATCGAAAAGAACTGGTAAGTGATAAATGTGTTGATAAGAAGTCAATAGTTCTTCTAGTTACTTCCATAATCTTGATCGCGGGCGTTAATATAGTTCCCATTATTTACGGTGTGGCTAATTCGATGCAAACTACTGAAGAATTAGGAACGATTCTCAATGAGGTATTCTCGTTGCCTTTGATGAAGACTGACAGTAGAGGGAATCCCACTCATCTTTCCAAGAACTCTCACGGGCCAGAGTTACCAGAGGGAACACAGAACACATTATTCATCCTGATATCAAAGTATTCTCACAGGTATGTCCGATATGCGATTGGAAAGCGAACGGACGCAATTTCGGAGTATTGAGCGCACGAATTGCTCAGGTATCATGACGATTTGATGATGTTTGCAAGTCGTAGCAAATTCTAGATAGATGCGGCAATCGTCATTGGTACTATTGCAATTTATGGTACTTTCGCATTCGCTTGCGGCGGTCATATCTCTCATGTTATGCGGCAACACATGCGAAAGAGGTTTGCCACAAATAGAGCGATACTTGCATCGGTTTCAAATTTCTCAGTTCTCTTCAAGGCCTTAAATTTACGGTTACTCTAACACAAACGCGGCAATCGCTCGTTCAGGTGTCAATAATATTTGAAAATTGAAAGATCCTAAATATCAGATACTAATTTTCGGCATATTTCTCGCAATTCCTATAATGCTGTTCGTGTTGCCAATATTCTTCGATTTTGTTCAAAAGTGTGAGCATGTGCAACGGAATCGCATCTTGAAAGTTCGTTCTAAATTCAAGCAATGACTTTGAAGGGGTTCTTCTGCCCGAAATCTTTCTCTTCTCTCTCAACTCATTCGTGCACTCACTCACGCTAATCACAAGCACTACGCCGTTTCGCAGATATATTATGAATCGAACAGGTTCGTTTTCAGATGAAATTGGTAACATAGATCACTGTCTTTTCAGAAGCAGCTAAGACGATTTCGCAAGCGCAGCTGACTCGAATACTTTGAATAAATCATGTAAACTGGGCTTGATTTTTTTCGAATTCAAGATCGGCCTACAAAACGTTAGAAACCGAAAAACTTAACTTCGCCTCATTTGTCGAGGAGTGATTTGAACATTTGGTTTCAGTAATAGTTCGTTCGGAACATCGAGAAACAGTTCACTCAAAATGTCGAATTTCTCGAATCGCTTAGCGTGCCAATTATTGCGGAACGTGCCAACTTGTGCATTGGGCCGCTCAGAACGAAGAATCTGGATACATCACTTCAATTCGTGAAAATGTCTTAGTGATCTCCTAATGTGCAAGCATTCCTGCAATCTGAGTGATTCCAGCTGGCCTCTCGAACGCGCGCAAATTCCATGAAAGACGCGATAATCAATTAGAGCGTTGGCAGAATACGAAAGCAGATAGAGTGACGAAGTTGTGATGTTGCACTTTCTCTGTTTCTTCGTGAAATGAGCGCAAGGCACATTTCAGAAAGGGTATCCCTGGATATTTAATGAATTCATGTGCGAAACACAATTTGAAAACACAAGATATGCGCATATTTCTCTACTGAGAAGCTTCGTAAAGTTCGCGAAACATAATGAAAATGAGCGTTCAAGCAGAAAACGCTGCTCCTTCAGGGCACAAAAACCGGTTCCGGCATTTAGTTAAATGCCAGATGGACTGGTTGATATCATATCTTCTCTGATTGATGTGTCCGGCCCAAATTTCGGGTTGAGCTAAATGCCGGTAGTTGATATCATGCCGGACTCCCCCGCTCGGACTGATGTTTCCTCGCCAATTATCTGGTGGTTTCTGGCATCACCTCTGCTTTGGCCCCGGCCGAAGCCGCCAATTTGCGCCGGCATTTACCGGGAAATCGGTTGTGTGCTCTCTCTGGGGAGTTGTGCTGCTTCGGAGGGAGATGAGGAGGCGGAGAATTGTGTTTTAGTTGCGGTCGCGAGAGAGCGGGCGAAACTGCGAGACGAAAGTGGGCAAAGGCTGCACAACCTTTCCCGTTGCAGCCGGGCGTATAAAAGGGGCAGGCTTCGGGCCAGAAGCCATCAGTTGAAGTCCTCTTCTACTACAAAATGGCTACAGGAAAACTTCTTGTTCTAACGGCCCTAGTGGCTGCCGCTGGAGCAGCAACCAGCCACGGCCCTTTCACTGAGGATTTCGTCAAATTCCTGGAAAAGTGAGCATTTATCAGCGGATGAACTTCGAAAATCCGCAATTAATAAATTTGAGGAACCCTGAGCGCAACGAGTACGCTCTGACCGCCTTCAAGGAGTACGGTACCACGGGCACTTTCGGCGGCCGGGCAACGAAGGACTCGAAGGTACGGTAGCGGTGGGGTGGTGTGCGTCCGCGACGTTTACCAAAACCATGCAGATCGCACAACAGCCGGTTGTGTTCGTGCACGGTAACTCCGATTCGGCGCTGCACCATTCGGCCATGGCCAGCGGATGGACCAAGAGTGTGGAACATTTCAAGGTGCGCTAGCCCTCAGTTCGCAATGGGTGGTCAGCTACAGTACCTATATTGATAATCTACCATATCCAGGCGCACCAGTACTCGGGAGCCGAGTTGTACGGACTGACCTACGGTGGTCGCGACATCAACCTGTCCCTGCAGAGGTACGGTATTTGGTATCTAGATTACGGTATTTTTGAGCAATATTTTTTCCAGCAGCATCACTTGCCGTAATCTGCTCGGACTTCGTCGCTTCATCGAGGCCATCCTGGAGTACACTCAGGTACGGTAGTGCGGTCTATCGACAACTGATTTACAATGACTTCAGGCGGAGAAGATCGACGTCGTTGCGCATTCGATGGGCGTCACCCTAGCCAGGAAGGCGATCAAGGGCGGCACGGTGAGTGGTGCACCTGCGTTCTGCTATTTACAAATGATCGCCTGGTCTAAATTTGACGCCGATTCAGATGCACCTGTCCGGCGAGTCATGCAACCTCGGCGAGTCCATCTCGGACAAGGTCGACGCGCTCGTCGCCATTTCCGGCGCCAACTACGGCATGTGCATGTGCCTGATGGCCGGACTCACCGAGACGCCGGCGTGCGGCCAGGTAGTGTGCCTTTCGCGAATTACCAAAGCTCGTCTGGTCAAAATTTCAACTAAAAAAATAATTTTAAAATTTCCAGGCCGGTTACGCTCCGGGCGCGTGCGGTAACAAGAACGTCACGATGACGGCGTGCATGGAGGCCGAGGCGAAGTGCGATGGGGAGGTAATATTAATATTTAGGTTAATTAACATATTTAAATATTTTATTTAGGCCGACCACGCTTCCGTCCTGCGTGCGGTGAATGCCGTCGTCGCAGACGACGATGAAGAGGATGATGAGAAGGAGGCCGACTTCGTCGCCTCGATCTGGTCAAATGGTGAGAAGACTGAAACTGATCTTTGATCTTTAAACTGTGATCTTATTTAGACGACCCGATCCTGGGCAAGGACAATCTGGTGTGGGGCAGGAAGACCTCTCACATCGCCGGAAGCGATCTCACTCATGGCTACGCGGGATTGGACCACTTCCAGGTATACAGTCATTAATTTTGCCCGATTTTCGCAATTCATTAGTTCGTTTGAGATGATAATAATGAAATAATTACAGTCGAAGGACGACACGGTACGAGACCAACTTGCGCTCGTCTCCAAGCACTCGCTCCATGGAGGAAGGGCCAAGAGACATCACTGAGCTATTCTCCGGTTTCGATCCAACCGGTCCTTCCAAAGGACCACCTTTTGATTCTATGCCTGATATATGAGTGTATCCTTCTGCTGAATATCAGTGATCACATTTTCGTTTGTAAAGATATTGTATGATAAAGTGTTGACATTAATTTATCTTGCCTAATGAGAAGCATCAAGAAAACGTGGCTCAAAGGGGATATTATGCGCAAATTTGCATGTATCGCTGCTTCGAAAACATATATCCATTGAAACACAACACATCATCAAGCGTGACCATAACAGAAGTGGTCATTGTTGTCTTCTATAATGAGTAGAGAAGGAGGCGCTGTAATGGCTAGACTCGCGTGGGCAGAGCACTAATTAAAAACGTGACAACATTTACGAGTTCTGCAAAATGCACTGGAGCGGCCACACGGGCGCAGTAATTGGGCAGACTACAATGAGGCAAGATCTCTGGACACTCCTTCCGGTCAGAGAAGCGATAGAGCACGCGGAATGAAGAGACTGTTTCCTTTTCACGGTCCTTGTTGCACCCGGAACTCGCGCACCCGATGAAGATCTTTGTATCTGCCAGTTCAGACCATATATTTGCAAGATATGATTACCGGTTCAGTCTCTTTGGGTACACGGAATCCGTGGGTGAGGAGAAGAGTGTTTACTCAGCGAGAGTCTAGACAAGGTGGTAATTGCGGAGTAATTACATCGTACAAGATTCAAAAAGTAGAGTTCCTGGAGTTGATATCAATTTGTTGCCAAACGCGTTCCCGGAAAGATCTTCCATGAAGTGAAATTGAATCGTGAATCGCAGAATGCAAATAACTTTTAATATTAAGGAGCACTGCGAAAGGATGACACGCAAATTCGTGAAGCGTTCCAAATTTTTTACACGCTGAATTGGCTTGGGATGGCAGAGCCCGCCCTAGCGAGGAAAATGCCTAACACCTTTACTTTTACGTTTACCTTTTACTCGAATACTATGATCGTATTCGATTCACAATGGGAATCATCAAGACTCAACAGAAGGCAATTATCCTCTTATCACAATCAAGCACATTCTAAACCGGCACCAGCCGCAAATTCGGTTCCACTGGTCCGCCAATGAACAGAGGTTTTTGGATGAGGTCGATGAGATGCCCGAGAAAAGGGAGGATCCGGTAATGCTGCGAGGCAAGAAATAGGTCCGCTCGATCGAGTTGCACACGACCGTTTGCCTACGTTTGCCTATGAGATCCTTAAAAATGTGAAAAAAATTGTATTGGTGTTGTTGTAATTCCCCGGAAACCTTATCACTTATCACAGTGTTGAGCGTCTAAAAACTATTGTATACATAAAATCGAGTGGGTTGTGTGTAGTGTTCAGTGTAAGGGTTCTCTCCAAGTAGCGTACAAGCTTGGAGGCAACTTGGGGTTTTTGCTTGATCCCAACTTGGAAACGCTCTTCTACCTGATTCCAACTTGGGCGCGCGCTCCAGAGCTTCTTCGAAACGAGCGTCTAGAATAGGGATGGCAAATGAAGAGCTGAAAAATGCGGTTAATCGATTATTGTATGCAAATGAGCAGTGAAACCATGGGGAAGAGTTGTCTCAAAAGTTCCATAAACATGTTTAGAAAGTTCTAGCCATCTTTAGACGACAGTAAATACAAACCTTCATATACCTTTGATACAAAAAATGAGTAAAAAAATAAATCACGCACTTTTCATGAAAAGTATATGAAGGTTTATATTTATTGACTTTCAAACACGCCTAAAACTTTCTAAACATGTTTTTGGAACTTTTGAGACAACTCTTCCCTATAGTTTCGCGGCTCATTACTAAAGAATATAAAAAAAATTTGTCTGTCTGTCCGTCTGTCTGTTTGTTTGTCTGTTTGTCTGTATGTTTGTCTGTCACGCCCAAATTTTTTTTTGCTCATATCTCGGCTTAAAACGATCGTACACCCGTCGGACCTTCACCAAACAACTTCTCATGAAAAAAATTTTCAAAAAAAAATCGATAATTGATTTCGTCATCATTATGCAATAATCCGTTTTTCGCACCGTTCGCGCCGGAAACTCAACCAATTCGATCGTGCTTGGCACCACACTACTCGTTATCAAAATTTTAAAAAAAACGATAACCAATTTCGTCATCACTGTGCAATATTGCGTAATGATGATGCAATATACCGTTTTCTGCGCCGTTTTCGCCGGAAACTCAACCAAATCGCTCCTACTTCGCACCAAACTTCTTAAAACTAAAATATTTTAAAAATCGATAATAAATTTCGTCATCACTATGCAATATGACGTAATATTGCAATTTGTTAGTTTTTGCAAAGTTTTCGAATGAAATTTATTTTTTGCGTGAAACTTAACCGTTTTTGCCTGAAACTTGACCAATTTCACATTTGACTGATTTTGCTAAAAATTTTAACCGTTTTTAATTTGATCATGACCATCTAACCTTCGTTGTTGATTTAACCGTAAAACACATAACTGGCGCTGCGGCTGGTGCGATGCTCTTGCGGAAGGCTCGTGAGGCCGAGAGCGATCCGGAAAAAGTTGGGATGGAGCCACGAAGTGGCTCCATCCCAACTTTTTTCGGGTCGCTCGAGGCCTCACGACCCTTCCGCAAGCGTTTGAAAATGACTGGGATAAGGTGGCGCAAAATCTAGCGAGCGTAACGTCAGTTTTAGATCGGTGGAACACATTCACGCTTATGATGATTATGTAAGGCTCGTGAGACCGAGAGCGATCCGGAAAACATTTATAATGTAGCCACTAAGTATGTTTGCAAATTACTGGTAAGCGTTTGCGAAGCATTCGCATATTATTGGGATAACCCGGCGATGCGAAGCGCTTGCAAATGACTGGGATAACCCGGCGACATCTAGCCAGCGAGCGAGCGAAGCGAGCGTAGCTGGCTAGTTAGCATACCACAGTCGAAATACCGCTTTTTTCAGCTCTTCATTTGCCATCCCTAGTCTAGAAGCCTGTGTCGCAATAATTGATGGAAGTGAGATTGCAAACATTTCGCAGGCTCAGTCCGTCCTTGGCAGCATACACATGCCGGAACTCATTCGGACCGGTGAAGTAAGTGTCATTCCGTAGTGAAAGTCTGGTCATGATCATGTTCGCCGAGATCGGGTTGCCCCTTTGAAGAGGATTGGAGACACACTTGTGTTCGTCTCCGGTAATTGTCTACTAGTCTAAAAAAGACGCTCTCTTTTTCAATTATCTCTCTTCATTAAAGAAAAGAGAGAGAGCGCGGGTGAAGAGAGCATGTTTCCAAAAAATTAGTAGCAGACCTATTGTGAAATACTGCGTCTACTACTAGTGAAATGGTGGGTCTAGTATTAGTGGTATTGTACACTAGTAGTAGACGCAGTACTTCACAGTAGGCCTTCTACTAGTAGAAACCGGCTCTTCTCTTTCACCTGCTCTCTCTTCTTCTAACGAAGACAGATAATTGAAAAGAGAACGTATTTTCGACTACTAGTTCACTAATCGGCGTACTACCAATATTCAATTATCGGAGTTCGGGAAGAGCACAAAGTGGAGTGGACGATGAGCAGAGATGAAAGGCTAGAAACAATGGTAGAGAGTGCATGCAGTCCAACAAATACCAAGGAAGAGAGGGAGAGATAGTATGTTGAAAATCGAGGGAAGGGGGGATTACGAGTAAACATTCGTCTGGCCGATCAGATCTACGGGTTCACTGTTTCAACCGGGAATCGATCACTTACATCTTCATGAATTTATTTTTAACAAACTCCAATTGAAAGATCACTCTGTTTCGGTGCACGGTCACTGACAAGACCACAATTACCCCTGCTCAATGGGTACACTGATTGTAGGGCTTGCTAGTTTGGCCTATTTTCGATAGTGTTAGTCTTCAAACGTCCAAACATGGACAACTTTACCGATAACATTACGGAAAGTATTACGCCTGATGATTCTGCTCTCGCCAATGCCTGGTGGATATCAACTGGCGTACTCGGATGCACGGTCAATCTGACGATGTTCACTGTCGTCGCACTCAATTCCACCAACGAAACCTTCTATCGGGTGCTCACTCTTGCCGTTGCTGCCAATGATTTCTGCAATGCCATCTGCGGAATTCTACTTGCAAATGTACCGTATATTCTGACTATTATTCTGATAATTTGAATTTTTTTCAGTGGTTCTACAAAGTGGACGATGGCATGTACTGCACCGGATACGGAATCGCAAATACGTTCCCGCTGTGGCTTGTCATGGTCATATTGAGTGTATGGGTGGTCACTTTCTACGGTCAACTCACGCTGATTACGTACTCGTTCATATGGAGAGCAGTGCTCATGTCTAGCTCAAGGTTACTTTTCTGAAAAAAAGGATCCTTGTAGTCCATGAGATTTCTTTTCAGTAGCTTGCGAATATTCGAGCACAAATTAGTTTTGATACTGCTATTGATAATATCGTCTGCGATCGGCTATTCCGGATTTTCAATCGAGTGCATCAAATACGGCCACGTGAGCCATTTTCTCATTTCGATTTTCAATTGCTCTTTTTTCAGTTAAGCTTCATTGAAAAGCTGCGGATTCTTGTTCCTGCGATTCTTGACGGTTTCAACTTCATTGTAATTGCTTCATGTGCTGTATACATCATTCACAAAATAAAAAGCGGAAGTTACTCGAATAAATTGAAAACCTCGCATAAACGGCGACTTTACGTGCTCTGTGTTCAGGTTCGTTGGCGTTCCGTCATTTTGGGAATACAATTATCTTATTCAGGCTCTGAATCCCTTCTTCCTGAGTTTCCTCGTCGATCTGTTGTACGAACTTGCACTTATCGGTGTACCCGTCTCCGACTTCATGATCAGGTTCAGATCTTTGTTGGTGCATGAAGTACGAGTTCCGCACATTCTCTCTAGTGAAATAGTGCGCGCAAAGAGGAGACGGGTGTCCGTATTTCACTAATTCCATAGTTCGACTTCATGCGGGATGTCCAAAATGTCTCTATGTAAATTGGCATTTCTCAATCGGAATCAAACACAATGATCAGCGCCAACGAAAATAAACGATTCAACTTCATTCGATCATAGATTATCGAAAGCAAATTTGTTTGGTGATCTTTTCACTCCTGATAATAATCAACTAGCAATAAAATCGTTTCGTATTGGGCGATAAGCGCAGTATTACGAAAACTATGCACTTTCGAATCTCATGATAATGCAAGTTTTATTCCAGCTACTTCCTGTTGGGCTCATTGCATCCCGCCCTCAACGCACTGATAATCCTCGTAGTAACATCGGACCATCGAGCATTTATCTTGAGAATATTCCGTCGCGATTCAACAGTATCTTTAGTGGTAAGCACTGGCCCCCTCATCTATTTTGACTTCCACATAATTTGAAAACGTGGATTGGGGGAAGGAACGATGTCAAAATGATTTATTTTACAGAGCACAAGTAATTCCTGAGCGTTCTGAAGCAGACGAGTTGCTTCTGATTACTTTCAAGATCGCAACAGATAGTTGTTTCTCATAATCTCGTTAAAAGAATATCCAATTTATTTTACTTTGCATATGTATACCTTCATGAGCTGCATCCATGAGGATTATGAAGTCGACTAACAGTCAACATACTCGCTCAATTATGATTTACCTGAAAAAAAAGATAACTTAGACATTTTTTTTGGTATTGCTACCAAATAGGACACTTACCGTCGATGAATAGTTCGGAAGGAGCGATCGCAATATAAATTTTCGATGATCAGACGTCATTGCGAGAATAGTCAAAGGGTTGAGAATTGGATGAAGAGCGGAGAAGGGAATACAACTGTTAAA
This sequence comes from Pristionchus arcanus, assembly GCA_900490705.1. Lineage (NCBI taxonomy): Eukaryota > Metazoa > Nematoda > Chromadorea > Rhabditida > Neodiplogasteridae > Pristionchus > Pristionchus arcanus. The sequence goes on from LS487624.1 coordinate 71,449, forward strand.
AAAAATTGGCAGGAACACGAAATATTGGTAGATGTTTTGCACAGCCACTTTTCCAAAACTATCACAAAATTTTCGCTCTTTTATTAAAGTTTCAGCTTTTTTTCGTGTCGGGATCCCCACCAAAACAGGACCTGCTGTTTAGTCACGTACTCTCACACAAACCTGATAAGAAAATCGGGCAGTGGCACGCCAATAAGCGCCATCTCGTAAATAAGATCGACGAGAAAATTGAGAAAGAACGGATTCACAGCCTGAAAACGGCGGTGTGCTGAGTGAAATAAGACTTACAATGTTAATGCGGGTTCTAGTGGGAGTGGCATAAACCGTGATTCAATCGGAAACTTAAGTGAACTTTATTTTGATTGCTCTTACGATCGAGGTGAGATGAGATAATAGCAATTGAATGTATAAATAGTTTCCTGCACTAACCTGCATGCTTAGAACGACTAGAGTCTTGGTGTGCGAACTTTTTGTTTTCTTTGAGAATGTTCCACTATTGATGCTGTGGTTGATGAAAATTGCACATGCCGCGATCACTATGAAATGAAGGCCCGCAAGTGATGCCGGAAGCATCGCTTGAGCAACTTCAAGGGGCGTCAGCTATGCGATGTCATGATCATTCACGTAATCGAGCAACAATTACGTTCACATATTTCGCCTTACAATCGAGCGTGCAGTCACAGTATCCGAGTGCGACAGAGACCACGGCAAGCATAATCAAGACGGATTTGTGCTCGAAAAAGCGAACGCTTCTAAAATAGCTTTGGTCGAAACCATTTAACTTTAAAAAAATGGCGTGAAAAAGTAATTACTTTGAATTCGATATGAGTACCGCTCGCCAAACAAAAGAATACGTGATGATAACGAGTTCGCCATAGAAAGTGACCACCCAAGAAATCCAGGCAACTTTATTTCCCCAGTCGGAGTATAGGCCCAGTAGTCCATATCCGGGACAGATCAAACCGTTCTCTGCTTTTTCGTACCACTAAAAGTTGGATTCGATATAATAATTAAATTGATAGAAAACCGTTGTCATGAGAGCTCCACTCAAAGCGCAAACAAAATCGCTGCAAGCAATGGTAAGCGTAAGCAACCGGTAGAATCCCTTCGTTGGATGTACGAGCACAACCACGAAAAGGGTCAAGTTGAGCAGGCATCCGCAAACTCCAGTTGTCACCCAGACAACATTAGCGATTATGGCATCAGACTCGGCTGAGTTCCCCATTTTACAATCGAATGAAGGTGGTGAAGATATACTCCGAGTCGAGACTTGAGACACTTTAATCACTTCCCTGTACGGATATGGCGAAAAGTAATTATACATGACAACGTGACTTTGGCGCGGAGATAGGTTCGTTGGTGCAAAATTAGTTCTTCGGGGAATGAGCGAAAGAATGCATTGAAATCGGCAACGACCTGTGGACTATTGCATCACTTTGGACAAATCGTTAATGAAATGTCATCGGTAACGAATAAAACCTTGTTTATAAATTATTTGTTTATAAATTATTGCACCGCGCTCTCTATGCATGTTTGACCAATCTATAATGTATCTATAATATAAGTTGTTGCTCAAGCTTTGTCAGTCCACTGCTTGTGCAGTTGAGTAAAGTAGATGTCCATCTTGTTTCCACTTCCATCCGATACCCTCTGCGTCCTGAATCGCAAATTCGCACAATTATCATATTATATGTAGTGGCGTAGTATCAATAGGAAGGCCGAGAACTGTACAGTCTCCTACGATAATATTCCGTCTCTTCATTTCATGCATCACCCATCGGTTCGAGAGACCAAAGAGTGTTTGAAACGAAGAAAGGACTGCCACTCACCTCGACTCGCCCATATACCATCGCAAATATCGCGGATGTCTGCCCGTGTGCATTGCGATTATCACTGGACCGGCGGGAGTGGAGGAAGCTATGGAGCTGGAATGAGTCCGACTTTCACCAGAAGCGCATCGAATATCTCGTTATGGGTTGTAAAGCCAACGATATCCTTCTCTCAACGCGTATACTATCCGAACAAACTCGCTTGAAGCTAACTCGGTTAGATCTTTCCCATTACTATTTTTTCGCATTTTCTCGCGAAAAGAAAGACCAAAACTTACAAGGCCAGTACTACATTCGCGACGCACGTCCACAGTTGAATGGTCTCCATCGAGTGAGAGAAGAGAAAAACTGGCACGAAGATGATCAAGACGTCGAGTAGCACACCGACGCTAAGGACGTATAAGCCGAATTTCACTTTCTGGAATGAGGAAGAATTACGCAGTACAAATATGAAACGTTTCTCATTATATAGCCATTTCGTTGCCTTTTCTAATATGTGAAAAATGTCGACTGTCATGAAATTAAGGGAAGAAAAAGCGACCTCGAGACTCCAGATGTTCTCTTTCAGTTGCACTCGCAGACTCAAAGAGTACTCATCGAGATTGTGCTTTCTGATTGCTTCGTTGAGTAGACGATGTCGACGTTTGTTGTATTTGAGCAGGAAGGGATGCAGCTGGCAATGGCCAAGGTAATTACAATGATCACCATTATTTTAGAAGGACTCACAATTGCAACTAAAACATTCGGCAGAAAACCCAACGCGACAGTTGCGTAGCAGTTGATTAAGCCTGCGATGTAATTATGATTAGGGATGGCGAATGAAGAACTGAAATGAAGACTTCATTCCCCCTCTCCCCACGCGCGCTGATCGGTGTCATTCTTCAATGAAGAAGGGGCGACGCGGTGAGCTCTTCAATGAAGAGGGGGAGAATGGGAGAACTTTAAAAACGACGTGAAAGCTGGATTTTTGAACTGATTTTTGCCATGTTGATCTAGGGACATCATTCCATTATTTCGTTGTGAAGAATAGCCAGTTAAAATACATGCATACCATAAAACAGGGCGATATAATAGCTCATTCGCCTCTTCATTGAAGAGCTCGCACGACCGCGCCGTCTTCAATGAAGAGGAGGAATGAGGAGTGGGAAAAGACCTCTTCATTCGCCCTTATTCTCTTCATTTTGACAACCCTAATTATGATTCCACTCATGATTTAAAAATTTGTTTGCCCAAGTTGTGTTGAACTGTGACAAATGCTAAAGATTCTTGCTTGATCGTTTGATTTCCGGGTGACTGGGGCATTCTAAATGTTGTGTTTTCGCTGCGTAAACCCACCTGTCACGCAAGAGTAAGCAATCGTCATACTCAGAATGAACACGGATGCAATCAATATGATAGAAATGTGAAGACGTCGATGCTTTTCATAATCAGCCACGAAAATTGTTGCACACAGTCTGCAAGGCGTACTACAACACGAACTGCACAGCGTGAATCACAGCGTGAATCAATCAACAAATTGTAATTTGCCAAACCGTTCGATTCCGTCGAACGCTAGAAAGAACAACGCTTGCAGCAGTGCAGCACATCGAATAGTGCAAAACATGGGAACCGGCCATTCGTCAAATCCTGACAAAATTTCTTCTGCAAAAGACGGAAGATGCGGCATTACCGTTGACTTGAATCAGCTCGGTCTCATACATGAGAAGAATTAGACGCACAATGGATCCAATCATCATGAACAAATATAAATTTAAAGCCACGATCATGAAGTTCAAATGAAGAATCTAAATAACATAAAAATTTATTCTTAGGAATTCAATTTTTAAAGTACTTTGTGTTGTATCAGAAATAATATGCACCGTCCGTGGACAAAATAGCCGAAACAGGAAAGAATAATCTAAAAACGATCAAGTTTTCTCAAATGTACGAGGTGTACACCTCTAAAGCGACGGAAATGTAGTAAACATGCTGCTTTCCTTCCAGTAAATCGAAGCGAACCAGAAGAATGAGCCAGAAGGACTGATTATCGTGGCCGAAAACCGTGAAAACGTCGGATTTGGGATGAAGGAACGAGGAGAAGGGGTTCATCGTGGCAAATCAACGACAGGAATGCGCACGGACTAGATCGAAACACCTGTTGCTCAAATGGAAACGTGAGCTGGATGTTGTGGCAAGATGATCTGTGTAACACCTGTACATCTTCCATTATCAGTTATTTTCCACTCAGCGATCACTCCCCTAAATGTCACAAATTTTGTAAAGCAGTTTTTTCTTTTAAAGCAGTTTTCAGCGTATCCCTGACGTACAGTTTTTAGGTTATTTAGAAAATCAATTCAATAGTATCGCGGATTTTTGAATAATACTTATTTTTATTCATTTATGAGCAGTAGTCTAGTGTTCTTCAATAATTGGCCAAACTAAATACAACATCTTGAATTTGTCATCAAAATCCGAATTAAATCAATCATGCACTGTAATCCCATTGCTTGTGCACTTGCATGAAATAGACTGAAATAGATCATAAGTGCACGTAGAAACGGAGGTCCGTAGATGGAGTGGAATCGGTATGGTGGAGTAGGGAAGTACAGTACGGTAATGTCTTAGTCAAAAATGAAAAGGCGTGGAAGCAAAGTGCCGATGTTCGAATGATAAATATTATTTACATGGTCGAAACTTCGTTAAGAAAATTCTTTCCACATCTCTAATCGGAGTCCACACTGAATGGAGGAATGAAATGGTACAGCATATCGTTAACTGCTCGTGAGTTTGACATATTTATTCTGATTCAAGACTTTCCAATACAACACTGAGAAAAACAATTATTCATGTCAAGCATTACATCTCACAATCAGATGAAGATAGACGGGTACTCTTCATGAGTTGCTTTTATGAAGTCACGTGTTTGTTGTACACGTTACAATTTTAGGCATTTCGAATTTTCAAAAATACTATATTCCTACCAACATGGAAATCTTCAACGATCGTGTAGAGCTGCGACATCGCTAGTGCGGGACGAAAAGCCGGTCGGTCGTTAACCCAGTAGCCACCCTAGGAACCGATCGGCGCTCTTCGGGGAATACTACGCTCCGTGAGTTTTTATACCACCTAAGCGGTTTTCGTATGCGAGAGGCAATTAGCATATTTTCCCACGTCTAGCAATCGCATCGCTCAGCGCACTGTAGCAACCATTTTCCCACTCGTGAGACATGCTTCAACAAAAATAGGCGAAGGGGAGAAAAGCAGTGAGAAGAAGTAAAGACGACGGTGCAACACGGCACAATTTGAGCTAGACGAAGATGCAACTCTAAGGATTCGCATCCTCCAGTCACCGTGTCAAATATCGTACTTAAATAGTTTTGCTTCTCCATAAACAATTTTGTTTAACTGTTTTCTTATTTTTTCGATAAAATATTTTTTCATTTATTTTGTTATAACAAGTACGAAAATATAATTTGTAAGGACACATCTCATCTTGAATAACGAGGCATTATTATCAAGTTAACAAATATAATTAATTCGGTTGGTCAGCAAATTGACCAGATTGATCAGTGAACAGTGACATTCGCTAACTGATCCCCGTTTCCCTTCCCTCTCCCATTCGACGCTGCATTTTCTCACAAGATTGCTAATCGTTGGAATGGATGAACGGTGTTCTGCAGTAGACTGCCGACTGATCAATAATAATGATTTACCACATTGTGCTTCCCACGCTGTTGGATCGAGTGTGATCGCTAGAGCGAGAACGATGCTTCTTTTTTGCAACCGAGTAATCTCATGGATGCTCAAAAAAGCAACACAGTTGGCTCTGGGTCCACCTTAAAAACTTTGACCGAATCGAAGCACTTTGAAAAGAAACAATCATGTCGTACAACGCGGTCGCGGCCGATGCTGAGAAGGGCGCGAAGAGTATGCTTTTATCACAGGTATCGCGAGAGAGTGAAGCAACCCGAGAACCAGATTTTTCAAAATGAATTGAATCCAACCATTTTATGGTGGTTACATGCCCTGGTATAAATAATTGTGAAAGGGCTTGATATAGCCTCTCGGAAACTCTGTCGCCAATTAATATTGGCTTTTCTGATGCGATAGTTCTTATGCCAATAACATAGAGCTGGTGAATAGGGAGAGATCTTGCGCAATTAGCATAATATGGCATTAATATCGGCTTATGTAGGCCATTTGTAACGTAGCTTTCGTGACCGAATGTCTGACTCTGTTACTTCACAATCACAATCGACGGTCAGAGAAACAAGAAATCATTTAAAAGTCAGAGAGTCAGATCATTTCCCGCTTCCTTGTGGGCGTAACATCGTGTAACATTTATCCCACAGCTAATTTGAATATTAAGCTGCTCACCAATCTTGTCCAATCTATCAAATTGAGTGGATGAGTAGATGACAAATATGAATTAAGAGACCTGCTCTGTAAGACTCGACCGCCCCCTGGACACGGCCCCCCGGAATGAGATTCAGAAGCCCATATTCTTGTGTTAGGAGGGTATCAGCCTCGCATTACTCAAAACACCACTTATATTTGGATGTTGCCCCTGAGCCATGAGAAAAGTGAAAATATCATTGAAATGGTCGAAAAATCAAATTTTTTTTACCCTGAAGAGCTAGACTCAATTTTCAATTTCCATTACTTTTAGCATACCCCGGGTGTGTAAAAAACCATTTTTGGTCGAATATTGCATGATGGCTAAATCGTCCTTTTGACTTACTCTTTCACTTTTTTGAGATATTATCCCCACTTTCTAAACCAGGGCCACGCGGGATACTGTGCAAGTTGTAGCCGGGTGGTATGTCCATCGATACCGCATATCCCCGATATATTTCATTTCGCCGAAATTAAGGATATTAATTTTTGAACCGTCGAGAGACAGTTCCTGGATTCACTTTTTCAGCAGCTTCGAAGTTCACAGTATGATATCGGGCCAAAATTTCACTCGTATAGTTTTTGTACGTCAACTTTGAAATATTCATCAACATATTAGTTGAATCCGCGACAATGATTTTTTCAATCTTTTCGAACCATGACCCGGGGTTCATGCCTCAAAAGTGAATCATGACCATGAACCCCGGGTCATGGTCCGAAATCGGCCGAAAAAGTCAAGATGGAGGAACTTCAACTACTATACACCCATGTATGCTACAGTGGCCCAGTAATATATTGAAACGGAAAACACCGTAGTACATTTGATTTGACATTTAAAAAATTTTAATTCTGTCAATTTCAAGAGTGGTTCATTTTGACGATTTGAAAATTTTTCATTTTGCCAAAATATTTTGGCAGTTTAAAAAAATTTTATTCTGCCAATATCAGAAATATCCATATTGTATCATATTTCTTTGGAGCCAGTAGAATGAAGAGTCGGTACAGAACACCTCATTGGAAGTGTGTACGGGTTTTCCGGGTGCAGATTTGCTGCGGAAACCTTTTGTTTATCGATCCCGAGGTGCGTCCTCACTTCGAAACGACCACCTCTTACGCACGAAACAAGGATATTATCTATTCGATCAAATTAAGTGGATGAGCAGATGACAAATGAATTATGTTGTGATGGCTGTATTTGCAAGATAAATCGTTAATCATATTCGTTAATCATACAAGATAAATCGTTAATCATGCAATACGCAAAACATTGGCATTCGTTTCAGAGATGTGGAAGTCGGATATGGATGCCGATAGCATCAACATCCAAATATACATGGTATTCCTATTCATAACTCCTACGCGGCCATTACATATTACTGTTGTTTGCATAGCGCTGCCTATTTTTTGGAGTTTTTCACGTCTCACATTCTGTGATTCAAGGGCTTCTGAACAGGAAGTAGTGCCACATATGCACATGAAGTTCATATGTCATCTCACTGTTCAATGTTCATTGTTCAACCACCGTTCAATAACCAATGCTCGTTCACCGTCCTGCAAACTTATCAAACTTACTAGTCTTACTTATCGTAGTCAAACTTATCGAATGAGCAAGTGTTGTCTCAGATGCTGGTTGATCATCTCGATAATGAATGCCAACGGTCAGCAAAAACCGCTGTATATAAGATGCTGTTCATGATCATCTGGGCATTTGCTAACATTCTTCCTCCTCTTATCTTTCACATTTTTAGAATGAACTCGACATCTATGCTTGCGTACTATTCGTTCAACATTGAATCAGTGGATCTTCGTTAGTGATCATCTAAACGAAAAATGAAGAAACAAACCTTTTCCAGTGCTGGGAATCAGCTTCAACTTGACCCTGCTATTCCTGATCAAGAAATACTCGAGCGCATTTCTCGGTAGTTACAAGTATCTACTGGCTGTATTCGCTTGTTATGACGTATATCTGTGCATGCTGCATGGTTTGTGCAATCCAGTAAGAGATTAGAAACAAAACTAAATTGCAATATATATCCATGCTAGGTTGTGATAATCGTTGAAAATACATTCGGAGCTACGCAATACACGCCTTTCCAGAGTGAGGTAGGCTAAATTCAGGGCAAAGAAGGAAAATCTTTTCGCGATTCTAAGCCAACGTTGCTAGTATTGCTCTAGTGACGTAGTATGCATTTCGAATTTATTCATTAAAACAAAATTCAGCCAATGTAAGGGTGCTCATTCAGGAGATTAATTGCATATTCTACGCTTGTTTCACGGTCCCATTCTCTCTGATGAACGTTCACTTCCTTTATCGATATTGGAGTGTTTCGAGGTGATTTTATGGAAAACATCTGGTCGAAGCTCATGTTCCTCCAGCCCTGATCTACTAAAGTTTTTCTCTCGTCCTTGGTTCATTGCAATGATCAGTCTCTATCCGATCACACAGGGAACCGTTTGGTAGGTCAACCAACGATTTTGCTTTGTAATCCATTCCCTTTCAGGTATATTCTGTGCAAAAATGTATCTACTAGCGCCGATGATTACACACTGGATGGAGTGAAATTGGAATTCTATAAAACGAGAAGTCAGACTGTCGAGTACGGTTGGCTGGTTATGGACCATTGGGTGAGATTGCCAGAAATACGGAAAACAAAATATTCATAAGAAAATCTCGTTGAACTTTTGATTATGCTGTATCTATCACGCGTCTTCTGAGAGATTGCATGAACATGACCCCCCTGAGGAACCAGGTGCAAAAGTTTGAGCTATTCCCATGAGAAAATTTTGGTAGACTATATTGAAGGTGAGAAATTTTTTTGCGCTAGTCATTTGTGCGCTAGTCAATAAAATGTCGACATTTCAGTAATATTTTCAGCGTGATGGTCAGATGAACGTCAGAGTTGTCTACATAATCATGGTGACCATGATCATTATCTTCGGAAGTTTGATTCTCGCCACAACGCTGGCGACGTTGACATACAGGGAGATTCTGAAGACGACAACATTGTCGACCAGTCATCGAACTATGCAGTATGCGCTGCTTGTGGCCGTGTGCGCTCAGGTATTTTCGAAATTTAATTATTATAAAAAATTTATATATAAAAAAATAACAGACATTCGTCCCGGTGGTCTGCGTGTACATTCCCTACTTTTTCATTATTATGTGCCCATTTCTAAGAATTTCATCCGGTGAGTTTTCCCAAGATGCTAAAGGAAATTAAGTTAAATGTGTGCAAGCAATAGCAATACTTCTTCAGGAATCTTCTTCTTCATCTCCAATCATTATTCCCTCTTTGTTTCTATTTTTCCTGCATGGGACGCGCTTGTCATCATCATTCTAATCAGAGACTATAGGATGGGACTTCTAAAGACTCTCGGATTATGGAAGGAGAAGAAGTTACTTGTGAGAAATACGCAATTCACAACAACGTTCTCAGCATCGGCGGCGGCTTCTCATGCTTGAATTTCACCTTTGTCTTCGATTTTTTTGTCAATTGTTTTATATTGAATAAATAAAATGATACAACGGAGAGTCCTGCCGTACAGATTTTTCGTTTCTGGCTAATCCAGCTGATACAATGATAAGGAATTTTGCTTGCATGTTCGAAGGCCTCTCACAGCTGTAATTTCACACAATTAGTATATCGCTGAGAAATTATTTTGTTGTTATTAGGATGTAAACTATAAAATACTGTTCCAAGAATAGCCATAACTGACTATAGTCAGTCGTGATACGACGGCAAAAACCTTGCGAAAGAGTAATTACTCACAATCTCTGGCGCATTCGCAAGGGGTGTCAACACAACACGGAAAAAGAGTATTATTTACCGATAGTAAATGCTGACAGTTGACATTTCTTGCAACGAGGTATCCATCCAACATCTGAGATAGCAATTACTTATCCGATAAGTTGTTAATCGTTGAATGAACAGCCAACCGTTGCGCTGTTTTGTGGATCTTTACTGCATTTGTATATCACAGACTATCTTCAATAAAATAGTAAGAGATACCAAGTGGATCCAAAAAAGTATAGCATAAATCACCAATACAATAGTTTGTGAAATGTCTTTAAAAAAATATTTTCCGCCAATTCGTGTTTCGAAGGATGCTGATGAACCTGATAAACAGACACTATCCTGGAATTTGCAGACAAATTTGCTGCATTCTGACATTTTGGAAATTCTGTGTTTACCTTCATTTCCGCCCACATTTTCTCACCCTTTTCTATTCTTTTCAATCGTGTGCGAATGTGAATCCAATCAGTAGTACAGTACTCGCTGCTCACTAACCTTCTGGGTGCAAATGTGGAGAACCATCCATCGGTTTTCGTTTTGCTACAGTACGCCGAGCAATTTCGTAATTCAACGTGGGAGGATATGCTAATTAACCGATTACGTATTTAACATATACGCGTGTGAGCACACGGGACGAGGTGGTATATGAAAACAATGGTTTGCGGGATGTGAATAACAAAAACAAAATTTCGCCTAATTGATTAAAATATCGTGCTCCTGGATGACTCGAATAGTTTTCGTTCTTCGAAGGATGCAGATAAGCTTGTATAACACACACACATCCACAAGTTGCCGGAACTAGCTTCAGTTTTGCTATGTTCTGCCTTTTGTGAAAACACAATACAATATTTATTTTCTCACACAATATTTTCTCACGTTTTTCTTTCCTGTTCGAAATCGTGCGAATATGAATGCAATCAGCAGTACAGTACTCAGTGCTCATTACTCTGCTCCTTGAAAGTGTGGAAAACCACCCATCATTTTTCATTTTGGATGAAAATTAAGCTGAGCAATCTCATTATGCACCGTGGGAGACCATGCTAATTAACATAAGGACACGGAAGGGGTTGATATATAAGGCTCATCGTACGAAGGATGGTCGATGGAGCACCTCGGTCCTTCTCTATGGGGTAATCAGTAAACGGCCGACCGAAGACTACTCCTTGCGACGATGTCATTCCTCTACAAGATCATTGAGGAGTCCCATGTCGGTTCGTAAATTGTACGTTCGACAAGGTACAATGAACGGTATTCAGTGTTGGGCTTCATTACGAACATTCTGCTCATGTACACGATTGTCAAGTTTTCGAGAAAGTCCCTCGGAACTTATAAGGAGATGCTCCTCATTTTCGCTGCCTACGACGTCTTTCTCGTCTTTTTGCATGCGGTGCTGAAACCGGTAGGAAATGCAGTTTATTGTTCAATTCTGCACATCATTTTTTCCCTGTGATTCCAGAGAGTCGTTGTTGTCGACACGACGGTGTTCGGTGTGGCGGCCGACTGGGACAGCCGGGTAAGTATTATAATCTGATATCAGACTAACTATGTCATCTATTGCTCCTATCGGTTTGCGCGAATGCGAAATGATAGTTGCTTTCAGTACATCACCTGTTTCTACTGTTGCTGCAATACCGTACCCTTCGTACTGATGATTTACGATTTTCTATATCGTTACTGGTGTATCGCCCGACCGCATTTGATCCCGCTCTTCTCCAATTGGCGATTCGTAACGTTCCTCGTTATAGTCGTGATCGCCGTGTACTTACTCTGGTATCATTTTAATTTCTGAATTTATATAAATAAATATAAAATTGTAGTTGATTATTTGCAGGTTCATCGTGGCCATTGAACTAATGATCGAGGAAGGAGAGGAAATCGCAGTGAGTCTTCTTGCTGCAGAAACGGGAAGAAGACTGGGAACGGAGATCAAGGCTGGCTGGCTCATCATGAACCATTGGGTTATAATGACACGAAATAACGCTGAACAATATACCTTTCCAGAAAGATAACGTGTTGAACGTGCGAGTTTTTTGCGCTTGCATGACATTTACCACGATTATGATCACTTGTTTCACCATCGCTGTCACATATGGCTGTCTCTGTTACTATCACATCTACGTCCTTCGCGGGCACACCATTTCGGCGCACGCCCTCAATATGCAACGCAAGCTGTTCGTGTCCGTGTGTGCGCAGGTGAGATCATTCGATTCAAATGCATTTGACTGTCGGTATTTTTGAAAATATGCGATTTCAGACGGCCGTCCCACTGTTCTTCGTGTACATTCCCTATTTAGCCGTGATTAATCTCCCATTAGCTCGCCTTCCCGTCTACTTCTGGGACGATGCGTGTATGCTGCTCACTTCGTGCTTCCCTGCATGGGATGGAATCATCGTTATCGTACTTATGCCGGACTATTGGTGAGATTGCCTCCCGGGGGTGATGGGGGAGCGAACGAAAAACAAAGGGATAAAGTTCAGTTATGGTCACCAAAATGATTAAAGCATGACAAAATTGCAGGAGGGGATTACTCGGGAAAACCTTGAAGAAGAAGACAAAGGTCGTAAGCGTGGAAACCCGGTCGATGCCCACAGTTACAGCTGCTTGGAATTGATTGCCATAGGTTAATATTACTTGCGAATTTCCCTGAATGATGAACCTAGTTAGACGACCCCAAACAGTACCTTCAAAATCATATAAATCTTAGTACTATAATATTTTTGTTCACATATTTGTCTGTGCTTCCATATAATATTTTTTTTCATGTTTTTGTCTGTTCTTCCATATAATAGTTGTGTTCAAGTATTTCTCTATTTTATTTCTTCCATATAATTTTTTTCAAGCATATATTTGTCTCTTTTCGTTCTTCCACATAATATTTTTGTTCAAGTATTGCTCTATTTTATTTCTTCCATATAATATTTGTGTTCAAGTATTTCGCTATTTTATTTCTTCCATATAATATTTTTCAAGCATATATTTGTCTCTTTTCGTTCTTCCACATAATATTTTTGTTCAAGTATTGCTCTATTTTATTTCTTCCATATAATATTTGTGTTCAAGTATTTCGCTATTTTATTTCTTCCATATAATATTTTTCAAGCATATATTTGTCTCTTTTCGTTCTTCCACATAATATTTTTGTTCAAGTATTGCTCTATTTTATTTCTTCCATATAATATTTGTGTTCAAGTATTTCGCTATTTTATTTCTTCCATATAATATTTTTCAAGCATATATTTGTCTCTTTTCGTTCTTCCACATAATATTTTTGTTCAAGTATTGCTCTATTTTATTTCTTCCATATAATATTTGTGTTCAAGTATTTCGCTATTTTATTTCTTCCATATAATATTTTTCAAGCATATATTTGTCTCTTTTCGTTCTTCCACATAATATTTTTGTTCAAGTATTGCTCTATTTTATTTCTTCCATATAATATTTGTGTTCAAGTATTTCGCTATTTTATTTCTTCCATATAATATTTTTCAAGCATATATTTGTCTCTTTTCGTTCTTCCATAAAATATATTTGTTCAAGCATATTTTGTTGACTTGCATATTTAACGTTCGGATGTTAGTTTTTCAGATAGTGTGATGGCATGGTTCGGGTGTCATATATGCCCATGCCCATAAGTGACACCTGAATCGTGACAGAACAGATAAGTTAGCGAAAGTCTGCTTACTCATCTCATCTCAGTTTCATATATCAAAAGAATTAGACGCACAAGCGATCCAATTATCATGAAAATATAGAAATTCAGCGCAACTATCATGAAGTTCAAATGAAGAATCTAAATTGTTGGTATATTACTAAAGTCATATTCTTGAATTACTCTATGTCGAATAAGAAAAAATATGCAGCGTCGTTGGACAAAATGCCCGAAACAGGAAATAATAGTCTTAAAAAACGAGCTAGTTTCAACTAATGTACAAGATCTACACCTCCATAATTACAGAAATGTAGTAGACATAACTAGGTCCTTCCAGTAAATCGTAGCGAGCAAGAACAATGAGCCAGTAGGACTCATTATCCTGGGCGAAGACGGTGAAAACGTCTGAATCGAGAAGGAAGAACGAAGAGAAAGGGTTCATAGTGTGGAGTCAACGACTGGAATGAGCACTGACTAGTTCGAAACACCTGTTGTGCAAATGGAAACGTGTGATGAATGTTGTGGCAATATGGAATGTGTATACACATCTCGGAATTTCAGTTTTTGTCAAATCAATTGTCCATCCCATAAATGACCCAGTATTTAGTGTATCCATGACGTACAGTAGCGCCAATTTTTAATTCGATTCAGTCTTTCCGTTGATTTACAAGATAATTACATGAGTATATTTATTCATTCATGAGCAGTAGTCTAGCGTTCTTCAATAATTGTCTGAACTAAATACTACATCTTGAGTTTGTCATCAAAGTACGAATAGAATGAATCATGCGCTGTAATCCCATTGCTTGTGCAGTTGCATGAAATAGACATCCATGTGCTTGGCTTTTCCGTCTGATACGTTCTGTGACCTGAATATTTTTTTACTTATACTGGATTTTACTGATAATAATTCTTTTAGCACTACTCACCTCGACTCGCCCAAATACCATCGCAGATATCGCGGATGTCTGCCCGTGTGCATCGCGATAACCACTGGGCCTGCAGGCGCTGAGGCGGCAATGGAGCTGGAAGAGGAATGATCTGTTTAATCCCCTAGTATTTCGTATAATAAAGATAATAAGCACGGATGTAATTTTCGAAACATCTCACATGGCCAATCCAACATTCGCGACGCACGTCCACAGTTGAATGGTTTCCATTGAGTGGGCGAAGCAAATTGCGGGCACAAAAATGATTAGTACTTCGAATAGCACGCCCGCTGTTAGGATGTACAGACCGAACTCCACTTTCTGGAAGGGGAGAAAATCGTATTCGGATAGGAAAATAACTGTATCGATTCAAGTTCCAAACTGAGCACTTTGAACTTATGATGCCAAAAAGACACTTTTTGTAGTTAAAATAGTGGGCGAAATAAATAAGAAGTAACACTCGACCTCGAGACTCCATATGTTTTCCTTCAGTTGCACCCTCAGACTGAGCGAGTACTCGTCGATTGCATGCCTTCTGATTGCTTCGTTGAGTAGACGATGTCGACGTTTGTTGTATTTGAGCAGGAAGGGATGCAGCTGAACATGAATATTTAAAAAAAAAGTTTCACAAAAAATATTTTCGTTTGTGAAAGGAATGTTGAACGTCTCACACTAGCTGTTATAACATTCGGCAAGAAGCCCAGGACAACCGTTGTGTAGCAGTTGATTAATCCTGAAATTTAATTTGATTCTTCTGAGAATTAAAATGTGCGTGTCTAGAGTGTGTTGAATTTCCTAAAGTTTTTTATGAGAGTGCAGGAGAGCAAATGTGTGTGTTTTCACGAACTGCGAGTTCACCTGTCACACAGAAGTAAGCAAGTGTCATACTCATTGTGACTAAGGATGCGATTAAAATAATAGAAATGTGAAGCCGCCTGTGCTTCTCGTAATTAGCAACGAAAATGGATGCACAGAGACTGAAAAAAAAGGAATTTATTTGGAAATAATTTTCAATCTCGATGTATTTTTAGTGAAATAATGCATACCGTTCGAGTCCTACACATGGTAGAAAGAGAAGACATTGAATAAGCACAGCGAGCCGGATTGTGCAAAGCAGAGGAATTGGAAAGTTGACGAGCCCTGATTTTTTCCGCGATTTATTAGATCAGATTGATCATTGAGCAATTACCTTCTAACGGAATCAACCTAGTCTCATAGACCAAGAGTACTAGACGCACAAGTGATGCAATGAGCAGAAAGCAGTACAAATTCAGCCATATATTCAAAAGGTTCAAATGCAGAATCTAAAGTGGTTATCCATTGTGTATATTTCTAAATTTTCGAATACTTTATGTTGCATCAGCGTGTAAATGGACCGACCGTGGATTACGTAACCAAAACACGAAAGAATCATCTGAAAGCGGATGACTACAACTAAATGTACGAGATCTAAACCTCCAAAGCGACGGAAATGTAGTAAACACAGTGTGTTCCGTTCAATAAATCGTATCGAACGAAGAGCAGAAGCCAGTACGATTGATTATTTGGGCCGAATACGGTGAAAACATCGGGCGTCGGATGAAGGAACATGGAGAAGGGGCTCATAACGTGTACAAATCGAGTTGAATGAGCTCTTCCATGTACTAAAATCACCTGCGGCGCAAGCTGTAAATGCGTGTAGGAAATTGTGATATGACGATACAATTTAGATTTTTATTTTATCAATTATCCAAAGAACGGTGTTCAATGATGAGTCACAGCGGCCAATGTTTTGATTACGTCTTCGCTCTACTCTTCTACTCAAATATAAACTGAACATGTGGACTACAAGTATTCCATCTCCCGCTCATTGATCGATCGTTTCGCGCGTTATTTGTTCTCTAAAGTATGGAATACCGATATCAATCTTGCAACTCTATCGTCACCCTAACAATTGGTTCACTTTTTTGATTAATCATCGGACTTTTAACGCAGATGAAGGTGTGCTCGTTCTCCAGCGGGTTGGCCGCACTTACCCGCATTTTCACAACGTTGCTTCTGCTTCTTTCCTGTCCAAGTGCCACTCTGTCGGTAGTGTTCATTTTCAACGCAGTATCACGTTTCATGACTAATTAATCTCTCCCATTTACCAGATGAAAGTGGACTCGTTCTTCGACGGGCTGGCAGCCTTCACCCACATGTTGCATCTTCCCACAATGGATGAGATCACATCGACATTCGCCCGGTTCGAGTACGAGTCGGAGCAAGAGTAAGCAAAAGACGAGAAATGACTCTCCACTGTTCTCTCTTGTTCTCTCATCTGTCTCTCTCTGGCAAATGATAAAGTAATGATTGAATAAGCGGTCATTTTGTGGGAAGCTATCCCTTCCAGTGTCTTAAATATCGTACTCATCACTCTTTCTCACATACATGAAAGTGTGCACATGAAAATACAATAGTTTCTATTTCACATTCTTCAGGATACTAAAGTCGTCGTTCACCAAGTTCAGAGTCGATGAAGATCTATCGCACTTGCAGATGAGCGTCGGCGTGCATCTCGGACACGTGGAGAACTTGGTGATTTTCGATTGAATCTCTTCTCCTAAAACTGTTGCTTGTGGTCACCCGTTATTAATGCTCTTAATTAATATTTCTCACTGAACTACAATTATAGGACGAGCAAGCAGAGACAGTGGACGCCCATGGAGCCATTCACTTTGTACGATTAATTACGCACTTTTTTTTTGGAAATTTTCGAATTTCAGAGATGGACTAACCTGCACTACGCGTGGAACACTAGTGCTTATCCGGGCGTTGGGTATGGCACTTTTGCATCTGTATACATTTGTATCAATTGATCTGAGCAAATTGTTCAGGACGATCTCTCGAATGTTGCCCGATTTCTCTCCATACTTGCCGTGGCTGCCCAATCCAACGTTCAATGGGCAAGTTTGACTACAGATTGACAGGAAACTTCTCTCGCTTGCAGAGTGCATCTTGGCCGGGACAACTACGTTATGCCACAGGAGTACTATAATTTAGTCGAGGAAGCATCACAGTTATCCATAAAAAGTGATGGATCGATGATTCTGTCGGTGCGTTTTTGTCTATTGAATAAGGAACGATTTTGAATAAAATATTTAAACTGCAGATCCCGTTCGCGCTTCGCGTTGCTTGCAATTTCGTGTTTACGAGTTTTCCGTATGATGAGCACACCTGCCATCTCGTTGCGGAGATGCGACACGCGATGGAGTCAGTCTCATATTTGCTTCCTTTTGGTAATGAGTAAATCACCTGTTCGAGCTAGGAAAATATATAACGAGGAAGTGGACAAGTACCGTAATTTCTAGCCTCCATTAGTATTACAGTGAACCACACTTTGGATCTATCGGCGTACATTGATGTTGCATTTACAATTTGTCTTAAAATGAAATCAATCAGTCACATTTTCAATCGATGACTTGTCAATTGCAGGCTGACCACGCACCTGAACGACACCGTCATCGATATCTTCAACGACATGCCGAATAAGCGGGTTTGTAAAATTAAGAGACCTTTCACGAGAGAACGTACCTTCTGGGATGGGATGACAAAACATGACCCCAACATGATTTTTCATATAAGGGGGGACCCTTATGAGAAAAAGTTCATGTCGGCAAATAAGGTCGAAATGTTTGTGAAAAATCGTAAATAGGTTCATAATGACAGAAAAACACCATTAGAAGCATAAACAAGTGTCGGCGAAATATTCGGAGCCCTCTTCGTATGGGCCATTTAGTGAAAAAACGGCTAGTGCGCTTCCGACGGACTTCTATAAAAGTCGGGCCCGTACACCGATCGGGCTGAAATTTTTTTTACAAATACAGTTTTTCACGGAGATTTCGAATCTGTAAAGATCCCAATGTAATGTGGGATAAAATTTTCCACGAAAAATAAAAATCATCGAAAAAAAATGATTTTCGACTTTTTAACGGTGTCGTATTCCTTCCAAAATGATTTTTTTGGAATCTCCATGCAAAAATACCCCTGATTAAGTTTTTAAAACGAATAAATAATTTCGTTGAAAATTTCGGATTTTTTTGGCCATGGTCTGTAACTTTTCGGAGAGTGCGCGAGAACCCTTCATATTGGGCCAAATATCAGCACTTGGTATGGGGACATCACCAAAAAAATATTGGGATAGGTTGCAGAAAAGTCATCCGTAGGGTAGGTACGCTTTCTCGTGAAAGGTCTCTTAAAGTGACTAATTAATTACCGATTCATTTGCAGACGGGCGAATTCACCTATCGCTTGCGGGAATCGAGAATGAAGGAATGGCACGCGTGCATCGATTTTGAAGAATGGTAATGTGTGGTATTGGGGAGTTTCCTCCTTACAAATTTGCAAATTTTCCTCCTTATTTGCAAAGGTTCCGCAATGAAGCAAGGGCGCTAGTCGAAAGCCATCCGCCAATAAAGGGAGCTGATTCAGCTATGCCGGCTACAACCTGCGCATGTTAACGTTCCAATTCGTGTTCACGAGGGGCTCATCGTGGAGATACAGATGGTTTCTCGACCTGCCGCTTTTCGCGTGTACCCTGTGAGTTCCAGTTATTTGGTTGGCTATCGTATTATTATCTTCGATGGACTGATCAAATCTTGCTCTTCCAGCCTCGCCCAGACTACCTTCATCCTTGATCACGACAGGAGTGGACTCGCATTCTCGGTTCTGTCGATAGTGACGTACACGTACATGAGGACACTTGGACAGATCACTAAATTGGTACCCGCGTCGAGCGATGGGCTCCCGCTTGTTGGTGAGATTTTGCCATTTCCCTACTTATTTCGCCCAGCATTACTCATTCAATAATAGCAGTTGGAAGAGACTGAGAATTGTTCAATAATGACGAAAATGGAACATGGTACCAAACAATATGGTCAATATGATGCAAGAATATTCCTAAAATTTCAGTGATCATGGCTTTTCTTTGCGGGGTGCAGTTAACTCTCACGTTCCTCAGATGGGCCGGTGTGGTGTGGACAGGCGGCAATCTGAAAGTGAGCTAGGTCAACGCCTTGTCTTGATCACTGAAAAAAACAATAACGACATTGTTTTTTCAGGCAAGACCGCAGCCATCGTTAACCGTGCCCTATCTCAGAAGAACTATCGTAAGTTAATTTCATCCACTTCGTCGATAACTTGTTGTTCACAGGGAATGTACGTGCTGGTTTCTCGAATGCTAGACGCAATAATCGCCGTGCTAACGGCAACAATCTTAATTGGGCTGGTCTTTGTCAAGTCTCGATGAAACATCATGTGCTTTTATCGAATAAGTTGTCTGGAAAACTCATTATTGTTATGCAGCTGTATTTGACGATAATAAAATCGATTTGCACTTGCCGTAGCGAGAGCTCACATCTCACACCCAATTGTCTGTACGTTTTGTTTTTGTATTTTCCTGATTGTTTCACAATCAAGCGTTCGAATGTGTTTTATTGCCTCGGCGCGTCGGTTCTCCGCATGTTTCAGCATGAGCAACGAGGAAATTAGATTTCTTTTGGCAGATGCTCTGCCTTTTTGTCTGATTGTTATTCGACTGCTTCGCATTCGCACGGGTAACCAGTGTTATCTCAGTGTTCAGCCAGAGATGCCGCTGCAATACGGCCTCGATATTGACCGCGAATATCTGGTGGATACGGTATTCAGGTATGCTCCCAAAACTATTTTCTCTCTACGACATTCTTCCTCAGGATCAACAAGATTCTTCCCATACTGTTCTCACTGACAATTTATCCTGCAAAATTGTACTTGCTCATTTCGCATGGACCATCGATGGATCGAGCTATTCGTGCCGCATACATTATTAATCTGGTTAGTCGAGTCTCCGAAATTCCAAAGATCCAAAGAGTTTGTTAAGGCTTCGCTGGTCGCATTTGATTGGATCTTTGTCGTGTTAGTCCGTCTCTATCCATTCCCGCCGTACGGATTGTGGTACTGCGAAGGATTTCTGTGCACTGCCGGTGTGAACAAACGATTGATAATGGTTTGTTGCCTTTTTGTAGCACCCCGAAGGGCTTAAGAGACCGGATCGGTAAAAATCGAGTACCCCTCGGACACGCTCCTACCGAATTGAGTTCCGCAAGCCCATACTCTAGTGTTAAGAGGGCCTTGCCCCCGCATTACTCATAGTACCCACTATTTCCATTTCTTGCTTACCCGGGGAGAGAAAAGTGAAAAATATCGCAAAATAGTCAAAAAATGGTATTTTCTCAACCGATCAAGATAGACTCAATTTTACATTTGCAATATATTTCGGATGTCCAAACACAGTTTATCAGCCAAAAAGATATTTTTATGCTCAATTCCATAACTGCGTTTTTGAGTACCAATTTCGATTTTTAAGCGAAAAATGGCCATTTTAAGCCGCCCTTCCCAGTCACACTATGTACACAG
>LS487624.1:92847-110058 GCA_900490705.1 Pristionchus arcanus
AGTTTTTAGTGAGAACTTCTGCAAAAAACACTATTATCAGCCCTTTTTTTGTCGAATTACGGAATTTCTGGGTACATCATATTACGAGGTTGCTGTAGCATATATTGGTGTGCAAACCTTTAGGATCCTCCATCATGACTTTTTCGGTACATTTCGGACCATGACCCCGGGTTCATGGTCATGAGTCACTTTTGAGGCATGAACCCCGGGTCATTGGTCGAAAAAGTCATTGTCGCGGATTCGCGTCTTATGGTAATAAATATTTGCATTAAGGTGTACTAATGTCAGGTGAGTGGTTTTTAGCACAACTATTTGGAAATCTAATCGAGAGAGCGATTTCTTCGGCTCGCCCCAAGCAGTGACTTTCACTTGATCGGACAGCTCCTTTTGCGGGGAAAATCGATCTGGATTCTCAATAGTGGAATCGTTGGGGAGGTCATCTGGCTACTCTGTGTACATAGTGTGACTGGGAAGGGCGGCTTAAAATGGCCATTTTTCGCTTAAAAATCGAAATTGGTACTCAAAAACGCAGTTATGGAATTGAGCATAAAAATATCTTTTTGGCTGATAAACTGTGTTTGGACATCCGAAATATATTGCAAATGTAAAATTGAGTCTATCTTGATCGGTTGAGAAAATACCATTTTTTGACTATTTTGCGATATTTTTCACTTTTCTCTCCCCGGGTAAGCAAGAAATGGAAATAGTGGGTACTATGAGTAATGCGGGGGCAAGGCCCTCCTAACACTAGAGTATGGGCTTGCGGAACTCAATTCGGTAGGAGCGTGTCCGGGGGTATGCCAAAATGCTCGATTTTTACCGATCCGGTCTCTTAAAAGTCGGAAAGGATGCTACCCGGGGTTCATGGGTGTGCAGAGCCTTTGCTGAGCGATGCAACCGTAAAACACATGTGGTGGTATGGGAGGAATAATATTAATCGTCTATTTCTAGGGCATACTTGGCACAGCAATAATGGCAGACGTCATTACATTCTATGTGTTGATGATGCGCATGCACCAATTAACAATATCGGATCCATTCAGTAGATGGAAAATATCAGTCAGGCGAGTTTCCTAAGTGTATTTTTCCGTTTTTAAACGTTGAGTGAAATCGAACGCATTTTTATCTACAGCGCAGAGAACATTAATTTATTTACAGGGCGCAGCGTGCTATTTACGCTTCTCTTACCATTTCTTGCGTTGCAAACCTTATCGGCTTTGTCGCATTCACCGATGACGTCGGCAATTACGAAGATCTCGTTAAGGTTGGTTATGGGGTCGTTTTCAGCCAATTCCTTCCACTGAAAACAGAGTCATAAGGAAACTGTAAAAGTAGACTGTCAATTCTTTGCAAACAAATTTTCATCTCAGGAGCCAGAATTGTCTTGGTTGGTTCAGCGTGGCGGGACGCTTATGCTGTACGGCGAACCCGGGAAAGCGAGCGGTTTTATTATCGGTGCGCTATAGTTTATTTCCTTTACTCGACCATTCAATTCAGAGTACTTACTCGGCGCGAGTTTCGTCACGCTTTTCTTTCCGTTCTTCATGTTCTTCTGTGCGCACGCACTTGTTTATCTTTTCAAGAATGGACAGGCAATTTTGCAATCGTTAATCGTATGGAATCAAAGATAATTTCAGAGTTCGAAATCTTCGAAGACACAGCTCATCACGCGCAGATTGTTCATCACGTTCAGCTTTCAGGTCGTAAATATTACTTTGAATTTTTTGTGACGACAATATTTTCAATTGTTATAATTTTGTTAAATAACAATTTTTGAAGATCGTCAATATTGCTTTGGCTGTCACAAATTGTGATGTTGATTCTATAATTTTGCAACCTTGCATAACAATTTTTTGAAGGATGTAAATATTACTTTAGCGATCTAAAATTTGTGACGTTGAATATCAATTTTTGAAGAGATTTAGAACTTTTTCTATGTGAATATCATTAACATGCAAAATATTCTGCGTAATTATCGCATTGTAATAATTACAGATGCTTGGGGCGACATTCTTCTTTCTCGCGCCGATAAGTACTATCATTACCACGAGTATCGTCGACTTCAGCGGAGTCTTCCCGGGCGAGCTTCTCTCATTGATGCGCTTCATGAGCATTGTCAGTAATTTTTAAATGTTCGAGAAGATTGCGCGAAAATAACTAATAAATATGTGTTAGAAGAGTACATGGTTACACATGGTTTGGGAGTGATGTTAGATCTTTGCTTCGATTTGAGATCACATGATATCGTGCTAATATCAGAATGCATTGATGTATCACAACAACCGAACAATACAATGCATTTCAGCTGTTCCTCGAGTTGAACACCACACAGACCGTGGTCGTTTTCCTCGTGATCAATGCTCGACACTGGAAATTGGCGAAGATAAGCTCCGCTATTCGACGACCGTCCACTTTTTTAAACGCGGAACAGGGTAAAGTGCGAAGGGTTTCGGTCGTGCCGTGGTAACGGATTAAAATCTGTATCGGATAAATATTTCGTCTTTATTCGTTCCGTCATGATTGCATACAACTAACTACTCCGTGCAACATTTGTGTGATCTGCGTGGAAAATGAGTGGGAATACATTGATGCGGTCATTGCCGTTATTTGCTTCTGAGGTTCAGTCGCGCTAAATCGTTTGAACAATGTCAATTTATGCAATCGCCGGACAAGTATAACACGGGTCTTCTGTAAAAGTATAGGAACACTTGCCACTGGAATGGAATGTCTGGAATGTCGATGCGTCGCACTGCGCACAATGAACACGAGCGAGAAATGGGCACCAGAAACTTTTGTATGAAACAAATTATATAAAATCAGGAATATAAATATAGTTGCAAAGACTTTGTAGAATTAGTGGAAGCTCAACTATCAGAATTTTTTCCTAGTTTGGCAATCGTCTGATGTTTTGCCCAATGTCATGGGAATGTAGCGCCAAAGAGCTTAGAACGAGGTGCTATTGAAATGCATGGGAGAATCGGCTAAACAGCCTACTTGTGTGCAGAAATTTTGAGTTACTGTATGTGTGAGTTTCCGTAGATCACAATGGGTACGGAAACAATCACCGACACAGACGGGCGAGTGCTCCTATCGCTTGCGGGAATCGATATTGCAGAAAAGGCACGAGTGCATTGATTTTCAAGACTGGTAATGAGTGGGAATGGGGTTTTTCATATCATTTTTTACGAGGGAGGGATAGAGTAGATCCGTATAAAATTAATTAAAAGTCTTGAAAGCTCAGAATTGCATGTGACGATAGTAAACGCGCTTCGCACTTCCCGTAGTGAGAACTCATTTCTTTCACACAAATGGCGTACAAATTGTTTACGGTTTTCTGGGTGTTTCTCAGGCGTTCGATTATGTTTTATTGTGCTTTATTGCCGGCGCAGTTCTCCGAATGCCTCAGCTTGCGGTATAAGGAAATGAAGTTTCTAGCAGATGCCCTGCTCGATATTTTCTGATTGTTATTCGACGGGGACGCGCTCGTGCTTCTTCGCAGCGTTTTTGCGTTGTATCAGTGCGTTCTGCCAGAAATGGCGCTACTATATGGCCTGGACATTGACCGAGAATACCTTGTGGATACTATTTTCTGGTTTGCTCTTGTTGCTTCCTTTGGCACGACATCAACCCAACGCAGGATTAACTCAATTCTGCCAGTTCTTTTCTCACTGACCATTTATCCGGCCAAATTCTACCTCCTAATTTCGCATGGACCCTCAATGGCTCGAACAATTCGCGCAGCGTCCATCATAAATTTGGTTTGTTTTTAATATTTATATTTAGCTGGATTATTCAGAATATAAGGGAGGGTGAATACAAGGGTTCGGAACCAACAACTAGTTGAGCGTTTTTTTGTCAATTGAAGTGGTTCAATTATAAGAAAACTAACGTTAAATGCAAAAGTTGAACCGGTTTTCAACTTTTGCAACGCTCAACCAGTTGGTGGTTTCGAACCCTTGTATTCACCCTCCCTTATATCTAGATATCCCTGGTTGCATTCGATTGGATCTTTGCCGTACTCGTCCGTCTCTATCCATTCCCGCCGTACGGACTGTGGTACTGCGAGGGATTGATGTGCAAAGAAGGCGTGAGCAAGCGATTGATCATGGTTTGTTGCTTTTGGATATTGCACTCGATAGGGCCCAAATGTGGCTGACGCGGGATTGACTAGAAAGAGCCCTTAGGGCTCGACAGTACCTTGAACACAGAGAGATGTGCTGACATGGAACCAAGTGAAATATTTGTAAATTACTAGGGCATGCTCGGTGGTGCGATCATGACAGACGTTTATTATTTTTCATCTGTTAAATGAGGAGTAAAAGGAAAGAATGCCAGAAACTCCCGTAACGAAATCCCGGGACTTGACTCCCGGACAATGTAACGTTGAACTAATTTTAAACTAATTTTACAAGCAACGCAGTGAAATTGATCTGTTTTTCAGGGCGCAGCGTGCTATTTACGCGTCCCTTACCGTTTCCTGCGTTGCAAACCTTATCGGGTTTGTCGCATTCACCGATGACGTCAGCAACTACGACGATCTCGTAAAGGTTGGTGATGGGGTCATTTTCTGTTTTTCACTTTGAAAATTACAAAAACAGGGATACGGAATTTGATTACGACGGTTCCAAAATTGATTTTGCTCTTCAGAATCCTGAATTGGCCTGGTTGGTGCTGCGCGGCGGAACGCTTGTGCTCTTCGGAGAGCCCGGCAAAGCGAACGGCTTTATCGTGGGTTGGCGAATTCGTGTTACCGTAACCCTCAAGATTCCATTCAGAGTACTTACTCGGTGCGAGTTTCGTCGCGCTTTTCTTCCCGTTCTTCATTTTCTTCTGCGCGAACGCGCTGGTTTATCTGAACAAGAGTGTACAGGTAATATTACGTTAGACATTTATGCAAATACTGGTCGCAGTCACATCTATAGTTCCTTCAACGAACAGCTAGTGGCCCAGGCAGCTTTATTCGAAAGTGGGCCGTCAATAAACGATAACACAAATTCATTCTTTCTGATTTTAAAGGTCATTCCAGATTTCGAAATCGTCCAAGACACAGGTCATCACGCGCAGATTGTTCATCTCGTTCAGCTTTCAGGTCGTAATTGTTGAGGCATCCTAACGTGTAATTTGCTGATGTAGAATGCAGATTAAAAAAATATTTATAATTTCTCTAAAGATGGATCACAAAAATAACGTAGTAATTGCAGATGCTTGGAGCAACGTTCTTCTTTCTCACTCCAATAAGTACCATCGTTACGACGAGTATCGTCGATTTGAGCGGCATCATTCCTGGACCGCTCTTTGCATTCATGCGCTTCATGAGCATTGTCAGTTGATCTGAATACGTTGAAATTGCTAAGGAAATTAGTGTTTTTTATTATGACTTACAGCAGTGTGTGCAGACGGAAACTTGTTTTAAGGGAGAATTTTAGATATTTGCTTAGTCTTTAGTTTAGATTAGTAAACAGTAGGGTTGATCGTTCGGCTTTCGGAACGGCCGAAAAATAAATTCAATTATCTCCACTTTTCCGGAACGAGATTCGAACAAAGGAATTTTCTTTGTTCTGATCGACTCTCGTTCCGGAATGGCCATTGTTCGTTTTTAATCCGTTCCGGAATGGGACGATAATTGAATTAAAAGTTCGGATTTTCCGGAATTCGTTCCGTTTCGTCAACCCTAGTAAACAGTATGTCTAGAGATAACAGTAGGCTGATCTTATCAGAATTCGTTGATGTATCAAACGATTTCTAAAAAAATGCATTCCAGCTTCTCCTCGAGCTAAACACTACACAAACGGTGGTCGTTTTCCTCGCGGTCAACGCGCGACACTGGAAATCGACGAAAATTAGCTCCTCCATTCGACTCCCGTTTTTCTATGCTGAAGAGGCAAAATTGCGAGTAGTTTCTACGGTCGTACGGTCTTCCCATTTCTGATAAATATCTTTTTTCCTTCATTCTGGCATTATTAGCAGGGACTATGTTTCCCGTAAAACATTTCAAGCGATTTGTAAAATTTAAAAAAAAGGACAATCTGGCATGACATCCCGAATTCTTGTCACGTATACACATTACTTTGATTGATTTTTGTTATAATTCCTGCTTCTTCAATCACTTGCATGTGGTACGGAATTATGGTAAGTTTATTAGAGATAAAAAATATTGTAGTAACAAAAGCACATGAAATATACGCAATTCGGAAATCGATTCCGGAGCATTCGCTTCTATCGTATGAAGACTAGTCTGTACTTCTACCATTCAGTGTTACGACGGATATAGGATTATCAGATTTGATATTTAAGAAATGAAATATCCAGTTGAAAAAGTGAATTTTTCGCAACCGACGAATTACAATTTTCCGGTGTATCGAGCTTCGAATGAAGAATACGAGTGAATATTGCGCAGCATCCATAATCAGTAGCAACTGTAAGTGAATGCTTATCGCATTTTACACTTTACATCACGTCTACTATGTACTTACTGATGTGATGAATCGCAGAGCTGCAAAAACGGGGTCAGGCAAAATTTGGCTTAGGTCTATCCCATGCACACTCGTGACAAGGGCGAATGTAAGTGGGATAATGAAGAAAAATGTTGCGCCAACAAGCTAAAACAACAGATTATAATGACAAAACAATAGAGGCTCACTTGTGTGCTGAAAGTGTCGAACAGACGACGAGTCAACAGTCGGGTTTTATTCGATTGTATGTGCTACGAACGGGCGAATATGCTGGATTTTGCGAGAAATAAATACCTGATCACGTTTCAGCAAGTATTTGAGTGCGTGCGTAACATATAGGGCCAGGAATGGAACAAATATAGCGACGGAAATCAGTAGGAACCAGAGCTCTAGACGTATTATTATTTATAAATATAAATATGATTGTCAAAAATTTCCAGTGGCCACATTGGTTGCTGTGGACAAAAGTGATTCTTACCCATTCTGAATGCACTTGAAACTCCTGGTTGACCGAATAACAGCAACGTCCCTCCACGCTCAACTAGCCATGCCAGGTCCGGATCCTGCGATCGAAAGTCTTATTGTATCGATTGTAATGATGCAGATTAGGAATATGCAAAATATGCACAATCGGTTGAACCTGGATCAATTCCTCATAGTTCTCAATATCAGCCCCGTAAACAATAAATCCGGCAACGTTGATCAAACAGAACGCTGTAAGCACGGCATAAATGACAACTTGAACACTGCAATTAATTTGGTTGGGAAAACATAAGCCTGCGAATAACGTCTGACGGCATAGACAGTTTCCATCGACTGGCGCTGTTGTACACTGTCAATTGGTGCAATTGCATCATCAGAATAAAGAATACGGTGATCGATAGGGTAGTCGTCCACGCAAGAATACCCTGGAAAGATTTCCTTCCTTTTATTAAAAAAAGTTTGCTGATCATAATGATCCTTTTGTTCAATCCCAGTGCGCTGAACCATCCTTCGCAGTAGAAGAGGCCGTAGGGTGGAAATTGATAGATTCGAACGAAGTAGGTAAAGGTCCAATCAAATACGACATGCGATATCTGCAATTAAAATCTTCCTTGCTTACAATTACATAGACAAAAACAAAAGGTTGCTTACTAGATTGAGAATGTAAGCGGCGCGAACTTCGAACTTCATTCCGGGAATTCCGACAATTAACAAATAAAAGTTGGCCGGGTAAATGGTCAGTGAAGATAAAATCGGACCGATCGTGTACAATCTTGAATATCTGGGTGTCCCATAAGTTCTCGGAATTTTTTTCGATATATTTTTTCAAGAGAACCATTTAAGGATACTATAATTTTTGGTTTACGTAATATACAGGTACCGCTGGAGAAAATTTAGCAGCACTAAAATTATAAAGATATTGGCTAGGGATGACGTAATACGCGAAAACAGTGATTTTTGATATTTAATTGAAAAAATTCTAACTTTGAATGGAAAGATCATTGGGTACCCAGATTTTTTTGGTAAATAGGGTACACCATAAACTATTTTTTGAAACTTTGAAATTCGATTTTTATCGACAATTGAACGAGTAAATGAAAAAGTAACCACGAACATGTCTGTAGTTGAAGGTCATTTTACACATTTTGGAATTTTTATGGGCGCCTAACAATCTGATCTCGTACAAATGGTTTTGATAATATAGTATTAGGATAACCAAAACATATTCCCACTTCTTATCGTCTTTCGTAAATCGGGATATATATTCCCAGGAATATTGAAATGCTCAGGATTTCGTAACTATGACGTAATGCTGTTTCGAAGGTCGGAATTGTACTCAAATAATTTCTTAGCATCTACTAAACTGTTATAGACGTTAACCGATTCTGGACCACATTTCATTCGTGAAATCCGAAAAAAATCCATTTCATGCATGTCATACGAAACCATGTAGATATTTCAGACTTCTAAGATTTCACTATCTCACAACTGGAAATAAATAAACATCCCACTCCCCATAAAGTTCTCTTGAAAGCATACCAAAATTCGTACAAGAAATAGGAGCAAAAAATCATTCCGAGAACTTATGGGACACCCCAATAGATTCGTTTCCCGGATAAGATAATGTTATTGTTTCAAACCTGAATGCAAAGTCCACGAGATAATCACGATCCAATTCAAGACCGTACCGCAAAGTAGTTGTCATACTTGACTAGACATTCAGATTGGAATTGTTGATTGATTCTTGGTGGCAATACCGAGAATTGGAAAATAGTAGTTAACCTGAAATTTCACGGAATATATATTGAAAATAGTGATTATTCTATAATAATAGTGAAGCTTTCCCAATTCTTTATAATAAATTTTGAGTTCATTTTAGTTGTTTTCAGCAAATAAAAAGAAAAACAATTGAAAAATACAACGCAAATATTACTGAAATTCGACTGTTAGGGATAAGATATCAAAACAAATTCTTTGTTGTAAATCGAAGAAAAATAGTGAAACTTGTATGGTCGATTTACAGACAGCGCCAATTGCCCGATGTCATCACGAGATAAGATTTAAATAATATATCTTATATCCAATATTTTTTAAACCTTTTCATGTTTTCGAAGCCTGCATTTCAAAATATTGTGTGGCTATCTCGCGCATACAGACAACGGAGGCATCTGGGAAGAAAACGAATGCTGAAATAAAAGTTGTACATTCCATGAAAACTGTCTGTCGTCTACAAATTTCGAATACAACCTAGTAACAGCGACGACATTTTTCTACGGCATTCGTTTTTCCAAGGAAGATTAGCTTTTTTCATCACTAGAACTATAGTAACGGCAAACGCATGTGCCTCGATACTTTACATTTTTTTTACATTTTTTGAGAGAATGATTTGTACATGTATTTCAAGTCTTTCTTTGCCTATTTTACATTTTGATTTAGTCGTAGCAATTTCCGAGTAATATTTTTTGTTACTGCCATTTTACTTCCCTGATTCAGTACAATCATGTGTTTCGTTCAGAAACTAAATTTACCATCTTCTTTCAGACTTCAATGCTCGCTCACGGTTTCGATCGCGATTTTCTCGTCGATATCGTCTTCAGGTTCTGATGTCTTCTATGCGTGAGAATAATTGCACATACAGTGTCAACTCGATAATTCCGATCTTTTCCTCGTTGACTATTTATCCAGCCAATCTCTACTTGCTATTCGGGAAAACACCAGCGATGAATCAATCGATTCGCATCGCGTACTTGCTCAATTTTATTATATTTTTTTAAGATGTGCAGATCGCTCACATCTACTGCGATTGGATCTTTGGATTCTTGGTCCGAGTGTACACTTTCCCGCCGTACGGCCTCTACTACTGCGAGGGGATCCTGTGCAAGTATGGAATCAGCAAACGTCTGATCATGGTTTGCAACTTCAACTGAGAATTCATGTCCAACATTTTCATTTCAAACCCTGTATTCACTCACATTTCATATTACATTTCATTGAACGCGATTCACTATTCCCGGAATTATCTAGTTCAAAAGTGACGCCGTTGTAAAATTAACATGAGTACAACAGCTTAGTTACTTATTTTCCACACCACAGCGGACAGAGATCATACGCGAAACGCGAAAAATTACTCGGAACATTCAATCACTTTACGAGTAACACTTTCTGCCAATGAGCTGTACGAGAAAGGCATTTAATTTTTTTCCAAGAACATTCTGTTGACTCTCTTCAATGAAGCTTCGCTTCGGAATGGACTGGGATCGCGATTGTTTTGTGGACATTCTTTTCTGGTATTGGCTAATCGCATTCTTTTTTACATGATTTTTTTGGAATTCGGAAATTTCTGAAAAATAATATCGGCTTTGTTAAGGATCAATTCGATACTTCCAATCATTACATCGCTAACCATCTATCCTGCCAACTTCTACTTGCTAATCTGCGGCCCTTCGATGAACTGGCAAATTCGCACAGCGTATATCGTAAACCTGGTGAGCTTTACTATTTAGCAATAATCGGTAAATTTATTTTCGAATCTTGCCCAAAAAATAAATTCTAGATTGCGCACATATTATGCGATTGGATCTTCACTATTCTCGTTCGTCCTTATTCTTTCTCGCCTTACGGTCTCTACTACTGCGAGGGGTGGCTAAGCTACGCCGGGTTCGGAAAACCGGTCATCATGGTTCGTTGACACTCATGCTGTAAACATCGAGGCAATAGAGTGGCAAGACACTTTCCAGGGAATTCTCGCGTTCGGCATCATATCAATCATCACGACCTTCTACATACTGATGATGCGCATGCATCAGTTGACGGTGGCAGGCTCGAGCAGTCGTTGGAAGCTCTCTTGGATGTTAGTTTTTACGATTCTTCAAATTTCAGTAATTTCTGGTGACATCCGTATCTCTGATATGCCGAAACTCTTCATAAATAAATGTGCCATCCTTACAGGACCCAAGTCATCGTTTACGTTGGAATTGGCACCATTTGCACAGTGAACATGGTTGGATTTGTGATTTTCGGAACGGATGTGGAGAATTATGAGGAGTTGGTCAAGGTAAGGCAATCGAGTTATGAGCAATATCATTTTCGAATTATAGGAGCCCGAACTGGAGTGGTTGGTGCGACGAGGTGGAACACTGCTGTTGTACGGTGAACCAGGGAAGGAAAGTCGATTCCGGATTGGTTCGTTATAGTTTGGCGGGCGCCAGTGCAATTTCGCATGCTTTGTCACGAATAGTATTGTCAAGAGAGCACGCTAAAAGGGATAGATACATCGCTATCTCTAGTGGAATTGATCTTAGAATAAAAAAAATCGTCCTTCAGAAATCATATTCCTACTCGTATCCGCCATTATATTTCTGCCTTTTCTTCTGCTATTTATTGCACACGCACTGGTCTACTTGAGGGAGAACGAGAAGGTATTTGGAGAAATTATTTACTGGAATGACTTTCCATCTGTGAAAGCGCGTATCGAATAGGTTTCAGCGCTCAATGTCCACCAGAACTCAAATCCTCACAAACCGATTGATCGCTACGCTCAACCTGCAAGTGAGCATAGAATTTGAAATCTTCAATTCTCCAGAAATAAGTCTCGAAAAAATATCAACAAAAAAAATATGAAAATAATTTCATTGGTTAAAAACTTTCTATAAGTTGCCTCGAACGAAAAGTAAAGAAAGAGGCCCGGCAGATTCTAAACATAGCGCATGGGTGAAACTAACTTTACCAAGATGGAGAATTCTTCAAGTACACCATTTATATCAAAATTTTGCGCGTTTTTAGACCCGAGGAGCGATTGTGTTCTTCATCCTCCCACTTACGTTTATTCTAACAACGAGTGTTATCGACTTCAGTACTCAGATTCCAGCACTCGTATTTGCAGCTCTTCGGTTTATCAGCATTGTGAGAATTTCTTCTCTTTTAAATCATTTTAAAAGTTCACCTATATTGCTTAAATTACACCAAATTTTCAATATTTTCATTTAGATGCTGCTCGAGCTGAATCCGCCTCAACTCGGCCTGGTTTTCATCTTGCGGAACAAGACACATCGACAAGTGCTGATTCGCCGACTTTTGAAATTATCTCTGGTTAATCGATTCCGTCCTGATATTCCGACGCATACCCATCCGGCGGTAACATGGGCCAGCTCGGAAGTTGCAACACACTAGCAATTGATCGGTTCATTTTGATGAGTTGCTTGAGTTTAACAATTGCACAAACTGATAAAAACGACACTCGCTAAAAGAGTCTAAAATCCTTCTAGACGGTGTTCGCTTTCACAAAACAGTTTCGAAAATTAATCAAACGGCACTTGGGTCAGCTCGGAAATATAGATTTTGGAAGTCTAACTTGTACACCATTTTTTCATTGACTGTTGCAATGAAACACTATTGAAAAATCGGAAAAAATAGTATCATTTATTCTGGATTTCAGTAAAATATCTTCTTTCAATTTACATAGGTCCATTATTTCGTAATGTTACTATATCCAGATACTGATGACATCTTCGTTTCTGTCGATCCATTTACTTCCACACTCGATCAAACGCGGGAATCTTTCGCAATCGGCGAATTAGAATTTTCCGATTTGCTTCACTGCGCACGAAGAAAGCGAGCGAGAATTGGGCAGGATCGAGAACCAGCAGCATCTGAACAGCGTCTAGCTTGACTCAAGCCTGGTTCTTATCCTTTCTGTTTTTTTTTCAGTCGCTTCTCACTCCTTTAAGAGGGGAGGGTGAATCTGTGTGTTTCGATCGATGATTCATATTACGCACAGTAGTGACGAAACGAAGAGCTGCAAATACAGATCCGGACAGAATGCCACTCAAATCGTATACGCTCGCGATAAGAACGAATGTGAGTGGGAGTATGAAGAAAATTGTTGCTCCGACAAACTGAAAACACAAATCAAGACTTGCGTGATTATAAAAAAAAGTTTTGCCTACTTGTGTGATGAAAGTGTCGAACAGACGGCGGGTGAGTTTTTGCGTCTTTGTGGAAACGATGTGCTAAGAAAAGTTTGTTGATATATCGGACATCTAACCGCCCACCTTCCCGCGTCCTCGTAAGTAAACGAGCGCGTGCGCAATATAGAGTATGAGAAAAGGAAGGAAAATGAGCACAGAGACGAGCAAGAAATAGGTCTCTGCAACTTACAGTGACTTGGAGTTTGAATGTTACGATATTGAGGGACACCTTTTACGAATGGACTGTCCTTTCCTGGTTCTCCGAACAGCAATAAAGTCCCACCCCGCTGCACTAACCACGCCAAATCGGGATCCTGCAGGCAGCTTGTTAAAAAAAGTCACTTTCAAAAAGGGTATCATTGACTCAGTCAGTATCCGTTTTTCCTCCATCCCTTTTCACATTCGTGCGTCTTTTATCGTACGATGTATTCTAGACGAACCTTGACAAGCTCTTCATAATTTTCTACATCCCCTCCAAAAATGACAAATCCAGCCACGTTGCACGCACAGAATGAAGTCAGCAGGACGTATATAGCGATTTGTAAGCTGAAAATGTTGAACTGAATAACATCGCTGGAGTATTCAGGATCGAACAAGATCGGTATCCTCCATCGACTATTCGCATCGACGACGGTCAATTGGTGCAGGCGCATCATGAGAATGAGGAATGCTGTGATGGACAGGGTAGTTGCGGATGCAAGGACTGCCTGAAATCGACACCATTCAAAGCGTCTGTGCGGCGTCGGCTCACCATGATGAAGTGCTTGCTTAGGCCGAGCGCGCTGAGCACACCCTCACAGTGGAAGAGACCATAGGGCGGAAACGGATACACTCGGACGATGATGCAAAAAGTCCAGTCGTACGCCATGTGGACTATCTGAACGGAATTTTTCAGGACCCTATGAAGCAGAAGAAGCTCCTGATCTTATCGTATTCCGCACCTAGCGTCACATTCTAAATTAACCGAATAAAGCATTGACAAAAATATTAGCAAGTGAATCACTCACGACATTGAGCACGTAGGCAGCGCGCACTTCGAATTTCATGGTCGGAATGCCGACAGTGAGCAAGTAAAGGTTGGCAGGGTACACGGTCAGTAACGAGACGAAATGAAAGATTGTATTCAGTCTAAAATAATATTTTCTTTGTAAATTTTTAGATTGGATTACCTGAATGCGATATCCATGAGATAGTCACGTTCTATCTCCAGACCGTACCGCAAGGACATGTCTGGCTGTAAAGTGTTGATTACATTCAAAGCAATGGCTTGGAAAAGAAAGCAGACGTGATTTCTGAGAAAAAATCAAATTAACTTCAAAGATATGTCTGGTAGACTGTTGAAAACACATTGTAAATATATATTATTATTGTCGTCATTTTCTCATATGACAATAAATTTATGTGCGATTATCAGAAGCCGGTAGCTACATCTAAGTATGGAAGGAAATAGCGCTCGTAATAGCGCTCACGATTCCGCGATTCAAAAATGT
The DNA here is from genome assembly GCA_900490705.1 of Pristionchus arcanus. Lineage (NCBI taxonomy): Eukaryota > Metazoa > Nematoda > Chromadorea > Rhabditida > Neodiplogasteridae > Pristionchus > Pristionchus arcanus. Next base: position 107,239 of record LS487624.1, read on the forward strand.
TATAAGATGGAAAAATTAAAGCATATTCCTTCCGATTTTATCATAGTTCAGGTCATGGTTTGATGTTACCACTCTCTATCTCCAGGAACCTTTTCGAGTGAAATGGAACAATCCACCATTCACAAAAACAAATTCAATGTTGTCTCGATGATTGAGCTTTTTGCCATACTTTCGAGAATACAATGGTTTTGAAACGGACATCAGCAGGTTTGTTGATTATCATACTCTGTAGAAAATATTTAATTGGCTTCAATAAGGTACATTACTGAACTTCGTTGAGCCTTGTATGCCCTTTAGTGTATGATAGAGTAACGAACGATTTGATCATGATCATTCTCACAATACCGCATTGAGACCACACAACATCGTCAGGCGTATGTAATTGCAATTATTCGATAAGAAGTATAGAAGTGAGAGACGTAGTCCCCACTTCACTTATGAATCAAATTTTCTGACCACCTTCGGTTGTTACTCTTTTTTTGTTACATTTGCCTCTCATTCTCGTCTTCCTACTATTGATGCCTACATATCAGATTTCTATATTCTTTAGAGAGAGGTCAGGTCGAAATGAAGCTGCAGTACGGTCTCGAATGGGATCGCGATTACTTCGTCGACATCGTTTTTCGGTAAGAAAACATCTGTTCCGAAAACATAACTCTCATTTGAGGACAAATAGTGTCCTTTCCATCATATCTTCGCTCACCATCTACCCAGCTAACTTCTACTTGCTCATTGGAGGCCCTGCGATGAACGGGCAACTGCGCAAGGCGTATCTGGTTAATTTGGTACGTTATCGATTTAGCGGGCATTTAAAATTCGATCCCAGGTAGCCCATGTAATTTGCGACTGGATTTTCACGACGATAGTTCGTGCATATGGATTCCCACCGTACGGATTATTCTACGCCGAGGGATGGCTGAGTCGAGCGGGAGCCCGCAAAGAGATCGTGATGGTAAATGCGCTGAAATGATTGAAATTCGGGCAAAAAAAAGTTTAGGGAGTGCTGGCATCCGGTTTCGTCATGGTAATAACCACTTTCTACATACTGATGATGCGCATGCATCAGCTAACCGTCTCGAACTCGACGAGTCGGTGGAAACTGCCACGGGCGTAAGCGACTTTCTTTTTTGGGTAAAATTTTGTATGCTTACGGACTTGTTGCCGACGTCAATGACTGTTGAATGATCGAGCAAGTGTTATTTCAGAGTACAGCTAGCGAACTATCTGGGTCTAGCAGGAATTTGCGTAGTAAATCTCGCTGGCTTCGTCATTTTCGGGACAGATGTCGATAACTTTGATGAAGTAGTGAAGGTGAATGCACGACTTCTTTCTGTATCTAAACTATTTGTATAAACGGTCACGTTTAGAAGCCAGAATTGGTGTGGTTAGCGAAGCGCGGAGGCGCCGTTATGCTGTTTGGTGAGCCCGGAAAGCCGAACAGATTTCGGATAGGTATAACTTTCATTATTTGTTCTTGGAAAACAAAAAAGTCGATCAGAGATTATATTCATGCTCATATCGGCAATTCTGTTTCTGCCTCTACTCCTGTTTTTCATGGCGCACGCGCTAGTCTACTTACGAAACAATGAGAAGGTGTGACCGAGGTAAATAAAATTGTCATAATTAATTATTCCCAGAAAGCAATGTCCTCAAAGACACAGATACTTACCCAGCGACTGTTCGCTACATTTTACTTGCAGGTAAATGAAAACGTAAATATTTATTAACTAACAGTAAAACAATTTTAGATGCGAGGTGCATTCGTTTTCTTTATACTACCACTTAGTTTCTTGCTCACAACAAGTGTCATCGATGTGGGCGAACAGATTCCGGGGTCACCTTTTGCCGTGCTCAGATTCATCAGTGTTGTAAGCATTTATCTACTCTATTTTCAGACAAACGTGCTTCGAAATATTAGAGATTACAAAAAGAGACCAAGAAATGGGGGAAAATGCAGTGTGCGTTGTAGATGCTGCTCGACTTGAATGCACCCCAATTCGGACTCGTGTTCATATTGAGAAATGCGACACATCGACAGATTCTGATTCGTCGACTCAAGAAGTTGTCTCTCGTTGAGCGACTCAAGCCCGATCTCCGAAGCAACACCCAGCCGGCGATCACTTGGGTCAGCTCGGAAGTTGCTACGCACTAGTATCGTTGCAAATGGATTCGCTGTGCTTTGTGGCTTAAATGAAGATATATGAATATAATGTACTCGACCTGGAATATGATTATGTATATAGCATGAATCATAAAGGGTAACATCTAATATAAACATATACGTATATGCATAAAGGGATATTTATTGAACAAGAGCATGAACATCACAGGAGCGTAGGAGAAGATAACTGATTAGACGGAGCAGGTAAACACCACGATCTCAAGCTTGGAAGCGAGAGATGGTGATTGCACTACAGGGTGCGCCAAAATTACGGGCCCACTTCTTTCTCAATTTGTTTAAGACCAAGGAAGCGAGCGAGAGCCTTCTGAAGTAGTCTATTTTTGCGAGCATTCCTTAGCTAGAAGCGGTATTTAGTTTGGCGAAGATTGGCCAATTCCTTGATTTTTGACAATTGATCTAACGGCTCCCATGACCACGATTGGTTGTGCTAACTTGAAATAAATTTCGTTGTAAAAATGTCAAAATCGAACCAACTGCTGAACAACCTAATTTACAATAGGGAAGGGTACTACTGACTCTGAAGAAGCAATGAGAACAGTTTTCATATCAATTGCGATATTAGTGAAATTTGTACAAATTCAGAAAGAGAGTGAACACAGAAACGCACACTTCATCATTCTGTGTGAAATATCTTGTCA
>LS487624.1:110297-130261 GCA_900490705.1 Pristionchus arcanus
GAATTAACCACCGCCCAAGAAAAATACATGCCGAAGTGTGAGAATTGAGATTTTTCGTGTACTTTTCAATATTGATCTAAAACGCATTGTGATTGATGCAATCGAGTTGTACAACCAGAGAGTAAATGGTATAACTATACCTAATATTTGCTAGTTCAGAACCATGTCCACATTAATGCGTTAGTACGCCGACAATCCCAACCTTTTTCGCAAAAATGCTTATTTTAACTTTTCGATGTTACTTGGAAAATATAGATTTTTTCGAAGCATTCCGATCCCACCACAGTGATTCACAAATCAGATTGAAGTTGGATGGTTACCCGGTTTACGGTAAATGCTAGACAGACTAATCCTTATTGTTTGATGAAAAACAAAATTTCAAAGTTTATCTGGCACGCGGACCTGGCATTTCAGACAGCGGCACCTTCATTGTGCTATTTCTAAAGCGGCGAGCAATGAGGGCCTAAACCAAAATGGGTTTTATGGTGTACATAATACGCACTATCAATAAAATCAATAGCGGTACTTCACTTTTTATCTACGCCTGAAGGAGACACAAACAAAAGTGGGCCCGTAATTTTGGCGCACCCTGTACATTCATCAAGATGCTCCTGCTGCCGATGTAGCTTGAAATGAATTGCATTTTGAAACTAGTCAGAGCAACGACGATATTGATTCACGCAACTTACTGAAAGAAACTTGACTCCTACTGGACGGGATGAATATTTTCAGTCGCTTGTGGATATGTAATAAAATGATTCTAAAAATAGAGAGAAAAACAGTTTAAAACTCGTCTTTACGCACTTCTGATAGACTCGATTCATCACTAGATGGAGCAGGATGGAAACAATCGTATTGTTGAAGAAGAGAAACATGACGATGAACCTAATCACCTGAAATTTGGCTTTGACCGGCGCTCCATCGATCATGTTTCAAGCCTGGTAACCCAGTTTGCGCCTTACGCCATCTCTTCCACTAATGTGCTGTTTTAGTGCCCAATATTCACTTTTTATTAGTTCTTTATTTAGTCAAATCTTACAAGGGAATGGTAACTGGGCAGGTTAAAATTACCGAAAGATACCTATTGGGTGCCGAAGGGGACCTAGTGGACAGCTGATTTCAGTTTTCAAAAAGTTCCCATATTTATTTTTATTCCAATTATTTAATAAATTAGTTTACGTGTGTTTTTGCGCGCGCGCGTCTCTCTGATGCTTGGTCCGATCGGTGAGAGGAAGAGACATGACCTCCGTGGCGCAGTAGGTAAGCGCCTCTCCTATGATTTTGCATTGCCAGTTTCGATGCCCCGCCAATGCATACTTCTTTTGCTCTTTTTTGTTATATTCAGGAGCTCTTTTTTAATTGAATTGTCGAAATTTGTGCAGTAGAGGTAATGTCGATCAGAGCGCGCCAGAGAGTGAGACCTCCTTTGTTCGCCGCGGCATATCATTCTTCATGTTTGCGCGTTGTGTGGAGATTGAAATAACCTGTTGCATTGATTTTGTGCACATTCAAAATCACAAGAATATGGTATGATAACACATCAGTCAAAAAATCAGCTACTGAATGTAACAAAAAAGAGCAAAAGAAGTATGCATTGGTGGGGCATCGAAACTGGCAAAGCAAAATCATAGGCGAGGCTCTTACCTACTGCGCCACGGAGTCTCTTCGTCTCTTCCCCTCACCGATCGGACCAAGTATCAGAGAGACGCGCGCGCGCAAAATCACACGTAAACTAATTTATTAAATAATTCGAATAAAAATAAATATGGGAACTTTTTGAAAACTGAAATCAGCTGTCCACTAGGTCCCCTTCGGCACCCAATAGGTCTCTTTCGGTAATTTTAACCTGCCCAGTTACCATTCCCTTGTTAGGTCAGTGTTGTAGTGTCCAATCATTCATTCTATCCTGAATAGAGGTAAACTAACACTGTGAAAGTGATGATTCGATGACGGTAGGCCTAGCTTCACGGACACAATCAGCATTGAGAGAGGCAACAAGAAAGTGAGCAGCGCTCCCCAAAGCTAAAATACGTTTGTAGTCGCTCAAAACGAAGGCTTCATCTGACCAAAATTTGCAGCATTCGGTTTCCTTGATCGTTCGATTTCCTCTTGCTTGTTAGACGCAGTAACTTGTTTTTCTCCCTAATTTGGAAACATTTCACATTATTTTTCAAGGAATGTTCACCGGCGAAGGGCGATCGCGCTGTAGATGACAATTCCGGGAAATAGGAGAAACCCGTAAGAAAGGGATGCCGAAAGCCATTTTACTTCTGCAGTATATTTTATAAAATTGATAATAATAAAAGGTAAACGCCAAATTATCACCATTATCGAACGCCGGCGTGTCGAACATTTCTCCCCATACGAGCACATCCGGTGAATGTCGAAGCCAGGCGAACTCGGATCGCTGAAATAGAAAGTTTGCATTTAAAACTGAGCGGAACTCTCGTTGAGGATAGCGTGTTTTCGCGGATCATCGCCTCCGAACAGCGCCATACCAACTACATTCGATCCAAAAACAGCGCCCGAAAAAACCATAAGTGCGACGCTTTGCCTAAATACCGTTGCTGCCATCACCAGATGTGATATTCCTACCTCACTGAGAGGTGGAACACGGAGTCGACTGGTAGCAGATTCCGCAATCGCATAAATGTAAGAATGATCATTGACATGGTGCCGCCAAAGGCGAAGAGGCTGAGGAGAGACTGCAAAACACATTTCATAGTTTAGAAAGTGCTCGACATCCTACCATGAGCAGAATTGTCGGGGCCTTCCATCGACACAAAATGCCATTGCAGATGAAAATGGGCATCGGTAGAAGAGGATATGGATTGAACAAGTACAGATTATGTATGTCGTAGAAAATTTGTACGATCTAGAGAATTCATCAATAATAAAATATTTGTATTTTGTTAAGAGCGTACATGATAAGTAGCAATTGCGTTCCGAAACTCTTTTCTGTACATTGGACTATTATTGAAAAGAAGATAAAGCAAAATGAAAGCGAGCACAATTGGAATCCATCCACAAGAGAGGCAATAGGCCTGTATAAACCTGAATGGTCCCTGCGTTCTAATCAAATATATTAATTCATAGGGCATGAAGTATGCTCTGTCCCAGGAAAACTCCATCGAATAGTCGTGGTAAAAAACCATGGGATGACTGGTGGCAAGCATCTACAAGAATACATTGCAATGGAAGCATCTCTAATATACGGTAGTTCATAATAATGGGATGGAACAGCACGCGAAAGACCACAATTTCAATGCGTTTCGAACAACAATACAATGATCACTGTAATTTTTTATCAGCATTGGTCGTCTCAGATATTGTTATGCCATAAATTATCGGGAGAACAATTTATGCAGAAGCTGAGAAACGTTTGCATCCACTGATCATCGCAACGAATTCCTGTACGTAAGTGCACGAGAGCAATCGTCCTGAAATTATATATTATTCAGGATTTCTGATTTTGTTAACCCACCTCAGTCTCGTTTTTCCGCAGTGTTGTCGCAGCTCGCCAGTAGAATGCTATGGCGAGTAAACAGAAAAGGGAGACGAGGCCGAAGTGCATGGTCATTGACATCATCGGAGCCACGAAGAAGATGATCGATTCGGCAAGGGACTGAAATTAATTTCAGGTAATTTGTGGAAGAAACAGGGATCCGCACCTGATAGAACTTGCTCATCGAAAATACTTGAGCGATATGCTCAGGGATGACGAGCGCGCACAAAACCGTACGAGAGGTGTTGAAGCTGTTGTCGGACATTCCCAGCAGAAGTGCGATCACCAGTGTTATTGCCGGGCTGGAAAGGTTTCGATAATACGAACATCAAACAATATAAGAAATTCTGCTCCAGGGCCTCAAAATAGACGCAATTCTGAGCTATTTTTATGAAGATAACAGCGCACCGCGCTCATCATGATTTCAATAGTTACCTCGGCACAAGCCACGGTGTACTGTCGTTAGTGGGCGAATTCGTGGCAGCGGAAGGAGTACTCAACAACGCCAATACCATCGCCGCCATGAATAGAACGGCGCCTAAAATGGACTGCCTATTCTAAATAATCGATTGTGGAACACTCACCGATGATCAACGAGGGGATCTGCGCGAAAAACTTGATGTGCTTAGAAGCGATGGAGATGAGTACACCCACTGGAATTCTGTTGTAAATCGTAGGAAAGGGGGGGAGGGGACTAACTGAGAATCTCTCCCGTTCCAAACACGATCAGGTACATTGCCGGAAGGTAAATGTGCCCGGACAGTTTCCGGGAGAAAATTAGTGTCGTGGGATAGGCGCCGACCCAGAAACCTGAACAATTCTGACATTCATCTTTTGCGCTGCCCATGAAAAAAGGTTCAAAAAGTAAATACAAAAAAATTGAAATTCATACACGTCGTCAGTCCGAGGAAGGAGAAGAGTGGTACGAGTTGCAGTGCGCGAGCGTCGGTAAACGTCGTCCAGATCTTTTCTGAAAATTAACATCTCTCTAATTCCTTTCCAATATCCTTTCCGAAATAAAATAGTAGGAATGGCATGTGGTGGTGCGAAATTACCCTCTCCTTATTTTTACTACTTTTCGCGCAGTGTTGCTGACCCCGGCCAGCGAACATTTCGAGAAATTGTCAACACTACTCGCAATGAAAGTACCCGCGCGCGCATTTCGATTTTTCGCACCGAGTAACTTGCTGCTTGTTAGCGAACTCACTCATTTCGTCGACGAACGTTACGCGTTTCCGCTTGGAACGAGCAGCAATTGAATTGACGACGTTCTTAGGCGGAATCACCAAGAAGATAAGGTTGCCGATCAGGCAAACAGCCGCGAATGCACCGTATACCATCCTGAAATGTAGTTAGTGCGCAAAATTGACTTGCATTCACAATCCCACGGATATATCTCTACTGCTCACCTAATCTCCGCCATCGAAAACTGCCGGTGACTACGCATCTTTCCTGTTGGCGCAGTGGTCTCATTGGCAAAGTGGAAAGTGAGGAGTGTGGCATTTCCTTCGGAAGAGACCGGTGTGATTGTCTCGGGCTTATGAGCAGTAAGAGCGAGTACGCATCCACCCGCGATCATGCTGATATAGTTGAATTATCTATCAAAAAGATTTTCGAAATCCATAGAAATTCATTAAAAAATAAGCATGCGTTACCAGCTCGTAGCTAGTGCCCAAGTCAACGTCGAGTTTCGTTCAATCGTCTTTTTCGTCGAGTGTTCAGTAAGGTAGCCACCATGCCCGGAGTAGAAAACTGATGGGATATTTGAAAGTTAGTTAAAACGCGTTCTCTGTAATAACGCAGGTGGGAGTGTACAAAAATTTCAAAATCATCGCCCGGGGCTCAAACTTCACAAACATGATCCCTAGTGACGGTATTTACGATTTTTGAACTTTGATCCCAAAAATTTTGATCTTTGATCTTTGATCTTTCGAAAAATAAATTTCAGATATACCTATCGTGTGATAGCTCATTCAAAAGAGCGTAAAAAGTTATGTAAAAATTTCAAATTTCAAGCATTTTTGTCAAGATTGGTTCCAGTTATGACCAAAAGTATGACGATTTTTGCCTATTTTCTCGAAAATCGATGTGGTTCCCCACTATCCTATGATTTGTACGTCACCAATTTGAGATATTTTATGCATTTTGTGATATGAAAAAATGTAAGAAACTTTGCGGGGCATATTTTCACGGAGATTGTGTTCAAATTCTGGCCCAACCGTGGCCAACTACGCCAATTTTCACGAAATGGTCCACACCAAGTGGGCTCAGAATGTTTCAACTTCATTTGTTTATGCCTCTAACGTTGTTTTTATGTCATTATGGACCATTTTACTATTTTTCGTTAACACTTTGACGATATTTTTTGACATGACCACATAAGGGAAATGTGAAAAATCATTCAGAGGCCATTACGAGATTGATCACAATAACATACCTGAATATGTTCAAACTGACATATAAATGGTTTTTGAACACCTCAACATACGTTTACTCATATATCAGCTCCAATTTCATACTAAAACCTGACCCTCACCCCGACGTATCCTGAATTTGGTTGAAAACACACACACACACCTCCCCTCTCCATATTCACCACCAACTGACGCTTCTCAATGACCCCTGTCCTATCCCTATCCCCCCCCCTATTGTACACACATCCCCATCTGTCTCTCTTTCTCCGTCTCCCTCCCCTTCTAGGTCATTGACCTTCATTATTATCGCGCTCGCCACCCCCCCCCCCTCCCCCAATTGACCCCGGTTGCCTCTAGGTGATCCTGTCCTGAGCGATTGATCAAACACTTCCTTCACTTTCTGCTAATTTTGGACATCCATGCATGCCATGCTCTGGCGGCTAACCATATCGTATTCATGGATCAACTAGCAACTTTCCGCGTGGACATCTATGAATCCTTCTCTTGACAATTTGTCAATCTTTTTCAGGCAATCAGGATAAATGTACGTTTCTGTTCTCCTGTTCGCTATTCTCATTCCGTGGTCACTAAGCGCCCCTCCCACTGATCGACAACTCGCTCTCAAGGTTTGAATTATACAGTTCAAATACTTATTGCATGATTTGTTCAGCGTGATATCGAGGATCCACCAAGAAATGTGAACAATCCGAAACGCCCGAAGATATCGGAAGAGTCGCTGCGGGTAATTTTTTGGTTATGTTTTTTGCTCTTTATTTATTTTTACAGATCGACATCAAAGATCCGCCTGGATTCAGCTCGGAAGGACCAAAGAAATGCATCTACGAGGGTGGTAGACGCACGGTTCCTGGCAAGATTACTCGTCCGTCAATTTCTGAAGTTTCTGATTCTTGTAGTGGAGATTTCACAGAGTGAGCATATTCAGCTTTTAGAGGCATTATATCAGTAATTTCGCCTTTCAGACTCTCTGAGATGACAACGCCAAAGGAATTTCTTGGAACAAAAAATGAAGTGCAACTGATCCGTGTGAGAGGTTCGGCTTCATTTGCAGCAGACTTCACTAGCGCTGAGGTATGTAATTCATTATGATGAAAAAGATGTTGGTTTTTTAGGTTAAATCTGAATTGTCTGGGCAGTTTATTTGCGATGGTCATCGGAAGGAATTGAGTACTAAGTGGAACGATTTCAAATACTCTCACATCATTCGTTCAAACGGAAATCTGAAATGCTCATATCCCGATGATTATCACCAAAGACGCCCTACTGTGACAAGGATGAATTCACCGTCTTGTTCTGTCACATTGGAAGAAGCATCTGCAGTTATGACTCTCGAGCGCCTATTAATTCCAGTCGGTTTGCGTGAGTTTACCCCTTGAAAGCATATAAATATCCCTTTGTTCAGCCGTCTGTCCATATCATAAAAAGAAGTTGTCCGAAGATGTGAATAGTGTGGCTCTCTCCGAGATACTCCCCGATACATTCAGTCTTCGTAGCGGTGCTAAATTAGATCCTCTTGACGATTTTGATTCTCAATCTTCTGACTCGACCGTTTCTGCGGAGACTGTGCGAACTTTCCGTGCATTCGCCACAGCAGCTGGAGAAAGTCGTCTGACTGGATCTAAGCCACTCTCTCAAATGGACAAGAAGACGGTACAGAGGAAGACTTGCGCAGCGAGAAGATTGTTCGGTGTCATGTGCAAAGTGGTTGCGAAGGATGAGAGTGACGAATTCTGTGAAAGAGTTCTTGCCCCTACTGCTTCCGTTTATATGACTAAACGAACAACCCACAGGGTAAGGTGTACAGATCGAAATACGGACCGCCGTCTCTTCGTTTTTCACACTCTCTCGGCCAGTCGACTGGTCGAGAGAGTATGGGAAATGAAGAGACTGCGGACAGTATTTCGTGGTCTAGTAAGGTGATAGATAACTTGATAGAGACAGCGGAAAATTTCAGTATAGTGACTTGATGGCGATTGTCAGCGAACGATTCTACAAATCGATTGGACGACGAGATAAATTGTTATCTCTGGCTCTCATCGCTAAGGTGGTTCCTATTCGTGAACTTCATGAATTCATTCCGGGGCTCTCGGAACGAATGTACTACGAGGTTTGTTTGTTATGACTTCTACAATAACCATTTATATTTATAAATATTAGGCACAACGGATTTCTCTGGCTAACATCAAGCTCGACCAGGAAAGGTTCCTCAGACAGCGTTTCAATCCGGCCAAGCTCGGATATTACATCGATTTTATCACGAGGTTTGAATGTTTAGGGCAACAATAAATTATTTAGAATTTAGCCCCCTAGTATCGACCGACGCAGCATTTGGAGAAAAGACTGTCATTGCTACGGACGGAACGAAGTATACAATCCCGAATACGCTTCGCATTCAGAGAGCTAGCGAGATTGTTGATCTGTATATAACGTCTATGACCAAGAGAAATCTGGCGCACATGCTGTTCAGCAAGAGTACATTATTTAAAATCTTGAAATACTGTGCTGCGACGGAAAGGAAAGCTAGTACATGCGCCGATTATTACTTCTCTGATTCAGAACTGGTATAATTCAAAAATGTAATTAGAAAGCTCTAACAAAATTCCAGGCGTTTGATGATTTGAATGGTCTGGCCACTTTCCTCCACGAGAAACTGGCTGTATCGAAACAATGGAAGCATCAGAAGGAACAAGAGATCAAGGAATATCGATTCTATCTTCGAGGCGATTTTCGAATGCACACGAAAGAGAAATCGCGTGTTGCCGATCATTGCTGGACCTACGCACTGAGTGATCCCAATGATAGAAAGCTTAGCAAAACTTGCAACAATCAGGTATGCAAACAGCACTCAACTCACCATGTGTCAGTCTTTTATCTTGCAGGTTCCCGGTGAAGGTCACGTACACGATCTCAAATGTGACCGTTGTGAACTTGGAAAGAGAATGATGAGAGAGATGTGGGAAGTACTCGAGGAATTCGCATCGGAAGTGAATCAGAAGGTGAGCGATACATAAATATTGCGATCATGTGAACAATCAGGCTGTGATTGATGTGAGGCTGAAGGAAGACATCGAAGATTGGAATGCCAAGCTTCAAGTAGCTCAAGAAAGAATCGAGGAGTACAAGAAACATCAACTAAGGAGCTCAATTTCACGAAAGGTTAACATATTGGTTTGAAAACAAAACAGCAAAGGTTCTGAAGGTACACGAATGGATGGTGGACGAGTCGGAAGAAGAAACAGCATCAATTATCATGGATTTTTCGCAGAAATTTTTACCAACTAAAGTAAGTTTTTGCACTTATTATAACCACACAACACATGTTCAGCATCTCGAATCCCAAAGTGATTATTTTGGGAAGAAGGGTATGTCATCTCATGTGACACATGTGACGACAAAGAGGAATGGCCGATTTGCTCAGCATCAGATGATTCATATTATCGAGAATGATCAGCAGGTACAACTAAATAATTTCAAATAATTTGAAAATGTGTTTCAGGATGCAGTGTCCGTTATCCAAATCATTCGTCACGCCTTTCAACAACTGGAAAAAGTGGGCATCACTATGGTTTTCATCCGTAGTGACAATGCAGGCGAGTTTCAATGAATTTTCAACCTTTTTTAATGGAAATAACTTTGAAACTTAGGCGCATATCATTCGGCTCAGACAGTTGCAGCAGTGTACAAACTCGGCAAGGATACTGGGATGAAGCTGCGCCTATATGGATTCAGTGAACCTCAGGTAGAGATGGGAAAGCAAGAGAGAGAGGAGGGGATTCCACTCTTGAACAAGAGTAGAATTTTAAAAAAAGAGCAATTTTTAACCTGTTTTTGTAGGACGGAAAGAGTGGAGCGGATCGTGCATCGGGACAGTTCAAGAATAAGGTAAATTATGATTATTTTTATGAAAATATATTGATTCAAGGTGCGCGCTTACGTGAATGCTGGTGGAGATGCCAATACTCACAAGTCATTCTTCACTGCTGCGACTTCCGGGAGATTGATGGAAGGAACTTCTGTCTATCTCGTCCGTGTTGAGAAAATGGACAAGGCCCCTGCTGTCAAGATGGATAAGGTTAGTTCTTGAATATTGTACTATTTGCAAAATGGAATGGATAGGAGTAGGGTTGTCATGATGAAGATTCCGTCTCTTCGATTAGCGTGCTCTCTCGCCTCTCTGACCCGTGAGAGAGTACAAGGAATGAAGTGAAGGATTCTTCATCTTTACAGCTATAATTAGAAAATCATTGTTAAATTTTTTTAATCTTTTATTAAAGGTAAATATTGAATTATTTTTCAGATCTCTGGATATTATGACCTCCAGTATGAAGAGAACGGTATTCGTGCATGGAGGCACAAGGACATCGGAGAAGGATTCTTCATCTTTACAGCTATAATTAGAAAATCATTGTTAAATTTTTTTAATCTTTTATTAAAGGTAAATATTGAATTATTTTCCAGATCTCTGGATATTATGATCTCCAGTATGAAGAGAAAGGTATACGTGCATGGAGGCACAAGGGCATCGGCGAAGGAGTTTTCTTCCCTGCCTCTTCATTCGAGAAGAGTCTCTCCTCTCTCCCATCACTTACCGTACTCGCCAGTGGAGGCCATACACCCGAACTCCATCCCGATGGAGTTGGCTATTGGAGAATCTCTCCTCTCGCTCCGGATGCAAAGACCTGCCCTAAGGATGATATCAAGTCCCTTCTGGAAGTGACCGAGACGAAAGCTTTCCATTGCCCTGATATCTCGTGTTCGGCATCGTTTGATTCGGAAGAAGAGCTCGAGGCCCATTGGCTCGCCGGTGTACACTGTCCGTCTCCCCTCACCATGACTCTGCGCGACGAATCCCTCCGAATGTTCAGTGCTGGAATCGAGAAGACCGTGTCTCATCGTCTAAATATCCCTGATATTGACGACGCTGTAGAAGAGCTGGCCCAGTCTGACTCGGACGGAGAGGAGAATGTCGAGGAAGGATGGGCTTTGAAGAAAAGGAAGGAAGTTGTCAGATTCACCGACAAAGCGAAAGCATTCATCGAGAATATTTTCGATGAAGGAATCGCAGTGAAGAACAAAGTCCCTCCTGAGGAAGCGGAGAGAAGGATGGCGAATGCCCGCGAGAATGGAGTGAGAGTGTTCAGCGTCGAGGAGAGACTGAATGCACGTCAGATAGCCTCTCTTTACTCTCGAATCGCCGCATTCAGGGAAGAGTCAGGTGCTTCCACGAGTCGTCGGACCAAGAGATTCGTTGATCTCGAGATCAAGGACGAGAATTTCGATGAAAACTCGTTATTCGATGAGCCTTGGTATTTCGACGATCACGATCTCAAGGTGAAGACCATCTGGGAGAACCGACATGAGATCTGGGACTTCGGAAAGGAAGTGGAAGTGGATCAGGATGAGATCTTCAAGAAGAACGATATTGGTGGGGAGAGAAGGCACAGGAGACATCATCCTACTCATCTGATGGATTATCTTCTCTGATAAACATTACTGTTCAGTATACTATTGCATTTTTCAAATTTATTGATGGCTCTCACAACAATGATCATCTCTCCTCTAATAAAGAGTGGATTGTAGCGTCTGAGACTTGTATCCATTTCAACAAAGTAACAAATAGGACCTGAGCAAAAGTACGCTAGGGTGTTCAAAAACAATTTTTATGTCACTTTGAACATATTCAGGTACGATATTATGATCAATCCCGACATGTAATTTTACAAGATTTCTCACATAAGGGGGGACCCTTATGTTAAAAAATTCCAGATGAGCCATGTCAACCAATATGGCCAAAATACTGACGAAAAATCGTAAGAATGTTCATAATGACGGAAAAACATCATTAGAGGCATAAAAAAGTGCCTGCCAAATATTCTGAGCGCTCTTGACATGGACCATTTCGTGAAAATTGGCGTAGTTGGCCACGGTTGGGCCAAAATTTGAACACAATCTCCGTGAAAATATGCCCCGCAAAGTTTCTTACATTTTTTCATATCACAAAATGCATAAAATATCTCAAATTGGTGATGTACAAATCATAGGATAGTGGGGAACCACATCGATTTTCGAGAAAATAGGCAAAAATCGTCATACTCTTGGTCATAACTGGAACCAATCTTGACAAAAATGCTTGAAATTTGAAATTTTTACACAACTTTTTACGCTCTTTCGAATGAGCTATCACACGATAGGTATATCTGAAATTTATTTTTCGAAAGATCAAAGATCAAAGATCAAAATTTTTGGGATCAAAGTTCAAAAATCGTAAATACCGTCCCTAGGGATCATGTTTGTGAAGTTTGAGCCCCGGGCGATGATTTTGAAATTTTTGTACACTTTCCTATCCAAATCACTGCGTTCTTACGGAGAACGCGTTTTAAATGTATGAAGGTTGCTCACTAGCGTAGCCGATGCCTATAGCCGCAGAGGTGATGTAGTAGGACAGATAATGGATGTATTGGAATGTCGCGAGATGCAGTGTGAACAATAGTGAACCGAGCAAGAGCGTGTACTGAAATTGTTGATCGTGCGATATTGGATTTGCTATCCCGGTGCTTGTGCAACAGGATATTCTTTTATATTTTGGAGATTTTTGAGAAATGATGATGTTACCTTTGATCCCAGAGCACTCAGAACACATGGCGAAACCAAACTCGCCAGCATGAAAAACACAGTGCAGATACCAGCCCTGAATGACGATTTAGTTGTTAATTTCGAAATTCATAAAACCATCTCACCCATAGAATCCCGCATGAGCCGCTATCGTATCCGGCGCGCGGTCATGAACTGATCGTAATACAGGTTCAACGATCGCTAGATGCGTTTCGTAACCTGAATTTTATGCGAAATAAATCAGAAACAAAAAAAATACGAAGAAAGGTTTTTTTTTAAATGAGTGTATATGTACACTCACCCATGAACAGGCACATATTTCCGAATCCGAGCAGAAAGGTGCATAGCAGATCGTACACGGCTTCCCTCATCACTTAGCCGGACTGTGAATGCTGAGACGACTTATCGAACTCCCTCCTTTTATTCGGCCGTGAATTTCAGCTCACGTCACGCGGCCGCTTTTCGTGACCTCGACGTTCTCTGCGTTTAGCAAAAAGAGAGAAGCACGCAAAGTTGAGAGAAACAGAGGTGAAAGACGAAGGAACGTCGATATTGTGAGACGGTTCTGCTCAGCTATCGAAAGATCTGTGAAGTTCCGAAGTGCCTCGGCGAAGCGAAAACAGGTCAGAGATACGATTTTTTTTGACAAAATGAAGAACGCGAGAGATAAGCCCAGGAAGGTTTACGTAGGGATGAATGATTTCTATTTGATCTAAGGACTGTAGACAACTTCTGTCAGGTTATTTCCTTTCCCATTTCTTTTCTTTATTTATTTGACGCTGGTGATGGATAATTTGACAAACAACTCCTCTTTCCTCTTTTCACTCCTAATCATGCTCGAGTTTCTAGTTCTTTTTCTCTTTCCGCTTCCTTTCATGTCCAAGTGAGGACAAAGTACGATTGAGCTCGATTAGTTCATCGACATTCGCGCATGCGGTGTCGATGAAATAACCGGAAATCCAAAACATGTCCAAGACATGTAACTATCCAAAACATGTAACTATAAATTGGCACCCGCATAGCTATTAACTTCAATCCAGTAATATTTCTGAATAACGAGCAGAAAAATTTGGGATGGATCAAATATTGTGAAATGAGAAAGAAACGATTTATTATTGCACAAAACAGTCTTCATAAATCAAATCCGTAACAATGCTAACTATATGGCTCAGTGGAAAAATGTTCCACATCGTTCAAAGCAATCGACAACAATTTCATAATCCTATATTTGGCCTTCCGAGTTGGAGGTCGTCACTAGTTGATTGGAGAAAGTGCTCAGTAAGTGAGTGTTCGGGCAGATTCCTGCAAAGAATGAATTATTCTCAATTTCTCAGATTTCCTAGGGAAATAAGTACAAATACGAGAACAAGTTGTGCTTACGAACCTCCTTCTCCGCCCTTCTCGTCTTCTTCGCCGCTCGCCAGTAGAAGATGATTGAGATAACGCAGAAGAAGGTGATCAGCGAGAAATGAACGGTCATCGACATCATCGGCGCAACGAAGAAGATCACCGATTCGGCGAGCGACTGCAAATATTATTTGCTCAATTATGTTTTTTCATGACCCAATTCTATTCATGTGTCCATACAAAAACGACATCGATTTGACAATATATTTGTAGAGAATTTGATAGGGAAGGACCGGCGCGTACCTGATAGAACTTGCTCATGGAGTAAACTTGGGCGATGTGCTCAGGGATGACCAGGGCACAGATCACAGTGCGCGACGTGTTGAAGCTGTTGTCGGACATGCCGAGGAGCAGAGCGATCACCAGCGCAATGATGGGGCTAAAATAATATCGTGATACACTCAAAATTGCAATTCACCAATATTTGTTCATGAAGTAACTTTCTATTACCTCGGTTCGAGTAGCGGAGTAGCCTCACTGGTGGGAGAGTTCGTGGCTGCGGGAGGAGTAGACAGTAGAGCAAGCACCATGGCCACCATGAACAGAATTGCTCCTGAACAGATTTCATGATTTATTTATTACCCTGTGATGGTTAGGAATAAAAAACAACTCACCAACAATGAGCGAAGGCAGCTGGGCAAAGTTCTTGATGCGTTTGGCGGCGATCGAGATGAGAATGCCCACTGAAAGTTACTCATTTATCCCGCTTTTCTCATTTGTTCTTCTCAAAGCCCTGATAAAAGTGTTGGAACTCACTGAGGATCTCGCCGACGCCAAAGGTCACCAGGTAGAGGGCGGGCAGATAGATGTGACCGGACAATGCTTGAGAGAAGATGAGCGTCGTCGGATAGGCGCCCACCCAGAAACCTGAGAGTTCGGGGTGAAATATGTATGGAAACTGAATAACTGCTCATCAAGTTTAGATAAATTCTTACAGGTAGATAGTCCAAGGAAGCAGAAGAGAGGAATGAGCTCGAGGGCGCGAACATCCGTGAAAGTGTCGTAGATCTTCTCTGAAATTTTTTTATACAATGTAATTCAAAAGTAAAACCGCCAAGTTCCAAGGTCAATGATCACTTTCCCTTCCGACTGGGGTGATACAATGATCAGAGCGAGCGCGCTATTCGCCCAGTGCACTAGAGAGTAGGCGCCCGCTCTCACTTTCTCTTTTTTCTTTTAGGCCAAATGAGTGCGCTGACTCATTAGAGTGGTCGCTCTTTCAGCCGAGTCCATTTTGACCCAGTTCACTGTCCGATAACTTGAAAAAAAACTAACGCATTTGGTCTCTGAATCCGACTCGGCCCTTTCCGAACCGTGCAGCGATTGAATTCTTGACGTTCTTCGTTGGGATAAGCACGAAGATTAGATTGCCCAGCAGGCATACACCAACAAAGGCGCCGTACACGATCCTGAAATCGATTGGGTTCTTGGCGCCCAGCTATAGCCACAATGCTAACGATTTTCCCTACGGATGCCTAAATCTAAGCGATGGCAACGTGACGAAGAATAGCATACTTGATCTCCTCATCCGAGTACTGTCTGTAGCTTCGTGCCTTCTCCACGGGCGCAGTGCCTTTCCAGCGATTGTGCTTATTTCCGAAGGCTTCTGAGCGGTCAGAGCGAGCACGCCACCTCCAGCAATCATGCTGAAAAAAAGGGGAGTAAATTGATCTGTTTAGAAAATGATTTCTAATTTTCGAAATGATAAGCGAAAACAAGAATTACCAGCTAGTGGCGATGGCCCAGGTGATGGCAGAATTGCGCTCAATCGTCTTCTTCGTTGAGTGCTCGGTGAGATAGCCACCGTGTCCCGAGTAGAAGACTGCAAATTATTTGAATTTTACAGAGATCTTCTATTTTTGGAATAGCCCATATTCTCCGGAATGTTGTTTGCGCAAGGTTAATGGACGTGAGATGGTGAACTATTGTTTTCGCCTATTTCTGGAATCACCCTGCTCTATTTGTACGAGATCTATTACAGAAATAACAATGTGGAAAGCTCACGAGCATAGCCAACGCCGATGGCCGCAGAGGTGATGTAGTAAGACAGGTAGTGAATGTACTGGAAACTGGCGAGATGGATGGTGAAGAGCAGCGAACCGAGAACAAGGGTGTACTGCAAAGGAGATATTCATGAAATTCGACCAACAGCAATTTTCGAATGGAGTAATGCCGAAAAGAACGTACCTTGGATCCCAAAATGCCCAGGACGCAGGGCGACACGAGAGATGCAAGCATGAAGAACACGGTGCACATGCCAGCACTGCAATTTTTTCTTTATTTTTTCTGAAATTAATTATTTTCGAAATAAAACAAAAACTCACCCATAGAAGCCGGCGTGCGCCGATACCGTATCCGGTGCGCGATCGTGAACTGAGCGCAGCACTGGCTCAACGATCGCTAATTGAGTATCGTAACCTGAATCAATAGTTGTGAACACGAGATACCGTAATCCCGAGAAATTAGAGAACATACCCATGAAGAGGAACATGTTTCCGAGACCGAGCAGAAACGCGCAGGCGACGTCGTAGACTGCCTCGCGCATTGCTGTAGTGGAGAATGTGACAGAAGGAGAGTGAATGGAGGAAGGAAGGGTCGGGGATCCTTTTATATCACGCCCGCTGATGTGGGAACTGAGCTAACGCCGTCACTCGCCGCGTTTCAACGCCATCACACGCGCGAAAAGGAGAGAGACGCGATGAAATTGAGAGAGCGCGCGCTGTTTCTCCCTCTTGTGATGGGCGAACAGGGGAAGCGTGGGAGAAGAATGGGATAGTTCAGCTAATGATTAGACGGTTCCGATCAAGAGAACGGTTAGCTGAGTTAGCACCGTCGGCGAAATGGAAAATGTGAAGAGATGAGTGAACTCTTAACCGGAAATTGACCCACGAAAACATCTCGGAATTTCTTCCGCTCGCGAGTAAAACTGATGCAATCTCTCGTCAATGATCACTTTGTATGGGCGCACAAAGATGTGTGATCTATTCAATCGGCGAAATGACCACTCTATTTCATGGAAATTCTCAGCAGTGTTCAATGCGATGGACGTTCTCTGAACATTTACATCCGAACAACAAAAGTTATCTGCTCATCAATATTTGACTTCCCACATTTTAGAAAATGATTTCTATGAAGGCTACATTGTTAAGATATATTCTTCAAATAGTCTTATTCCGCCGCAGGCTACATTATTGGAAACACAGACCAGTTGATTGTTGTAGTCTCTTTATGATTGTAGTAAATCACGGCGAGTGGCTGTTAAGTCAAGCTTGATTTATTGTAATTGAATAATTTATTATATTATATAAAATTTTCAGTATTGTTCACGCGTCCATTTTCTTGTCGAAATGAAAGCTTCATCCTGACAGCTTTCTAGAATACTCATTTTGCAACATATTGCAATGACTGCTCCGGTCTTCCTACCCCGTGAAACTCAAGAAACTCTATTCTCCACCATGAAATACGATTTCGTATTTTCAACGTTTCTCAGTGCAATCGCATTACTTTGCCTGCTGAAGCACACTCCGCCCAGTCAGGCAGCCATTCGCAACTACCTCATACTCATACAGGTTTGGCACAAGGGAAACTCAATACCTGCAGGCTCAACAGCCTGGCGTCAAAACTCCTTTGTATACTAATCGTCGAGTGGAGCTGATCGAGCATTGGAAAACATTACTCCAAAACCAAATTCAGGTGTTCATAATCGCTCTTGATTTCGTGCTCGAGCTTCTGTGCGAGCCAATGCCGCTGTTTCCCCTGCTTGCCGGTGAGTTCTGCTTGAGATTGATAATGATAACTCAACTGTTTCGTCGAGCCGAGCCATGGTAGTTGGCGTGGGACTCGGTGAAATGAACGCAACAATTTGGAATACAGGATATTGCTGTGGATGGATGTGCAGAGAAGCGGGAATGTCGGCCGCTGCCTCTTTTGTGCGCACATCCTTTCAACTCAGAATATGCAAATACAAGCTCGCAGGGCATCATTG
This sequence comes from Pristionchus arcanus, assembly GCA_900490705.1. NCBI lineage: Eukaryota > Metazoa > Nematoda > Chromadorea > Rhabditida > Neodiplogasteridae > Pristionchus > Pristionchus arcanus. The sequence continues at coordinate 128,239 of LS487624.1, forward strand.
TGCTGTTGCTGTGCTGCATTGGAGTTGCTACAATCCTTTGCTGCGTCTTTCGACATCAGTCGTTCCTGAACCCGGCCCATCCACTCAAGATGAGCAATGTAAGCAATATATTCTAAAGTTGTAACAAAAATTCACGTTTTTATTTTCTGGGTGTGGTATACTGATACTGATGAGTGAAATTTCAGAGGCAAATTGTGATCTTCCGCACAACACTTTTCGGATTCTTCATTATCATGCCATTACTCTATCTGGCGAGACCGATAGATTATGCGCTTGTGGAACAAGTTATCGACGAGGTCATTGATAGATGTCTGAAATTGAACGTAGCACTTATGAAAGAATCATCAATTAGACAATCTGAATCCACAATAACTTGAAAAATAATTGTACTGATCGATTGATTTGAGAAACGATATTTTCAGAACGATATGGGGTGGATACGCGAGCGAAGTGGTTGCCATTATCTATTCGAACAACGAACGCCATTTCTAGTTTTCCTCATGGTCGCAGTAGTCATGGTTTTATTTTTTCCTTTCTTTCATTTTTGAAAAAATATGGAAAATGCTGTAATTTTCCTGAAAGAAAGGATCAAAGAAATTATTGCAGATGCAGCTTATAGCGACTCTGATTATGTTCAGCACTTTTGGGCACATGTACCACGAGTTATACCGAAATGTACATTTATATATTTTTGTATCAAATACATACACCAATCTGTTTTTACGATTGGTTCGATCATCGAAAATGGTATTCCTTACTTTTAGCCGAGGAAAAGAAGTGCTCGAAGTGTTGTGCTGATTCGACGCTCTCTCACAGTTCTCTTTGTACAGGTATCACTTCCACATTTTGCTTATTGAAGAAAAATATGAAAATAATCGGAACAAAAAACATATTTCAGTTAGTTATACCATTCTTGCTAATTGTGCTTCCTACATTTGTAATCGTCATAGGAATGATTTTTCCGTATTTGATCACATACGGTGTGTTTTTTCAAAGGAATGGATAATTTATTTTCTCCTATTTTCACTTTAATTTACAGAACTGAGCCTAACCGCATTCTACGTCATGACACTTCATTCCATTGCGCACAATATTATCCTGATGTCCATAAACAGCGCGTACCGTCGTTTCATTCTCGACTTTGTGAGATGCAAGTGGTTTGGATCAAGAAAGGTTAGCTAACAATTTTGCTCACAATCCGTTCTATCTTTTTCTTTCAGAAAGTATCAGATTCGAATGACATCAACATCAAATAGCAAACCATATTTAGATTAAGAGACCGGATCGGTAATTTTCGACCACCCCCCGGACACGCTCCTACCAAAATGAGCTCCATAAGCTCATACTGTGGTAGTATGAGGGTCATGTCTTCGTGTTACTCAAAACACCATTTATATGTGGTTCACGTGGGTAAGGCAAGAGAATTATCAAAATATGCTTGAAATGGTCAAAAAATCAAAAATCAAAAACGTGTAAAGCTAGACTTAATTTTTCATGTGCATTTCATTAGAGGTCCCCAGTTGTACAAAAAATGATTTTTTGATTGAACGTTGCTCGATTCCTACAACGAAAGTTCAACTAAATATTTCGTTTTTTGAAGAAAGTAGGCTGTTTTTCGCATCAGATCCCAGTATAACCTAGGTGTACGTTGAAGCCCACTGGGTGGTGTGTCATAATATTTATCAGCCGGACTCTCTTGGTTTTTCCCAATTCAGATTTTAGCCCGCAAAGGTGCTAAACTGAGGATGAGGTGTCTATGTTAGCGGGATATCAATATTCTTTTTGGGTAATTTGGTCAACAAACCAATCATTTAGTAATTCTACCCCACCTGGGGAATAATCAACACCATTGGGGTTGAATCCGCGACAGTGACTTTTTTGACCCATGACCCGGGGTTCATGCCTCAAAAGTGATCCGAGACCATGAACCCCGGGTCATGGTCCGAAATAGACCAAAAAAGTCATGATGAAGAAACTTCAAGTACTATACGCCAATGTATGCTACAGCAGCCCAGTAATATAT
>LS487624.1:130482-170945 GCA_900490705.1 Pristionchus arcanus
ATGGTGTTGATTATTCCCCAGGTGGGGTAGAATTACTAAATGAGTGGTTTGTTGACCAAATTACCCAAAAAGAATATTGATATCCCGCTAACATAGACACCTCATCCTCAGTTTAGCACCTTTGCGGGCTAAAATCTGAATTGGGAAAAACCAAGAGAGTCCGGCTGATAAATATTATGACACACCACCCAGTGGGCTTCAACGTACACCTAGGTTATACTGGGATCTGATGCGAAAAACAGCCTACTTTCTTCAAAAAACGAAATATTTAGTTGAACTTTCGTTGTAGGAATCGAGCAACGTTCAATCAAAAAATCATTTTTTGTACAACTGGGGACCTCTAATGAAATGCACATGAAAAATTAAGTCTAGCTTTACACGTTTTTGATTTTTGATTTTTTGACCATTTCAAGCATATTTTGATAATTCTCTTGCCTTACCCACGTGAACCACATATAAATGGTGTTTTGAGTAACACGAAGACATGACCCTCATACTACCACAGTATGAGCTTATGGAGCTCATTTTGGTAGGAGCGTGTCCGGGAGGCGGGTGAAAATGCTCGAAATTTACCGATCCGGTCTCTTAAAGTTTGTGAATGATTGCGATTACTTGGTAAATGTATATTTAAAAATGACTATTGACAAAACACGGTTAGATAACGTGAGCTTCTGAAGTGGCAACACTGCTCGCAGTTATCGACGAAACGAGCGTCATATTCTTTTTTCTGTTGCCCGCGAGCGCCTGCGGAAAGTGGAAGAGGATGATGATGAACCTAAATATTGTTTTCAATAATATATATTTTGCACTTTCTTCTCCGTTTGTCAGTATCAGTTATCATATGAAGTAAAAACCGATAACAAATCTTACGCATCCATGATATTCGTCACGATCCAGATAGCCGAATAGATTGTCTGGAGATTAGGCGATTTCGTGCCGGGAAAGACGAAGAAGAAGATGATGTTCACTGTGGTCGTAGGAATGCATTGACAAAAACTCTGAAATAATTAGTATTGTGTACTTTCGAATCTGAAAATATTGTTACTTGAAGAATCAGACGTGTTTCGGCGCGCCGATTCATGTGCACTTCCGATTCGGAGATCTGAAGCGGTACAATTTGCATTGTATTGATTACATGATAGGGTGGGAATTCTGAGACAGATGATAGAGAGGGAATTCTGAGACACCTTGGACTTCTTGAACAGAATGTGCGAAAAGGTGATTGTGTCAAGCAGCACGATCAAGCCCAATTCGCCCGTTGACCAGTACAGCTCAAAGTATCTGAAAGAAATGAAGTAAGAAATTACGATATTCTCAATTCTTACTGTACGTAAAACTCGGTCCACTATCTGTCATAGTATCTGTCATATGCCAAACGAACGTATTTCGGTCGTACGTCCAATATAGGTTGATGTCTATAATGACATTTCGATGAATGATTCGATTCGCAAACACAGTAATGGTTTTAGCATTTGGCGATGATGCCGAACGTATGAGATTGATGCTCATCTTTAGTAATAGTCATGCTGAAGAACACAAAATCCCCTTACATTTCCGTTCTTTGCAATATCACGAGATGTATAATACGAGAACTTGCAAGATAAATTATTATCACTGTTCCTCACCCAGCATCATCATGAGAAGCGTGTGCCAAATTGTGATGATCGCGCATACCAAAAGGATCTTCGGTGTGGCATTCCGCCATAGCTTAAAAAGTATTTTCGAAACGTTTATATGTCAAATTCAAACCTGTCGCATATTGGGAAAAACAATGTACACAAAGCGATTAACTGCGAATAAGTCATGCATTGCCCCGGAGTAGTGATAAAATATTTCGCACATCTACAAAAAAATAATTCCTCGCTGAATAATTGTTACAAGTACTTACGAAACAGATGATGATGTTGATGGCGGAACTGTCATGAGGTGCGTACTCTTTGGGAAGCAAGCAATAGAATGTCGAAAGGGTGAGCAGGGACAGATCGGCCACCATTTGGTACTTGCATAGTAGGCCGAATCTACATAAATTGGCATTACGATACAGGTTATAATTGACAAATTCCTACGATTCTCTAAGCGTCTTCGATTTGTGAATCGTCCACAGGGCCAGACAGCAAAATGAACTGCCGATGGCGAATGTCTGTAAGGCAATATCACAAAAAATAACTTTATAATTAACATACCGTCAGAATGAATGTCGTTGCGAATAGGACCATTTCAACGAAATTTATTTGAGACGAAACACTTCGAAAACGAGCACGTAACAGGAGAATAAAATAAATGAAAGATCAATTATTCTAGAGACAGTAGGACTTCACGGAGCCCCACCCTTGAAGAGGTACTGTTAATGGTCTCATCTACATAAACATGCGATTACGCGCACGCAGCAACCTATCCAATACAGTAAGCAGAGCGCACGATATTATGTATTCCGATTGAGTAGTTTTGATCTTTATGATAGTTTTGATCTTTATGATGTGATATTTCAGACAAAAAAAACAAACAAGACACAAAACTTACACAATTTGGCACTTCATAATCAATTTTCGACAAAAAATTCGCTTGTGACGACAGTGTTCCTCTGAATATGAGACATCCGATTTTGACGACTGTATAAGTTGTATTATGAGCGATATTTTTCTGAACGATTATTTCGCAACACGGTTCACGAGCAAAAATTTTGTGAATTTACATTTATCAATGCAGAATACATATGTTCATCATCATTACTTGCGAATCCAATCAGCGTACAATCATCCTCGGCCACTTATTTCCATGACACACCCGTGCTCATAACGCGCCCTGCCCTGCTTATCAATCGAGGAAAGACGCCACAATTCAACGCCTTCTCATCATTTGTTCAGCTCAGTCTTTATATTTGCAATTGCCACGTCTCGTCATAGTTTTCACCCCATTTTGTGAATACAGATATGATTGTGCGGCTGCTGTTCTCGTTGGCGATACTTCGCACCGCAGCAACGATTTCGTGTCAGAACCAGTACAACTTTGACGTGCCTTGGTCAGTTATCTCATCTTTTTATAATTCGTTATGAAAGCACGATCAGCTGAAAAGTAAGTGAAACAATGTGGCAGTAATGTACCCATACATGAAGTGTCTAGTCAAACATTGATCACATCTTATCATCGCGATGACAAACACCATCCTTTGATTGATTCCGATCAGCCACATTAATGATCATGAAAAATTGCTTATACTATAGGTTCGCCTCCTACAAAATGCCCAAACAAGCTGGCGAACCGGCCGATTCGGCGGACGGTTATGGCTTCTACTACCTTGACTCTACGAGCAAGGCCACGCTGAAGCCCTCGCCCGTGTCACTGAAAATGCAGCACAATGTGAGCACCGGAAATAACATTTTAATCTCGTAAAAGTGTTACACTACGAGGATCAAATAATATAGAACGGGGAAATGAAGAAATGAAACATTCAGGCGATCGGCTATACCCTTGAACCGTACTACGACCGAATGGACGATGAGGAAGTCTTGCACGTTTTCTACAATGATGAGGTAAGTTATTTTTCGAAATTCATTCGGCAAAAATAATTAACTTTTTAGTTTGATTTGTTGAAGCAACCTACTCAAAATGGCATTCTAATCGCAAAAAGAATATATTTTCAGCCGGCAATCAACGGTACAGAGATAAAGAGTGCGGGCCATGTCAGCGAGGATTCCACTAGCGTGAAGAAGGGACACACGAAAGGTTTGACTTTCGTTCTTTAGCAGTCTGATCGATCAAATATAGCATCACTATTTCTAGGAGTGCTCCTCTTCGACAAGGACTCCGGCTCGGGCATCTGGTTGGTGCACTCGGTGCCCAAGTTCCCGCAGGTTTGCACGAGATATTGGCATTATTCCTGGCCACTCGTCCGTCAGTTGTGCTCAAAACAATGACAATGATAAATGAAAGCCTCATTGAAGGCGGACAAATACGTGTACCCCGAAACAGGCACCAAGTTCGGTCAGCAGTTCCTCTGTCTGACTCTCGATACGGCGACACTGGCGCAGCTTGGTGAGTTTTACTCCAATTCTGCGTATTGCTGTGGTTTCTAGTACCTTACATGGTCCCTTCAGGTACCATCCTCTACTACAACCATCCTGACATTTACTCGTACCGTCTGCCGAAGTGGGCGGAAGAGATTGCACCTGATCTCGTGCAGGTTCAACTAATCAGATAACTGAAATAGATGCTGTACCGTCAATGCATTCATTGTAGGTGCTCAACAAGAAGTATAACAAGGACCCGGACAACACAAACCTCAGACAGCCTCTCGTTGTGAAGGGAGCGGAGAAAACCAAGATGGAGGTGTTTGCAAAGACGCATCTCTTCAATGACGGTAATCGATAATTATTTTACCTAACATTATCTGACTGTTCAATGACACTAATGTTCCTTTTTCAAGTAATGGCACCGTTATAACATGGGTTGGGAACGGTGATTCTGAAAACGGAGTTTACAATAAACAATTATCGCCTATGTTTTCAGACCTGTGGGCAGCCGCGGTCGCTCCGGCGTACGGGCCTCTCGAGGTGGAGACGTGGAGAAACGACCAGGTGCATCTCATCCCAACCGACTGTAAGAGTACCACTCCCGTGTACGATGGGCAGGAGATCAAGGTGTGCAAGCTATTTTTTTGGAATGTGATACTGTTCCCTGACGACTAAAGATGGGGTTTGTTTGTTGAAAACATTCCTTTCAGGTCGGTGGCTCAGCCCAGTTCAAGTACACACACGACCACTCCAAGTACGCGCGGACACTCGATGAGACGAGGGACAAAGTGGTGTGCATTGGCGATATCAATCGAATGGTACGTGACTAATCAGAGAACTAATTACGCCCTGCGAGAACAAATAGAAGTAATACAAAAAATGCCCTGGACGCCAGTAACTTGAATAACGGGACAATCGTTCTTTGTTTCATAAACGGACGGTATCGATTCGATCATTTTCAGACGTCACAATACGTGCGAGGAGGCGGCACCGTTTGCATTTTCGACGATGAACTGTGGAAGGCGTACGATACGATCAAAGAGGTGCATTTTTCCTCGTTGCCCTATTCGAATGGTTCTGAAGAATGGCAAAATCATTGCATGTTTCAGATTCCGAGCTGCTCACCTGATGAGGAGCTCCATTGAAATATCCTCTTTGAAAGTTCGCATATTGCTAGAATAAACTCTTCTATTTTTTTAAATATTGTAGTTTATTTCTTCATCTATCTCGTCCTCTCTCTGTAATACAATCGGTAAAAGCTGCGTCCTGGCGTCCATGCCATTCACTGATTCCTTTCTTGTTTCAATTTCGAATTTCCCTGTTCTCTGTTCTCCTCGCTGGGATGATTCATCCTTGCTTCCGTCAAGTATAAAAGGACGTAGGCGGCGAACTTTACACGAGCACCTCAAAATGAGAACGGTCGCTCTAATTTTCTTCCTTCCTTCTCTCGTCTACGCTAATTGCGGATGTGATGAAGTTTGGAAGGAGATTGCTAAGGAGCGGGCAGAAGATATCAAATTCCATGGTAAGATAACAAAGAAACAACTATATAAATATAAATTCCTTCGAACTTATGACGTGCTACCACCTTTTTGCTGTGGAAGAAGCGGCATAGTCGCTGCAATTGTAACTCTCATTGTTTAGAGTGTCGAAACTGCAAGGCACTCGAGCTCTCTAACATGGACATTTCCGCGTGTCCTGACTCTGGCTACGAGTGCAACGCGATTTGGGAAATGACAACTACCAGCAAGTTGCTCGTTGCTCATCGATTTTCCCGAAGAAGTGTGCTCTATCATACTGTCATTGCAGTGCTCAAGGACGCAGATGCATGTGAATGCGCGGAAGCTCGATGCGCCGGGACGGCGAGGCTAGCTTTCGAGAAGCACATTGTCAACAAGGTACCGTAAGTTTCCTTCCAATTTACAAGAAGAAGAAAAACTACGAAGTATAATAGGTGATTGAAGATGCGCTGCAACAACAGTCAATGGATCGTGGGAGATAAGGCAGCGAAGCCGGTAGTTTGTGCCAAATGTCAGTGGAACAATTACTGCTCAAATCGCGGTCGATAGCTCTAGATTTCTCGCAAAAATGCCACCGAGCGAATGGGTGGAATAAACATTCGCATTCCTCATCCTATCGACTTGCTTAGAAAACAATGTCTATTCCAGCCTGCGACACGGGCGCATGTAGGGCCTCTCACCCAAAAGCATCGACCGATTATAAACCGCTCACAGTGAAGCCATCCGATGTGGAGAATCGGTGCGCCCGAGGAGTGTGCGAGCCGGACTGTGAGCCATCACATTTCACATTTGCCTGTCCAGTAACATCCCGTCTCAGACGGAATGAGCGCGCTCAACGCGGACGGCAGTCTGTTCCGGCCCCTTCCTGGCATCACGGAAGTCTTCTGCACCGGCGACGGCATCTGGCGCTCCATCGGCCCGTACGTCATGTGCAATGCATCACGTGAGATACACCAATACAATGAAATATTCGGTGACTTTCGCATTCTAAGTGTTGATCAAGATGATTGATATGCAGAAAGAAAACAAAAAGCCAGTCACGCTCTTTCAAGATCGATTTTTTTTGAAGTCGAGTTTTTTCCAGCCTCCTGCGGTCCCGGCCGTTGCCCGGCCTTCATCGATGGACCGGCAAAGGCGAGCGGCGCGGTCGTCCCGTTGACCGTGACGGACAATGGAATGCAGTGCGCTTCTGCCACCTGCACAGGTGATGCTTACTCAGCTATTCTCGTTCTGTCGGATGAGCAAGTTCGGATGATGGCCTACTGGAACAATGCAGAAATATTTTTGTAGGTTTTTGACAGTATGGAAAAAGAACACGAAAGCGGAACGTAGGGGACTTTTGAATCTCATGCAGTAGGTTAGCATCCGAATTTTCTTGCCGGTCGCCTGGTTCGATGTTCAAAAGTGTATTTTTTCAGACGGGTTCGTCATAATGAACCCTGACGGCACTATGGGGGCCGAAGTACCCACTGGCACATTCTCGCAGCTGAACTGTCTGCCCGACATCGGCCACTGGTTCTCCGACAACCGAATGACATTCCTCTACGTCATGTGCAAGCCAAAGCGTGAGTTTCGCTCGATCTTTTCTCTTTTTGTTGCTACTTTTTCCTTCTTCAATCAACTTGTATTTAGTTCGACTGTCCATCTTCCCCGTTTTAGTGCGGATATGACGCGGAAGAAAATCACAAGAATTATAGTGTGGCGTATAGCCGATTGCATTCATGCAATACATTCCCCTCTTCCATCGGCGTTCAAGTGAGGAGTGAAAAACAAGATCATTTGCAGCAAATTGCGCTGCTATAACCCACTTCGATCCGAGCCTGTGCACTGCGACATTCGGGCAGAGCGCAGTGTGCACGCCGGCAGCCATAACGGAGACCTCCGTATCTTGCGACGTCGTCGGCTCAACGCTTGCGGGAGCGACGGTGAGTTGTGAGGAGTTTTGGAATAAGTGATGATATTATTGGCGTACTGTATTCCGACAATCCTGTGTTCTCACTGCTAGAGGGGGGCGAAGTGAGGAGCTTTACATATCGGGTGGAAAAGCAAAATAGGAATCGCGCCACGTTGGCAAGGGATATGACATGATCGTACTGTAATTGATGTGAAGTGATTACAAAATATTTTGAATTTTTTAGGAACAAATTAGTTTAAAAAATTATTTTTTTACCGTAAAAGATTAACGGAAAAGAACAGAAATCAATGGAGATGCGAGAAAGAAGAGCATTGATAACTACTTTCGCTTGCAGACTGTCTCCCCGGTCTTCCTCGACCCGCCCAGGAATGCACTCAAGTGCGACGGCACTTACTGGGCCATTGTTTCGAACGGCGTCCAATTGTTCAACACGGCCGCCCAGCTCCTCTGCTACACGAAGAAAACGGAGCCGCGTGAGCTTTGTTTTTACGGCAATATTTTTTCGAACATGTCCATGGTAATAATTGGGAAGAATCCTCATACGCCGATGAGTTCGACAAACTTTGTGTGAAAGCAATCGCATTTTTGCAGAGTGCGCCTCGATCATTGCCTTCGATCTGACGAAGTGTACGACGATCGATGCAAATGCAGTGTGTACGGCGGCCACGGTCACTTCTTCATCCGTGACGTGCCCCGCAGGCTCCATGCTGGCCGGAAAGACGGTGAGCGAGTATAGGCTTGAAAGAGATAGTTTGCGATCAGAAAAGTGATAAAAACGAGTATGACCCCTCTTGCTTGCAGCCCAACTACAATATCAGACAACAGCCGACCGAGAGCGAGCTCAAGTGCGAAGGCACTTTCTGGACTGTCGTTTCGACCGGATTGACATTGTTCGACACTACGGCTGAGCTTCTGTGCTACACGATCACATCAGAACCGAGTGAGATTTTATTTCTACATCACTTGAGATTTCCGCACTTGCAATTTCTTTTGAAATAAATAAATAAAAGGTGTGTGCTCAAACATTTGCTCCACATCGCACTGGCCGTTTGCCAGTTTTGCTCAAGAAACCCGCATATTTCAGCGTGCAAGAAGTGTCCCGCCACTCTCGTGACTCCTTCCGGTTTGTATAGAATTTTCTGAATATCAAGGAACGTTTCTGTTCGTCCCTATTTGGTTTTTTTTCTTTTTGGATTTGTTTTATCGTTTCTGTCGAGAATAGAGGGTGATACCAATTTATGTCGGTCGCTCCTTAATTTCTGGACTAATTTATGTAGTAGTTTGATTAGATTTTACAGTATTTTTGGATAATAAGGACGTGCATTTCAGCAAAAAAGTAGGTCTCCTTTCTCAGGGTTCGAAAGCGATACCACGGATAACACGGGCGACTGCTCGGAACGATCGCTCGTTTGCGCGAAAACGGTTGTGCTGGTGAGTAGCGATTCCCACCATCTAGAGAATAGAAATAGAGCTCGAAAGTGAACATTTTGGAAAGCACTTTCGCAAATCTCCCGTCGAAGCTGTGGAAAAATGCAGCTATTTTCAGTACAATGGTGGCATTCGATTCACGACGCCTACGAATGGGAAGGTTATCTTCCCGATCACATGCAATGCGGATGGAACGGCTTGGATGCTGGACGACTCCACGATCACCGGTCCCATCCAGTGCACGACGTAATTACGATGATTGTGAGATGCTTGCCAGCCCATTTCCAATATTTATTATGCTCACCATTTACAAAACCGCTTTCGATAAATATAAAGTATAGATGGAATCCGTGTTCGATGTGTACACTTACAAATACAATTAACGGGACATAATCTTCTGCACAATATTCTGAACATACATCGACATAAACTTTTTTTTCGTGAATAAGGATAAATTTTGATTGGAAGAATCGCTCGAATTTATAAATAAATACAATTGTATTCAAAGAGCATTTTTGCGATTGAATGAACTCAAAAACGGGGGTGCATGAACTAATTTATGAGGAAGACTTCTGAAATGAGAAAATGTTCCGTCCCGGCGAACCCACTCATTCATTTCCAATATAAAATTTCCCTGTTCTCTGCTCTCTTCGGCGGGCTGATTCACCCTTCCTTCCGACACATATAAAAGGCCGGTGGCTGCGAACTTTACACGCGCACCCCGAAATGAGATCGGTCGTTCTCATTTACTTCCTTCCTTATTCCCTTGTCTACGCAAATTTCGGATGTGACGAAGTTTGGAAGGAGATTGCAAAGGAGAGGCAAGTGGATGCCAATTACCATGGTATGATATCGTTGAAGACTACCGGGCTCATGATTAATGCCCCCATTCTTTAAAAAAACTGTTCTAGCTCGTAGCGATATACTAGCAAAGGTCAGGATCGTCTCCGCGCAAAAACTCCAATTGCTCAGGCTGCCGAAATTGCAAGGCCGACGATTTTTCCGTAATCGATTACTCCTCCTGCCCTACGTTTGGATACGATTGCAATGCGAATTGGAAAATTACAACTAACGGTCCGTTTATCTTCTTATTTTTTCTGCAAAATGACTGCGAAACCCGCACGGTCTGGATAACGCGCACGAACCGAGATATTGCAGTACTCACCGCTGCGGACACGGGCAGGTGCGTGGAAGCACGTTGCGAAGGAACGGCAAAGATCGCCTTCGAGAAGACTATCGTCGATAAGGTTTGCTGCTGCGTCAATCTTTCAATGTACATACGACGAAACAATTGAGGACTAAATCTGATGATTATAGATGAGCTGCAACAACAGTCAATGGATGGTGGGCGAGAAGAAAGCCAAGTTCATCTGCGCCAAATGTTGGTAAAAACACAATAAGGACTACGCAGGATAGCTCCGATCCATTTCACGTTCCCTCTCTGTAATTACTCTACAGTGCACAATTGCAGCCTGCGACACGGGCGCGTGTAAGCGATCTCATCCAAAAGCATCGGACGATTTCAAACCGCTCAAAGTGAAGCCAGCGGACGCGCAACATAGATGCTCCCGGGGCGTCTGCGAACCAAACTGTAAGCCTGTACATTTATTTTTTGTCCAAATAAATTTCTTCATATGCTTCCTGTCTAGCTGTCTAGCTTCATATGCTTCCTGTCTAAATGTTCCAATTCAGATGGAATGAGCGCGCTCGCCGACGACGGTAGTCTGCTTCTGCCTCTTACGGGCGTCTCGGAGCTATACTGCACCAGCAACGGCTCCTGGAGCACCATCGGCCCGTACGTCATGTGCAATGCTTCGCGTGAGCTAAATCGTTTTGACACAAATAACAGAATAAAATTGATAAATGAAAGACAAATTGAGCCGATTCCAGCCTGCGGTCCCGCCAGCTGCCCCGGCTTCGTCGAGGGATCGGCCATGACGAACGGCATGGCCGCCCCGCTCGTCGTGACGGGCAATGGGGAGAGCTGCGCCACCGCCACGTGCAAATGTAATTTCTCACTTGGAATAGCCGTGAATTAAGAATGTCGCGCTGATTGCTATAAATAGCTCATCTGTTCGTACTGTGCTTGTTTCAGACGGATATGTGATAATGAACCGGGACGGAAGTGTGGCGGCACCAGTGCCCGATGGAACCGTCTCTCAACTCCGATGTATGCCTGACGAAGGAAAATGGCTCGGCGATAATGGAGCCACGTACCACTTCATCATGTGCAAGCGTGCGTTTCCGATCGCCTTTATGGCTACAAATGACTTTTTTTTTATATAACGTGCTCCGAACATATCGAACAAGTTCTAGGCCACCCTTAATGATGATTTCTTTACCCATGTTCTTCGTGACATGAGTGATAATATTGTAGCTAAGTGCACGGGCTTCCCGAAGCTGCCGATTGCAGAGTGCAGTAAAACGAATTCCGGGTTAGTTACATTCATTTTCTACTTTAGTCACGCTTTTCAAATGTAGAGATTAGCCAATAGTTGTGGTGTTGTCAGAGGACACAATTTTCACTCCTTGAGGAAAATTTTAGATTGAAATTCAACGCCACTTACATACAGGTGCTCTGAGGCGATTATCACACCTGAGTCAATCTCTTGTCCGCTCCCCGGATCATTTGTATACTTCAAAGTCGTGAGTGCACATATCCAATATTAAGAGAGACAGGAAAATTCTCACAGGAAAATATGCTCATACTTATAGAAGACAAAATGCATGCGAATGACTCAGTTTGAAAATATGAATATATTTGCAGTCATCCACTAAAGCGGTGGCCGTAATCGCTCCGATCAAGTGCGAGGACGTCGGTTGGACATATTATGGAGGGAAGAGACTGGAAGAAGAATACGGTGACGTGCCCGGAGCACCGATAGCATGCACCCATACCTGACTCGTTCGAAACCTTGAGAATAAAATACCAATTCACTACTAATGCATACGCAAAATATAGTGAAATCGAGCGAACACAGACAACCGTTGATTTATGAATGAATGAATGATGAACAAATGCAAAAAGGTGTGCAAGAGCAGAACAGTATTGGTATGTGAAGAATACGGCTCTATCGTTCTCACACGACGAAATAGAGCAGAGCACAGACCGAATGAATAGAATCCGATATGTTTCCGTTCAAGTATTCCGACTGCTTACGACTGTCTTGATTGTCGATGCGGTGGAGGGAAAGATTGCACGTGCGAAGCGAGGAAGAGCGGCTCGATATCTGTGTGAGCATCATTTACCCCATTCTAAAATTATTTTTACGCGATTTTGAAAGACTTTATGTTTTGCATTGAAAACAATTGAGATTAACACCTGCGAACGCTTCCGTGAACCCGATTCGTCAATCCTGGTGCTCGTGAACAGTTTAGAGGAACTAGTGCAAAGAATTATTTGACAAACCTCGGGACAAAGAAGAAAATGAGGACGGGGTCGATGAGGGGCAGCAGCTGCACCGATGACATTGCTAGCGTGCCCCAGTCGCCCATCGCTATGTCTACAATTTTATTTTTGTTCTATGCATGAACTGTTTTTTTTTAAATTGTGGTTGACAATACACAGACACTTACTGAGCACAGCTCTTGCACTGTTTTTGCAATGCATTCTCGGCGGTCAAATAAACGAGAGCGAAATAATCGACAAGGAAAGGCGAATTTTCGTTGGGAGTCCTTACCAAACACTAGCGGGACGACAATGACCAGCGCTACAGGCACATAGGTGGTGAAGGTCGGAATTATTGTCTGAATTATAGTTCGTTAAATTCTAAACACGAAATAAACAATTATTGCACCTGCCAAACTAGGGCTCGGAACAGCTGCCGCTGCATCAGTCGAGTTTTCGACTCCAGATTCTTGTCACTGAAATCTTTCAGTGTAGGTAACCGCGACTATTCTCAGCCATCGTTAGTAGCAATATCAATCTATTTATTAGAAATTCGAGCAATCGTCACATCACTTCGCATCCTCTCTCACGCCGGTCCGAGTGGTGTGGTGTGAAATAAGGAGACATTTTCACGTAACTCAAACACGATTAATTTAAAAAAAAAGGTGGGTGTGCGACAGCGCGGTAACGCGCGATTACCACGACGAAGAATAATTTCAAATCTACTTCGGAGCCGTTGATTTGGGGCAAACTTACTCGCGTGATTGACGCATGATGCGTGTAATGCAGTAGGCGATTACAGCGGCGGACGCGATCAGTTGAGAGCCGATGAAGGCCATTCCGACGATCGTTTGCGGCTGCCACGCCTTCTCCCCGCTTTCGAGCGGAATCTGAAGGTTGTAATTGTGTCGTGTTTGTTATCAAATTGGCGGATTTCTTGCCGAGAAAGCAAGATCCGAAACACAAGAACATTCATGATGGAGCCAACAGATATCATGGTGGAGCCAACAGATATCATCGCAACCGGATTTCGCTTATGATTGCTGATTTACCTCATTTCCTGGAGGGCAGAACAAAGATTGTGCGCCGAGAACTCACCCAGAAAGTCATCACGAGAAAGCCGGGCTTGTTCGCTGCGTTGAGATCTATGCCATACGACTCCTAGAATGTTGCATCTATAACTTATTTTTCATAAACTAGATCGTTAGGTGTGAACCGAGCCGAAGTTTGTTCGAACAAAAGATAACATATTTTGAAGAGTCTGTACGAAAGAGTTTCGGAGACAGCAGGAGAAATAAATAAAAAAACATGCCGAACCATAATTGCAGGTCCGAACACGGCACGATACTCGTCGAGCGGTTGCAAGCACCACCGTGCTACTAGAGCGACAGTTCCTCAAATACTACATTCGAATCCATCACGATTGCTTATTATGAAAAAAAACTCAAAAATAGGCGAACCCGCAATCAATAAATCGATAACTAGTGCTACGGAAACCCAAAAGCGATACTGATTGCGCCGATGAGTCCAAGCGAGCCAGCTGGGACTGAAAAACAAATTGTGAAATGTCTCTAAAAAAATATTCTCTAAAATGAAATGGCGATAGTCCTGCACCTGCACAGTAGCACGAAGCGATAGACGTAGTGAAAAGCGAGGAGGATGAAGGTTTGGAAGAATGTGAACAGCCAGACGACCACTGCAAATTTGATGTTTAGTCGCTGCATCCAGTCGCATCGCGGCAACATATGATCTGTCTCGACTGCCCACGCTTTCGGTGGGGCGTCACTACATTCTCGGACAATTTTGGCAGCAAACACCCACTCGTCCAGAATCCAAACGCGGAAGGCGTGTGCACAAATCGCAGCGGGACGGCGATGAAGCCGAATTCCGTTAGGTATCCAACCTGAACGGGAAAGATCTACCATATGATAGATAAGCAGATTTACATTAGATCTCACCGGAGACGCGATCGAATGCATCAGCGAGATGCAGATGTCTACGGCTGCGAATGATGCGAGCAGCCAGCGGTACGGCCCGACCTGCTTATTTGTTGATTGTTGTTGTTGTATTTTGTTATTTTGTTGTTTTTTAAGTTTCTCGTAAAAGTCCAAATAAATACAGTCTATGCACACTTTTCCTAGAAACTTACCATAACAATGATGTCACTAATCTGAAATTCGCAATAGCGTGATCCCTGTGAATTAGCTTTAGAATAATTTTAAACAAATTTTTTTATAAATTTTTATAATTCTAACATGACGAATCGGCGTGACAACGAGAATGTAGATGAGAACGGCGTTCAAAGTGCAGGAAATGAGTGTCGCCGAGACAGAGAACATCTGAAATTGTGCTCTAGAGCCTCATGCTGGACTCCACGTGATTAATTGAGAAATGTAAGAGAGATCGAGAGCATAGATTCTCCAATCTGATCAAAAATGAATTCAGAAATTGCTGTAGTAACTCACATGGTAGAAATCACCGCCGACCATTCAGGCGATTATGAGAATGTGAAGATTGAATTGATGCGGTTTCCAACAACTTTCCCATTGTATTTTGTTCTTGGGTATTGTAAGATGTCAGAAAACAAGCGAGATTCCATGTATTTTCACACGATCATTTCCCATGCACAGACAACAAATGGGTGTGGGCATTTGAACATAATAATTTCAAATTTTTCTTTCCTGTTGTCTGCAACAACAATAAATTTAGGGTATTGACAATGAGTCAGTTATCGTTGTGGTAGACAGACGTTTCATCTTCGATATTTTGAGACGTGAGACAAGGGATTTCAAACCTGAGAATTAAATTCGTATCTGAGCATTCTGAAAAGGATTTTTTGAGCGATGAATACAATAGACACTTTTATTAGTTGAGTCAACTATGTTTTCGTCTCGTTCCACCTCCGTACCTCGTCGGAAGTCCTTGATGACGATTATGATCTCTAGGGCGTCCCATGTAGGGAAACTCGCAATCAGTAGTGGACAGAGATGGGGAAGAAACAGGCCCAAATCGAGTACAACGATGGGCGAAGAAATAAGACTAACGTGCTCTTTTTTCACTTCTTTTTTATGCCACAAGAAAATCATATTAATCGGAGAAGGGGTGAACACACGATGTGTCATAATTATCGCAACTTTTGTTTAATGCTCGGTAACTTCAGTGACGCTTATGAGAATAGAGGGAAGAGACGATCGAGAAGCGAGGGCGACTTCAGTGGACGCCATTGTGGCTGTCCGGGTTGACTGTTGTCGATGTGTAGGCGGGAAACAATGCGCGTGTGAGACGAGGGAGAGACGGTCGATATCTGCCAGGTAGAACATCGAAGATCTAACAACCACACTTAGATGGACAAAATTTTGGGATTACTGCTGTTGAGAATGTCTTGAAAACGTAACTAGCGAGGTTGATTAAAAAAAGTGTTTGACAGAACAGATCGATCTCTACTACACGACAAAGAATAGGCCTGCCGGAACGAAGAAAACGGCCTCGTCATTCCCCGTTCTTTATACTAAAGAGCGCACGAAATTCTGCCCCCTAAGAATAACGAAATTCACCTCGGTACGAAGAAAAAAATGAGAACAGGGTCGATGAGAGGCAGCAGTTGCACCGAAGAGATTGCTAACGTCCCCAACTTGCCCATCGCTATGTCTGCAATTGACAATTCTATATGCAAATATTGTTTTTTTTTCGAAAGCAACAAGTGGCTTCTTGTGTGTGTTGATCACTCTGAACCATTCCCTCGGTTTACCAAGCATTACCGAGCACGAGCGGGGCAATAATGACGAGTGTGACGGGCACGTACGTGGTTAGCGTGGGAATTATCGTCTGCAATTTGCCACGATTTGATTAACTACAGAAGTAAGTACTATGCACAAATTCAGCACCTGCCAAACGAGCGCGCGAAAAAGCTGCCGCCGCATCAGTCGATTTCTCCATTCCACATTTCGATCACTGAAAAACTCCAGAGATTTGTTTCACGATGATGCACAATCATTCTCTGGCATTAATGTAATGCAAAAACTATCAGCTGCTACGGTAGATTGTGAGCTGGTCATTTCTTGCCAAGCTATTCTAAGGATAAACATGTCGCTCACTTGCGCGATGCCCGCACGATGCGGGTAATACAGAAGGCGATCGCGGCTGCGGACGTCATCAATTGGCCTCCAACGAAGGCCATTCCGCCGATCGTTCCCGACTGCCACACCTTCTCCCCGCTCGCCCCCGAAAGCTGCGTGGGTTAGATTTATTACCGAAAGTCGTCAGAATGGAAACATGTTTGTTCACCGTGCTAGAAAACAGAAGCTGAAAGAAAACTGTTTATAAATGTACGCCACCCCCTAGGTTTCCTGTGGTTCAATTTTATAATTCAATTTTAACTGATCAATTGAAGGCCCAGTTTAACCGACTAACCCAGAATGTCATCACGAGAAAGCCGGGCATGTTCGGGGCGTTGAGATCTATGCCAAACGACTGCTGAAATGGTCTGTTTCTTGCTGCTTCACCACTTCGAAGAAAATCACAGCAAGTACGAACCACGGGATCAGTGTATCGGCTTCAATTACAACCAGTTTTCATTAAATTTAGTTTTTTTCGGTTGTAGATAGATTAATTGCCACGGCTCTTTGTCTAGGATAAATATCCCAACCAAAGTTCAACCTCTATTGCAGGTCCGAACGCGCGTCGGTATTCGTCAAGCGGTCGAAGGCACCACGACGTCACTAGTGCGATAGATCCTTAAATAGCTGCTTTTCCGGGATGCTTGATATCATTGTTTTTTTTTCAGAGAATGGCACAGCTCTGGTTTATCAACTGCCTTCTCTCCTTTTATTTTTCGTCACAATGAATAATATCCCCTTGCCTTTCCCTTGACTTGCCGTCACATTTTTTTCAAAAATAAATTAAAAGTAACCAACCCGCGCTTAGGACATCGATAACTACTGCAACGGATGCCCAAAAGCGAAACTGATTCCATTGCTGAGTCCAATCGAGCCAGTTTGGTCTGAGAATGAAAATGGTTCAAGTGCAATCACAACCTGAAAGAGTTTTTAACGACCTGCATATAAGGACGAAACGGTAGACATAGTGAAAAGTTAGGAGAATGAAGGTTTGGAAAAATGTGAAGAGCCATGCGACCACTGCAATTTGCTTATTTGAAGTAGTTAGTAGTATTCATTTGTCGCCAGTATCAAGATAATTATAGATACGGTCTCTCTGTGTGGTAGGACTCTCAATTTGAGCTGCGTGAACTCTCAATTTGACAGGAGATCGTCACAGCATAGATTTTTACTTTGTATTCGTACAACATTCATTTGCTTACTCGTCCAGAAGCCAATCGAGGTGGACATGTGAGCAAAGCGCAACGGGACAGCGATGTAGCCAAATTCCGTGAGATATCCAACCTAATAAAGAATATGACGTTTCTCGGTTAAAAAAAACATAAAATGACGACAAAATATGAGAAAGCTTTGAATAAGCTGTGTAGAAATCTCACCGGAAACGTGATGTAATGCATGAGCGAGATGCAAATATCGGCTGCAGCAAAGGACACTAACAGCCAGCGGTAGTGACCGACCTGATTGTATTGCATATGTAATTGGGTTTTCTCTCTATGATATTTTCGACGGCATATATGCTAATTGGGCACTCACGGTGTTTTGCTTGATTCATGGAAATCTTATTTACCCCAGAAACTAGAACCTGCTTACATGGTGAATCCGAGTTACGATTAAAATGTAAATGAGCAGTGCGTTCAATGTGCATGAGATGAGTGTCGTCGAGTAGAAAAACATCTGAAATTGTGCACAAAAAAGAATACTTCTATTTCATCGGTCAAAATGATAGGAAAAAAGTGATTTTTCGTATTTAGCTTACATGATAGCAACGACCGCCGACCATATCGCCGATTAAACCAGCTGTACGATAGCGTTGTTGATTGTCATTCCTCCAGTTTTGCTCAGATGTATTTGTGTGGATTGTGGATCAGAAAACGAGTCCAAACTGCACATGTTATCCCTCGTCCATTCAATGGAATACAAACTAACGCATATGTCAAAGATTAAAGAATTCCTCAGGCTTCTAAAAACAAAATTAGTTAATCATTTATCGATGTGGCGGTTCATGAAATCTTGTGTGTGTGATTCGTGAATTCGTGTTTTTTTTTGCAATTTTCGTATGATAGTGTTGTTGATTGTTATTTCTTGCAATTTTCCCATCGAGTTTTGGTCGGGTGTATTTGTATGGGTGCGGATTGTGGATCAAAAAACCGCTCCAAACGGCACATTTTATACCTCGTCCATTCAATGGGATACAAACTATGCCAAAGATTAAAGAATTCCACTGGCTTCTAAAAACAAAATTAGTTAATCATTTATCGATGTGGCGGTTCATAAAATCTGGTGTGTGAGCTCCGTGAATTCGTGGTGGCGCAAAAGCACTGAGCAAGCCTGAAATCAATTTGATCAAGTGAAATGGCGACACTAATTCACTACCTTGCCGGTAGTCCTTGATGACGATCATGATCACTAGCGCGTCCCACGCCGGGAAACTTGCAATCAGTAGGGGACAGAGCTCGGGGAATACACCCAGATCGAGTGCGAGAATTGGTGAGGAAATCAGCCCGAGGTAAGGTATGTACACGCAAATGACGGGAACTGCGGTCTGCAACATTCAGGTGATCGGTTTCGTTCATCATTTCAAAGGATAACGTCATACCTGCAAGCACAGCGCAATCAACAACTTCCGCTGACGTGACTTGAGTGTAGGACAAATGGCCGTAGCTTCGTGGATGTAGTGGAAGGTGAGCGAGGAAAGGAGGATGGCCAGACAGCATTGACCCACAGCGAGACCATCGAAGATGATCATCAGCCATATCGTCAACTGATTCCACTGCCCGTTTTCGGTCTGAATTACGGATTGCGACTTGGTCCAATTGGAATATCTTTAAAATTTCGAATATTTTCCTGGCAGGAATTTACAGCGCTAACAAAAATTGCTCTCGCTCACTTCGTACTCCATGGTCACCCAAGCGCCATCGTTCGTTCTCTCATATTTGTCTGAGTACCGTCGAGCGAATTCGTCCTTCCCACTTACATTTCCCATGAACGTCATTAGCCACGCCCTGTAATGTGTCCTGAATGAGCACATCTGTATGACAATATTATCGATTTGAATGGATATGTCGGCACCACATAATAGAATTGTGCTAACCAAAATGCAATTGCTACAGCGCCGATAAATGTTAACAATAAGATGAATGACTTCTTCGCAAAGAAGTGAACCCGTTCCGGCCTAAATGGAATTTAGAGTTATCGAAATATTTCTGCAATCAAATTCACTTCTTGATATTCCAATAGCGATACAGGAAGTGGATGTTCATAATGTAGAAGGGAAGTGTGAAGAGTGAGGAGTAGCCAATGATTAGAACCTTGGAGTAAGGAAGAATATCAGATCGTGGAGTTTACTCACTCGACTTGGCTCGACAATAAGCGCGTGTGGAGTGACGGCGAATGTGTGATCCATGAGAAAAGCTCTCTTAAATTTTGGAAAGGGCTTTGGAAAGGGGACGGAAAGGGTGTATGTACCGGTGCTGTGATTCCATGAGCAAGTGACATTATAACATCACATATTGCAATTGTGGAAAGTAAATACTTGTAGAGGCCCAACTCTTTGCTTGAAAATTTCGCGATGAGAAAGAGAAGGAGGCAATTGAGAAGAGCGGCCGACACTAGATCATCATTTTGATATGGTTCAAATTGATGTTGACTTACCCACGATTGCGTGTTCAATAGTTGTTGGAAACTGCATGGTTGTTCTCATCAAGACAATTCCACTGCAGCCACTTCCTCAGAGGAAACACGATTATGCATTAGAGAGAAAAAATAGAATTGCAAAGGCTTGACCACTGGATGTGGGAACAACAAATGCAACTTGTGATTATCGAAATTAGAGAGAGCCGTATGAATATGAAATCGACGCATTTGTCAGCGGAAAATCGACTGTAAACCATAATTGCGAAATTCGCAGTGAGAACGCAGAGAAGCAATCAGAGCTGATATTCACCGATTCTTCCTCGTGATTTTTGGTTCATCCGAACTCGATGAATGTCGGTCGTTAAGAGCAACGCGTTTTTAAAATATTTTTTTCCTCTCATATTTCATCTGTCGTTTCCAAGTTGTTTCACTACCAGTTTATGTGAAAGCTGTGGAGTGATTTCCTAGTTGTCTGAGACTTTCACTTTCTTATCCTTTTTTCCTGTTTTTTGCTCGACTATTTCTGACGTAAGATGTGTACAGGTTCATGCAAAAAAAGTGAAAGGAAATACGGCAACAGTAGTGACGATTATAGTATTATGTTAAAAAACACGCGGCAGACAGCTCGAGGCTGTTTGCATGCCGTGAATATCGATTGCAATTAGCGCTTTCCCTTACAATCTACAGACAAATTATTAGATGGAGAACAGTGCTAATGTGATCGCCCCCTCTCAATGACATCGATTGTTTAGGATGCAACAGTGAAGCTGGCCCTGGAATAGTACATGCTGCTGACGGGTACATATTGCGGTTGCAAGAGCGACCTCACATCTTCGGATGTTGACGCTCGGCCGATCCACTCTTGAAAGGTCGACAATTACAGCAGAAGTGATGTCGACTATTTTGGAGAAATGACGCGAAGGGGCAAAATGACGTTGATTTCGAGTGGTGGAATACCCCTATAAAAGAGGATTGGACGACCCGTGGAAGTCGCATCAGCAACGCTTCCTTTCCTTGATCTCTGAATTAGAGATGCTTTGACTCACAGCGTGTCAGTGATCCTCGTGACATTCTCTGAGCTAGGAATGCATAGGAATGTGCACTTTATCCATAGATCACCCTCAAGTGCCTCCACCACATGCCCAATCATTATTCCACTAGCGTGTATATCTCTTTTTTTTTGCCGATTATTCCATTCACCGTTTTTTATTGACTCTTTCATCAGTACTTCGACAGCTTCACAGACACCTCTCAGCCGCCCCTTTCAACACCTTTTGTACAACAGCTTCCTGCACACACACACTTTCGCAATGCTCAGCGTAAGAGAAATTATCACGAATTATCCCTATAAACTCACATATTCAGGTCGTCGGTATGGTTCGCTATTACCCGTACATGATCGGAGAGGAGAAATCGAAAAAGCAAAAGAGTCCGTCTCCTTCCACTTCCACTCTGGATTCGTTTATCGATTCAGCATCGTCGCAGAAGAGGTTTCTTATCACTTTCCACCAGTTTCTAGGCCATTTTTTCGGCGTCTGCGAATTGTGGTTTGGCATTTGAAAATAAATCATGATCACTCTTGCAGGGGCAGTATCTCTAGCACCAGCAGCAACGATTCATTCGTGCTCAATATAAGTATAGATGAAAAGCCCGGACGTCATTCGATCAATGCTTCATGTGAGTTTTGCAGTTATTTTTCAACTCATCACTACTTGAGTTTGTTTTAAGTGGCTGAATGACCAATTTACGATTGCAATACGTTCATTTCAGGATGGTTGCCCCATCGCAAAACGGGAACGAACACAAGGCGCCGATTCTTCAGAAAGTTCACTGTGTATTACTCACAAATTGTACCCGAAGATGCGTGTGATAAATGAATTACGATTACAAGTGCAGTTCCATCTGATTATAGCTCAACAAAGAGAAAGAATAGTATGAATCTACGTCATGAGTCCCTTGTGCTCTCACTTTATTCACTGCCTAAAATCGTTGATCACTGCATTATTTCGGCAATAAAGGTCCAGCGCCTTGACGTAAACATCGAGATCGAACACACTCTCCAGTCGTTATCTTGTTAACGGTGCCGGTTGTAAAGTATGTCACGTCATCCTGAAACGTTTCGCCAACAAATTTTACAACAATTCAGAAACAATTTCACTTTTTATTTTTCGGGCAGAAAAGTTAAACAAAAAGATTGTGGCAATCGAAAACAAGAAAATGAAATTGCACTTCAAAGTTGATTGTTGTCTGCTCTGCCACAAACTGGAACAATGTTATTTCGGGACGCGCTACTAATTGAAAATGTCTTCATCGATGCTCAAAAATTCGCACAAACGAATTTTCCTATTTTAATTCCCACCAACAACATTTTGGGCACTATCCGGATCGATCGGTTCGTTCGGAACTTCCGCAATTTTCTTGTTTCCCTGCGCAGCACACGTGAATTAGTTATTTTTGTAGTTGAGAAGAATGTGAGGGTGTAGAGCGGAAACAATGTTGACGACGGGCACTGTGCAGAGAGGAAATCATGGCGAGACCATTGTTAATGCATTCTGTTGCGCCAATTTGCGCAGTTCACAGTACATTATTTCGGCCATTTTCGAAGGAATAAATACACAAATTGCGATAACCAAGTGACCAGTGGTAATGCGACGAGTCGAAAATCAAAGCTCATCCAGATCAAACGTCTAGAACGTTGGAAAAATTTTCAAAGAGCAACTTTAAAAAGTGACGCGTCTTTCGAAATTGCGTCAGCATTTTCCCCCAGAGAACGATGAACGTAGATGCGATTACATCGATTCCTTGATCTTTCATTCCTGATTTATGCACTTTTCCACTTTCCCCAATTGGCGTACGTGACTTTTCCGATCGCCGAGATCACTCGTCTGTGCACTTTATCACAATAACTGTTCCTAGATCGACGAATCAACTCCGCCCCTTTCCTGCCGAATTATCATCCTCAGGAAGGGATATAAAACACTAAATTCGCATAGAACAATCATACCCAGCCTTTCTCTCCGCACACAGTCCACGGATCAGCTGCAATCTACAGCTACAAATAATCAACTCTTCCCTACTTCCCGACTACCTTCATTTGCCTCAAAATGCTCAGCGTAAGTGAAATTTCCATGCTCTTTTGGATCATTCCTCACTAATTAATGGATTATACCTAATTAAGATACTTGTTTGCAGATGATCGGAGTGGTCCGTTATTTTCCCTACGGAATTGGCGAGAAGAAAAACGAAGAGCGAACCCCGAAAACCTCCGATTCTTCACTCCACTTTCATTCGAAATCATCACAGAAGAGGTCAGTTGTCATCTAGAGGAAATCATTTTATATTTCAATCTTCCAGATCCAGCATCTCTAGTACCGTCAGCAACGACTCTTTCATTCTGAACATCCGAGTTGACGAAAATCACGGGATTCACACTACCTCATGTCAGTTTAGGCTTACGTATCAAATACATTAACGCATTTTCTTTGCAGGAATTTTTCCTTCCACCGTGCAGGAACGAACGATAGGCGTCAATTCTTCAGACAGGTTGATATGTATAAATTGGACCCGAAGAATTGTGTAATAAATGATTTATGAATAGCATCCATTTGTGCAAACACAGAAACACAGAATTCGACTGAAAGAATGGCCCTAAAGTGTTGATCATGGACATATTTTTTGATGATTTCCATCGCTCAGTCTGTCCTAAAATCATTGATCGCCGGAGAGTTCTCATATAAACAGCGAGATAAACAGAAACAGAACAGATGGTAAACAGCGAGATCAAATGTGAATTTTGTGTGGTCTCACATAAAAAAATATTCCACTGACTAGTCATCTATGATTTTCGAACTTGTCTGTGCCGATATTTACAACAGGAGTAGATCCACACTGTCAATATTGTAATTGCACTCAACTTAGTGATCGGCCAGAGGGAATAAACAATGGAACGAAATTGCCTTCGAGACACCGAGACAGAAATTGATGTTTACTCGTCTCACTGCCGAAAACACGATTTGAATAAGACAGTGCATGTTAGGTACTCTTCCAAGTATGCGGTCAGCTCTGAAATACGCACACATTTTGCTGATTTTCCTCCAGCTGTACATTGGAATACTGTGCTTCCCAGGAGATCTGAACAAGCGTATCTGTAATCTTAGAACGGTCATCGTGTGCAAGTTATTGGCCAGAACAGTCATTGCTGAACAGAAATTACGTAATTCTGGTTTCCACATTTCCGATTTCATCATCTTCATTTTGCACTTTTTCGGCAAAGATCGCTTGTTTACGCCCAACATTCCGGGATCGTCGAAATAAGTGTTCCTGACGCAAAACATG
This sequence comes from Pristionchus arcanus, assembly GCA_900490705.1. NCBI lineage: Eukaryota > Metazoa > Nematoda > Chromadorea > Rhabditida > Neodiplogasteridae > Pristionchus > Pristionchus arcanus. Next base: position 154,827 of record LS487624.1, read on the forward strand.
TGAGCAGGTTCGTGCAGAATCATAGGGAGGGGCAGCAACAGTAGTGACGGACGATTTTGATCGAGATCATTGGCAAATCGACCATCACAGTTCGTTCAGAGAATATTATTCGGATTTTCGAGAAGAAAATGTTAGGAGACCGAGTGACAGCGTTTCGACAGTATTGCAAAAACCAAAGCGAGTGAAGGAAATTCCGTACTTCATATTCTCCAAATATCGATGTCGAGAGCACGAGCTGTCGCCGAGCGTGTACTACTTATTCTCATTCTGAGAAGATGAAGATGCCAAGTTCGAGTACTTCCCTCCATCGAAATCCATCCAAAACGATCCATGTAAAGATACTTGAGTCAATGATACTGAGCCACTTCCCACGCTGGATCTTCCATCATCGTGACTTTCGCTTTTCGTCACACAAGGAGCGACCAGCGGAATCATCCTGCACTTTCCATAGATCACAGCGACGCGAGAAAACAGCTGATTTAGTCCCGCCCCTGCCCCGCTCCTCCCCTTTCCTTCTCCCTAGTATAAATCAGCCACCACCATCAGTATACCAACCCCCATCCTGCTCTCTGTTGATACCCTCAACACAGAATCTTCATTCAACTTCAACTACTTCCAACCACTCCGATCCACAATGCTCAGCGTAAGTGATTCACTTGCCTATCACTACCAAATTCATCAATTCAGCTCGTCGGTATGGTCCGCTACTACCCGTACAGCATCGGTGATAAGAAACTTGAGGAGCGCACTCCGAAGACCTCCTGCGCATCCATGAATTCGTATAAGATTTCGAATGCGTCAATGAACTCCTACAAGGCTCGAAAGTCAGTTTTCTATAGGATATACGGGGTTACAGTAATCCTTCTCAGGACAAGCACCGCCAGCGTGATCAGCATCGATATTGACGATTTCGGAGTGCATCTACACGATGCGCAATGTAAGATTTGCTCTTTCCGATCGCTGATTCAATTTATCGCTTCCAGGACCACCAACTACCCGCCCCTAAGCATGAACCAGAAGAGTCTAGTCTTCACAGAATCCAGTGTGTGTTATCCATCACAATTTGTTCATGAAGAAGCGTGCAATAAAGGCTTTACGAATAAAATCGACTTGAAATACATCTAAAGACTAACTAGCGACCGCCGGACACAATTTGCACACCTACAGTAACCTCCTTGTTTTCGCCTCGGTGCATCGATCGCAGCGTAATTTCCTCTTGAGTTTCCCCGTCAACAATCGAATCTTCTGCACATGTGGCTTTCCCCGTGGACTAATGTGAGTGCGTGTGCAGAATTGTCTCTCGAATCAAGGACGCGTTGTTTTTGTCATCCTCGCTGGTACCAAAACTCGTCTTCGATTGGGGAATTTCGACGGAAATGCACCTGACGGTGCGCAATAAGTAGTGGAAATCAACGCTGGTTGTGTATGTCATCGATCTCGAGTTTAATGTCTGATTGCGTCATAATGAGCAGAAAAACACATGCACAGAGTCGACCCCCTCAGCAACAGTTTGGACTTCCCGAACACTTCTCATTCGCCCAGAAGACTATTTCGACGAATTATGTGAGAGGTGATAAACGTCGCCCACGATTGAAGCGGACGATTGTCTACCGATGGTCTTTCACTGATGATAAAGTCACATTCTCTACTGAGAGATTCCATAGATATTTCCTTTATTCATTTATTCATTCAGCTGATGATCTAACTTCTCGATCGTCCATAGTCGACACTTATTCAGTCGCAGACAGGAGCGCAATTTCTGAACGGAACATGTTTTTAATTTCTGATATCTACGGAAATGCACCCGAAAAACGATTGTGAGTTTTTCCACGTAGACAGTCAACAACGTGAAAGGTCGATTCGATATTCCAAGTGTAATTGTGGTGTCTGGCAAATTAGTCAGTTAGTCTAGTCAGCAGTCATCCAAAACGTTAATAGAGCAGCCATCTCATTTTTTTTCTATACTGCATACACTCTCTTTACCTTGCACAGATCATATTTTAAAAAAAAGATCAAATCGAGAATACCATGGATGCGAACTTGACCGATGAAAGTCAACAGCCGAATAAAACATACGGAACACCAAACACCGGAACATCGGCCAACTCAATGCACTTTGTGTTTGCGTAAACAGTCAACAACGAGAAAGGTTGATTCGATGTTCCATGATGCCTCCTGGTACTTCCGCGGTAGTGCAATTGTGATCGAAAAATTGTGCCTTAAATGTTGGCAGGAATAATTGACTTCTATTCGGCAAGAAATCTCATCACTATTTCATGCACATACTTTGAAGGGATGTGTTTCTACCTTGTTCCGATCATTTGTCGAAATGGCCAAATGAACAGAAAATTATTGGGAACGTTTTGACTACGTCATTGTCGAATGGTCTGTCTCAATGAAAGTTTATTATTTGACATTTTTTAAGCAGTTGAATGTCTGTCTCGATCTATTGAACATGACTATTCACAACTCACACAACTTTAAGGGTGTTTCCCTCTCTCGCTACCGTACTCTAAGTCGAAGATCGCCTAAATGTTTGTGTCTCATACCCATTCCCCGATCTCTGTCGCACTTCGGGGTGTGTATGATCTCGCAGGGCAATTGTGAAATCGTGCATTTGAGAAAGAAAACATCCCGCATTCCTCAGGATTTTCATCGATTCGCCAACCGCCGGGCAATTTCTTTGCCCTGCAAAGGCAATTTCTTGCAGGTTGTTGTGAGGCGAACACGGTGGAATCCCACTCAAAATACGCGCCTTGCGCATCTCTAAAAGTCACTATTACACAAAAGCGAGCAAAATCGACATCACGCACAACAACAATGACTTTTGACTTGTTGATCTTCGATTTGTGGATCTTTCAAAGATCCTTGATCTGACCCAATTCCCAGCAGCTGCGGATTTGTCATCGATCCTCGTGACTTGAGATAGTTGGCGAAACATACTGCACTTTCCAATCATCGCTGGGCGGTTCCTCCAATTAATCACATCCTGGATCGAGCTACTACTTTGGTGGAAGATCAAAGACTCACTTTTCCACAACAGAGAGGGGCGGGACGTTGGGTTCCGTTACTGATCGCTGCTACACAACATTTGTTGCAGGAAATCAGTCGGCGTAATCTGATACCCGTTAACATTTCGGCAAGGAACATCGTTAGATCGCAACGGTAGCATCGATTATCGTTCTCCGGTTGCATTGTTGTCGCTGCGGATTCTCTTGTGCAAAGTATGCTGAGCGTAAGTCGTTAATCATTCGCCGTTCATTGTTGATGTAACTTTACACAATTCACTTTAGCTCGTTGGCCTCGTTCGATACTATCCGCTGATTTTCGGAGAAAAACGGCGTGATGAGCTTCCTTCGACAGTCAAAGCTCTTCCAATCGAGCCGGCCCTTGCAAGGTGAGAGTCTGCAACCAATGGCTTTACAGTTGATCTCCATTCCAGATCTCGTTCCATCAGTGACGCATCCACTTCAACAGCCGCTAGTGAAGAAGGGCTTGTTCTGAAGCAAAAGGTTGAAGAATAATTTCTTCCGCTAAACTTTCGAACACTACCTTCTTCAGGAAACTCCTCTAGCCCAGAAGATCTCGTCTCGAGGCCTGATACTTTCTCTAACGGCACACTTCATCGTTCTTGTCGCCGACATCAGCCTATTAACGACAACCGATTCTTCCGAGTGGAAACAGGAACACATCCAGGCAAGTATTTGAGCGTGCAATGAATCAAGGGGTATCGCAAAAGTTGAATTCTTTCCTGTTGTTCTTTTTTTAAAACTTGATGTAGCAAAAAACTGAAGTTGAACAAAGATTGTTTCTGCATTGTAAATTATTGGTTGGAGTAACGTTGGTTCGGCCGTAACAAGAGATCAGGCGACATACATACACGTTGTAATAGCGCCCAACGGTCAACAAATAAGAATCGGAAAGAGTGTATGTGATCGCGCGCGACCAGAAACCGCGTGACAGTGTGACGGATCCGGGGAAACACCAAAGTGATTTTTGATCATTCAGATATCGAAAAAGATTGCTATAGAGATGCTTTTTCCAGGCTTACGGACTGTTCTCGCTGCTTATCTTTCTTACAAATATCTGCGTACCACTGCTACTCGTAGCAGTGCTGCTGAAGCGAAATCGAGGTGGGATTTGTGACCGACCTTATCGTTCTTTGGAGAAATTTAATGCATTTGTCCTACGTGCATTTCATAACAAAAAATGTTCCTGGATGACAAAAAAAACCTGTTTCAGCACTCTCTATGTTCGCTTCAATATGCATCATCTGGATGACAATTGGCTACACTGTCGTTGTCCTTGCGTACGCTGACTTTGCGAGCGTGAGTTTTCGAACATTTTTCCATCCTTAATTTATCACGTACACTAATTTCAAGTTCATGTGTTTTGTAGTTGATGGAGAGTCATCCTGCGTGCTCGCTGATGATTATTACACTAATACTGATGGTGAGAAGATAACTGAAACGAAGGTGAAAACAATATGCTCGTTCAGATTCTCGATGCGGTTTTGCTGTCGATTTTCAACTGTTCAATGGAAAGGAAGGCGAAAAGTACGATTTTCCACATTTTCCCAATCTACAAGTGCTAAATTTCAGGGAAACTATGCGCACAGATGTTCTGTTAGTCGATTGCCAGAGTTGAAGTGATGAGGACTTATCTCACACAAATTAGTAGAGTAACTTATGATAATCATGCTCATTGTCAAATGAAAATTGATCTCGATTTGTAATTTTTATTTCTCTTGTATTCCTAGCTTTCACTCAGGGTATGTGATCTTTTGTGATGTCATACGAACATCATCAGATAATCTTTTTTCTCTTACATTTCATTATTTACGATGCTCGGAAATAAATGGCTTTCCACATTAAGTGCCCTCATCTCCATTCATGATCAGTGAGTGGTTGATTTTTTTTGACAAACTCGTAAACAGTTAGCTTAGAGGCAAGTGAAGAGTATTAGCCTAAAGTCGGCTAAATACTCAAGAATTTGTAGTCCAAGCGAACTCTTTCCAACTAATACACTTTATTGCATTCAATTCACAGAAAGATGAAAATTACTGAGTTTCCCATTTTAACCTAAGATAAAATTTAATGAAATTGGGTATCAGGAGAGTGTTTTTCTGATTTGTTCCACGTACAGCAGGTGAATTGCAGCAGTCATGTAGGCAAAACAAGCAAGGTCGTTGGCTATTTCTCGCGAAAATTTTTCCTTTGCCCATTTCGATAAAAATGAGCGAGATTAAAGTAAGTTTTTTGTTGAATTACGCAACATAATAGATTAGTGTTTGAAGATGATAACTCCAATTTCGCAATCGATCCATAACATTTTGCGCCATATGTCTGCAGCAATAATGAGTAAGTTTTACGAAGCACCAGTACGACCAAAAGAGTTACGCTATCTCAGGCATTTCCGCATTCCTTGTACTCACGTGTGTATTCATTATTGTGCGAACCTCCGCGAAAATGAACGCTCACTACGCCAGGCTACTAATTTTCGTTACCGTAAATATATATTTTTTTATTAAATTCTTCCTCTAAATTTGGTAATTTTACAACATTCATCCAGGTAATGCCCATGGTCACCGATATAATCTTGCACATATTGTTCGATCCGGTCCCTCTCATTCCCCTTCCGTGCGTCTTACGATGGCACCCAATCATACCGCTGCCGGGCTCAGCAACAGTTTACTATGTATGCGGAATTTCTACAAATTCAACAAAGTTGTTCCAAAAATAAATCAAACTGGTAGGTGGCGTGGATATCATCGATAATAATAAACGCGGCAGCATACGCAGCCTGCTTCGTGTACAGACATCAGGTGAACACAATCTCGAATACAATTGCCTTCAGGTTTCAATTTCAGGCAGTAGTTCCTCCCGGATCACGGGCTAAATTTTCGCTTCGATCCCAAATAGCATTCGTCCTCTCGATATTCGCCGTGTGCGTTTGCAGCGGTCCGATTCTAGTGGTATTCAAATAGCTCATGATCAGAAATTAGATAATACAGTTATAGTTCGCAAAACGAGTGGATGGCGCAGTGATGGCTATGTTGCGAAACGTACGTTATACAATTTGCATGTGTTGTGCTCAAGTGACAACGAAATTTGGTAATTTTTACAGCAAACGTTCGGTTTCACAGACGCCGAACTGGCTCGCGTCGACTGTTACGATACGCGGGGAGTGATTGTTTTCATTGGCTACTCCATGCTCGACTTCACCATTGCATTTTTGTTCACTGTTGCGGTAAGGGGAAACTTTTGGGCTCAATAACTCGCAAGCATAACCCAACTCACCGTTCAGTTCGCCTATCACACCCTTCTGCTGCTCCGAGATACGGGCGGAATGTCGGAAAAAACACGAAACTTTCACAATATCTTGATGAAATCCCTCGCGATGCAGGTTATGAGCACTTTCATTATCAATGGTCAAATCACAAATTCAGGCCGCCTCACAGTACCTGTGCATGCTTGCTCCTCTCGTTGTGTGTTTTGCCATTTTCATGGCCGAATTGGATGTGTCGGGTGAGAATGACGCTAACATTTTTTCAATTACAAAATTGCATTCAAAGATAAAAAATCGCATTTTTTGAAACGAGTGAAACTGCTAGCGCTGATTTCGATTCAGTGCTATACCCGCTAGCGTTCATGTCCATCCATTCGATCGTGCACTCTTTCGTTATTCTCGCCACGACTCCATTGTATCGACGAGCGCTCACGGAGTTGGTGTGCAGAGTGAGTGGGGGTCAAATCAACATGCCCTTCTCATCTATTTCCCTGCTCTCTCTCTCGTCTTTCTGGTCAGAGAGGAAATGAAGAAGAGAGCATGCACCGAAACTAACATTGATTCGCAACTTCAGAGAACAGCCCGCACGCTGCTCGTTAGCAAGTCGTCTTAGAAGCAAGCGAATTATGTATGCCGTAACGTCCTACTTCGAATGATAGAGAAATCCCGTATTCAAGGCACTGGAAGACCTTCGGAAGCACTGATAGGCCAGTATTTATTTGAAAGGCAAATTCAGGACGGAGTGATTCTTCGGATCTGACAGAATATCTCGAATATATTATCAATCACACGTTCCCAGCAACACGCGTAACTTGTGACGTGACTGACACTGTCGGATCCTTCTTGCGCCAGTCTCTCCAGCTAAAAATTCAATCTCATTGTAGAGGTTTCTTGTACGCAATCCACACCATTCATTGATAAATTATCGACCTTGTCGACCATTGATATCGATAATTGACATATTATCGATCTCAATATCGTTCAGACAATGGCATGATGAGTAACAAAAGAAGGCATTACTCACAACATGAGTGGCTCTCGATAGCTGGGTGTTGTCAGAATAACTATCGCCGTGTGTACGAAAGCGTGTGTCATTTGGAAGCAGAAGATGCCATTGTTAATGTCTGGAACGAAGATTTTAGAGGGGATTTTCGGTTTCTTTTTAGATAAATGAAGTTTGCCCACGCCCAATTTTGATACCAGGCGTTAGTGCTACTGCAATCATTGAGTATGCGTACACTAACAGAGGTGATAACTGAATCGTTAATGGGACCAGAGTCTGCAAGTTGATTCACAATATCACTTTGTTTTGCGGACAGTCTTTACTCACCTGAATAAGCATTAGCCACATCAATTTTTTCTGCATTTTCCTCGTATTCTCACTCATCGATGCCGTCTATAAAAGTGTTTTGCCTATTAGTCTCCATCGCAATTTCACCTGTCGAGAGAGTAGATAGAAAGAGCCAAAAACTAGGAAGCCTGCGACGAAGATTGCCAAAATCATTATCGAAAAAAATTGATTTCGTTTGATCTACTCCACAATTCGATACCACCATTGTTGTTGTGGCTAAGACAATCGTATTAGCAGGGTAGAGTGTTAGGTCATAAACGAATGTACGATAATTGGGATTTTCGAATAAGTAGTTTAGAGTAGGGTAATACTGAAAAAATAAAAATTAATTTAATAAAAGTATCTTACTTTTTGGATAAATTCCGGCCCGCCATCAACGTTACGACGAATGGTCATGTGGATGAAACAGGGAAATGAATAGATCAATAAAATGATTACTCGGAAGATTACGCGATATATCATCTGAAAGTTTATACCGATAAATATTCATTGCGCCTCGAAATTTTACCGATACTTTCTGATGCTTGGACATCGCTAAAATAATGATGAACTTGAAATGAAAACAGAAGAGTACGGAGACGGCAACGAATGCAACCGTGAAGAACATTAGCGTCTGAATGCCTATTTATCACCTATTACAGGAATATTACTCATCAAAAATTACGCACAATTCCATAATGGCCATTGATTCCGAATACCGTGCACAGCACTCCATTGCACAATCCACCCGGAATTGGATACAAACCGATCGGCGAGGCGAGAAAGCCGAAATTCAAATCGACCAAGGTTATCGCAGCCTGTATATTTATGAATCCAATGGACGCACAATTTTACCTGTAGAATCATGAGATATCTCGCAAACGGTTTTCCAGGAGTGGGCGTTTTATTGATCATCAGCAGGAAAGCGAATGCTGATAGTGTATGTGTGCCAACACCAACAGTGTGTTGATAGGCGGGCATAAGGGTGTGCCAGATCGGATGAAGGGAGAGCTTGGGCATGCATGCAACGGAGTAAGGAAAGGAGAAGCTTGGGCTTTCTTTTATCGCGTCGTATTGCAGATTACCGCAGTGGAATGTAGAAGGTAGGCACAGGCGATTCGGCCAGGTGCAAATGGATTACTTGCTCGAATTGACTGGAATATTTCGGTTGTGAATGCACGGTTGTGAATTTTTGCTGCAACATGCTCTCCATGAGCTGTCACTATCCTAAGATAAAGAGCAAATATGTGTACTGACACGAACAAGTTGCTGTAGAAAATGTAAATAGAGAAAGGTACATTTGTGCAGCATGTGTGTTGTCAAGCGTTCATTCACTGAATGCACCGGGAGATAGCAAAATGAGCATGGGAATGAGACAACAATGGGAGTTTCACATCACCTTACCAGTAAGGCATCATGAAGGAAACCCTTCCCTACGGCTTTCATCTCGAGCGAGATTACCTCCTGGATTTCATTTCCCGGTTTCGGCTAAAAAATTACAACGGGTTATATATTTTTTTCAGCTTTCAAGTAATATTGTCTATCGTTTGCTCGCTTACCGTATATCCGGCCAATTTTTACCTGCTCCTAGTTGAACCACCTAAAATGATATCGGAAATACGGGCTGCATATCTGTTCAACCTGGTATCACACACAATTTCACTGACTCAAATTGAACTCTAAGAAATGTAAGATTCAGATCACTCATATATTTTTCGACTGGACGTTCAATTTCCTCACGCAGACCTACGATTTGCTTCCGTACGGCCTATTTTACTGCGGAGGCCCGCTCTGCCGATTGGGTCTGGACAAGTCAACGATCATAGTATGCGCATTTATAAGTGGTTTAGAGCTGATAAGTCAGGGTTCAGTTCATTCTTGCGACCGCCATAATGGGCTGCATTCCGACCTACTACTATCTGATGATGCGCATGCACCACATAATCGTTGCTCGCTCAGCCAGCAAGTGGAAACTGCCGTGCACGTTAGTTTCATTCTCTTGCAAAGTTGTTTATGTGCTCGAAAACAGAGTCGTTTGTTGACCAAAAATATACAGAATTCGAAAATAAGGAGAATTTTCTTACTTACAGGTTGCAGACGGTAATATACAGCGGTTTCATGTCCGTTGCAGCTGCAAACGTGGCCGGATTCGTCCTTTTCTGTCGAGATATCGACAATTATTCGAGCGTAATCAAGGCAAGTAAATCCTTTTCTCTGGGGCACGAAAAGGTAGTTTAGAGAACGGAACTACGGTGGATTGCTGATCGTGCAGCGGAGACCGTTTTGTACAGCGAACCCGGCGTAAGAAGTGCATTTATCCACGGTTACAACGGACATTAATGTGTGAAAACAGCAATAATAGTCTTTAGAAGTCCAAATTTTCGCTGCCTCATTCGCAATTTTTCTGCCTCCTATCATATTCTTCGCTCTGCACTCTATGTTCATCCTAAATAGGGATGCACTGGTATCAAGCGTCTTGAAAAATTGGTAAATTCTGATTGATTGAGCGGGCTCGCTCCAACAGAACTCAGACGATGACGAGGCAGCTGTTTGACGTCTTCCACTTTCAGGTTAGTTTTCCGGTTGAGTTGAATGGATGTGCTATTTCTTCGTATAATATCCCATTACATTCTACGATATTTCATATCGGAATGTTTCTATTCCTTCATTCATTGATTGCACAGCTCCGGGGCGCACTAATCTTCTACATCATTCCACTCGGATTCGTGCTCTTCTCGGGCGTTTTCGACACACGACGAACCTTTTCTCACGCTGTCTACGCTGCTCTCCGATTCGGTGCAATCGTAAGTACTTAGGAATCGAGCTAGAGTTCGAAATGCGTCCTTTCTTTTTTTATTTATTCCTGTTTCCTTACAGGTCATAGTGGCAAGAGTGTGTGTGTCTGTGAAAAGCAGACACCATTCCCCATATTCGAGCTAGAGAATTGTTTTTTCGAAGTATTCTCCATTTCAGACACTGTTCTCGCTAACGTCCGCGCAGTTCACGATCGGTTTCATGCTTCGAAACGCGGTGCATCGAAAGATTCTACTGAGACACGTCCAGCGAACCGCCCTATTCGGAGTGATTCGTCGCTTGATCGGCAACGAAGTGAAGCTGAAAGTTACAGTTACCAGCATTAGCGGAGTAGCAAAGCCCTAATCATCTCTACTCATTATTTGTGCAAGACCGATTATGAATAAATAAGAATGTAATCAAATCAAGCTCTGTTTAGAAACCATAGGAACTTCTCGTGACACATCGCTATGGCTAGATCGAGGTTGGGCTCCTTATCTGATCTTTCTTCGATTGCGTTTTTAACGTGATCGGGTACATAATTGCTTGCAAGAAGCGATATCTCGATTTCCGATCTCACCGATTTCCCTTTTCACTGAAGAGCGTTTTCGATGGAGACGGTTTGCCTACTTGACGAATTGGGTAAAACTTCCTCGTGTGAAACCTTACCAAGCGAAAGGAAATGTTCCTTTCCCTCTGGAGCTTCTTGCGTCCTCGCTCTCATGTTGCTATCCATTGGTCTGTATTTTATGATCCACAACGAGTTGATGGACCATTGGGAACTGCACAGGTAATAGTCAAAGAAATAGCGGCCTGATTCCATCGACTTTGTAGATTTTCATTGTCGGCGCTGCTAGAAGGCCGATTTTCTGATATTTGGGTCAGAATTCGCCCCGCCACACATCTAATCTATCCATACCGAGCATATTATGACCATCTGTACGTTGCATTCTCCACTTTCGATAATATTTTTGGATGATCCACGTACATTCAGGTCGACTCCACCTGGTTTTCGAATATTAGTCATTAGCAAGTGCCTGTTTGACAACACTAACTTTTCCATTCGTGAGTTTGGTCATATTTCTTTGCAAATATGTACATCGCGAATTACAGGAGCAAACAATCAACATATTAGCACGCAAGCCTTCTACACATCCGGTATCTTGATTCATGTAATCGAATCATCGAACTCTCTCGTTTTTCCATGATCTCTCGCCCTTTCGGAAAATCTTCCATAATCCCCTATCTACAGGACCGTCCTGCCCACATCCATTCGTGGCCACTTATGCATGGCAAACGGAAGAGTTGTCTGCACCTAGTTATTTGAAGGCAGATAATGTGATTCAAGTTCTGCTTCTTTAGATACACCTCAATTCGAAAATACACTTGATTTGTTGCAGATCGAGCTTATCGTGAACTCAACTAGACATGTCACTCTACCTGTCGCTGAAAGACCGAGAACATTCGAGAAAGGGAAAGTTGAGGTTTACTTTCTTCCAATTTCACTTTCACTCTAGCTTTTCGCGCAGGTTTGCTTCAACGTAGCAGCTTTTTGGTACGATGATTGGCCTCGTTTGATCGTCTTTATCGAATTGTGGAGGCAGGCGCACAATGCTCAGTTCACGATTTACCTCAAATCCGTTTCTAAAAGTGTCAAGAAAGTACTTGATCACTATGAGGAACAGGGCGTTCTCAAGGTTATTCCTTGGCCGAACATTCCGATATCTCCCGATGTAGAAGACGCCAATAAGTTTGAGCAGGGTAAATGAATTTCGATGTCTAAAATATTTATAGGGACAGCTTCAATCTCCAGTCAACAATCGTACAGAACGATTGCTTGCTGCGGTGAGCATTGTGGATTATATTTACATCGTTAAAACTATCATTTGAAGATCCAATGCCGAGGTTGCGGTCCTGCTTGACATCGACGAATTTCTCTTCATCAAGTGAGAAAACGTCTAAATTTCTATCATGAAAGATTTTTTATGTAGAAACAATCAGAGCCTTCTTGAATTCATGAGAGGAAGAGCGGAAAGAATTCCCGACTTGGGCGCATTCTCAATTCCAACTGTTGGCATGGAGGTAATCAAGCCTATTCGCAATCACACGTCAAAATAGTTTTGGCTTACTTGATAGAATAGATCGGATTTTTTCCGAATTGTATGAATTTGCGCAGATGAAGTTACTCGATGGAACGTTCAATGCGATAGGAACCGAGTCCATATTGAGCAAAGTAATGCACAAAAAGGTTAGTTGTTCGATTTTAAATTGCAAATAGTAAGAACACAAGGGAAATAGTGCGTGTCTTCAGGTCGCATTTTTCCCGAATCGCGTGAAACTGCTCTCAACGCACAGCGTGGATCAATTCGTCGGAAATTACAAGCAGTATAATGTGAGTTGTCAATAAGTTTGGAAAATTTCATTAATAGTTGGAAGCATTTTCTATGATTGTCCAGGTAAACGCCCATGACGCCGTAATCATTCACATGCGCCAGAATCTTGTACGAACCGACTTCAGCGATCCGAAAATCAACAAACTGTACGTGAAACGCATGCATTTGATAAAAAATTCGGCTCTGTCGGAATAGGGGGGTCCCATGCCAATAAGGGGGTCCCATGCCAATAGGGGGGTCCCATGACAATAAGGGGGTCCCATATATTAGGGGGGTCCCATGACAATAGGGGGGTCCCATATCAGATCATTTAATTTATTTTTTCCTTTTCCTTGTCCTTTTGATGTCCAATATCATTTGAAATAACATTGTTTATTCAATTGTTTGATGGTTTGAGACCAGAAATAGCTACTACATGCGATACAAGGATATATATTTGTGGCGCAATAAAGGTCAATGGATGAGCATGGGCATTAATGGCCACACCCCACCGAGCTATCTCACCTCGCACATCTCCATTTGGCCGTCAATCAGTGACCAAGAGGCCCACACCAAATAGAACAGTGAAAACAACCAGAACAACACCAAGAAGAATAACAAAGAAAACCACTAAAGAGACGAACTCGTAGACCCAGGCGCCATTAAAACCTTTGCTATATTGTCATTGCTACATTGTCTACATTATATTGTAGATACTAGGGTTGATCGTTCGGAACGGAATGACGGAATTCCGAACTTTTTATCCAATTATCCCCTCACTTCGGAACGGCCGAGAGTCGAACAATGGCCGTTCCGGGATGAGAAATCCAATTAGTTCATTGTCCGAACTCATTCCGAGCGCTAATTGAATCAATTCCGGAACGAGGCAATTTTGATCACTCTCATTCGGCCGTTCCGAAAGCCGAACGATCAACCCTAGTAGATACGTCATATATTCCTTGCACCACCAAAGTATGATAGTTTGTCTTTTTTTTGTCTCCTATCTGCAAACAACTGAATGAATCGTTTTATGTGTGAAATTATCGGAAATATAATTCAAGAACAAAAATACGAACAAACAATGAGCTAATTTGAAATATTTTATATGGGACCCCTCTAATATTTTGGGACCCCCCTATTGTCATGGGACCCCCCTATTCCGACAGATTTTTTTGGGACCCCCCTATTGCCATGGGACCCCCCTATTCCGACAGAGCCAAAAATTCTCCACTTCAGTCCCTTCTTCACGCTTGCCTTCCAGAGTAAACTGCTCGATAGGTACAAATAAAATTTGGGAGTAGATCTGACGAATATTTTAGGAAGCGAGCTATTTTCGGAGATGCCGTGCCTCCGTTTTATCCTCGTCGAGTCGCCCAGGCAGTGACTGGGTGCTATTTGAGACTATGGCGGGCACATCCGAATCGGTACTCTGCGTATCGAAACGTCCCCGGCGAGTGCAGAGAAGAGGTGATGGGGCTGGAAGAATGGATCGAGTACGGTGCAAGGAATGATTCCCAGTTCTACGTTGTTTGATAAAAGAATCAAAGGATTGTGTGTATGATTTCCTAATTATGGATTGTCGAATTTTACTAGTGGCACGTGGATATTCATAATCGAAGGGCAGATGCAAATTAGTAGTACTTGGTAGAGAGGCACTATTTCCTAACAAACACCTGCTACCACTCCGCTCATACTCTTCGGCGAAAGCACGAATTACAGACTTCTTCGCCCTCTACTTTTCTTGATATTCTCGAACTACACTGATTTGCTAGATAATCCATTAGTGTTCAACGTGATCAGACACGTTAGGACGGTAAGGAGTGGTGTGAATAAGTAACACTATCTCAATTTTTTCAATCATCTAGTTCTCATCGATTACGCTCACAATTCTGAGCGTATTCATTGTGAAATCATCGCGAATTCCAAGCGAATTCGCATGAGAAAAAACATGTTGCGAAAAATGAAATAAATAGAGTGAAAGTACGAATCACACATCTCGGAAGATAGTCGTGAATACAGTCGATCTCTTCGCTCTTTTCATCAATAATTCTCGATGCGCAGAGTTGCGAAGAATGTAAACGATAGCAGTCTGTGCGGGGTTGATCGAGAATAACAGCTGCAAAAAATCGAGTTTATAATTCGTTTATGTTACTGGAAATGGGAAAAGACAGAGATTGTGAACAGAAACTCACGTGCGCAACGAATCTCAATGCAGCGTAAACTCCGTCGGGAAACGTATTTCTCGTGTCAATAATTCCAGCGAAAAGCGCGAACATCAGAGGAATGACGAAAAACACCATTGCACCGCGAAGCTGAATTACAGTATGAGGAATGGTTAGAATTAAAACACCATAATTACCTGAAAGAGGAAAGCGTCGAACATCTTCCGGTTCAGAATTTGTGTCTTGCTCGAACGCGATCTCTGCGTTGATTATTACTTTTTTTCAAGCTACATAACACTGGAATACCGAAGCATTTCTGTTCAAAACGAACAGCGCGTATGCGATAAAACATAGAAGAATCGGTAAGAAAATTCCGAATGATGCTCCAAAGAACACGAGTTCTGAGTTTAACTTTGATCTTTATCGTTACTTTTGTCAATATGAATGAAATCATTAATGTAAAGGCTGGGCTCTTCAGGATCGCCGAATAGCAATAACTGACCGCCCCGTTTCGCAATCCATGCCAACTCGGGCTTCTTGAAAGATTTTGATTGTCGAATTGTAAATCAGTTGTCATACTTGGACCAAAGAAGCAAAGTTATGCACGTCTTCGGTATATAGGACGAACCCGATAACGTTCGCAACGCACAACAGCGAAAGAGCAAGGGCTCCAAATATCCTGAGCGACCTTGTTTTTTTATGAGGCGAATCACGACAGAATCGACCACCCAGTGGCGGAATACAAAACATATGTCCAATCCGTCCCAAAAGTATATGGCAAGTACTTTTTACTATGCTCTTTCAAACTGCGCTTCGGAAATTTGAATATCGATTTTTATTTTCGAGTTACGGTAGATCAAAGATCAACCGCTTACTCATTTTTCATGAAATACGCCTCACGAAAACAATCATAACTCGCTTCAAAATATAGATTTTCACTCATTCTAAGTTGTGGTGGATAGAGGGAAGCTTGAGCAACATTTCTCACTTGAAAAAGTCATTCTTGGTCAGTGCGCTCATGCGGAGCGGTCGGGCGAACGAAAAAATAGTGTAACTATGGGGATACCGATTTCGCCAAAAAGTTTTTATGATTTTTATAAAGTAACTATATGTGCCTCAAAAATCACCAAAATTCAGAAAAATCGGAGGATGGAGAAAAAAATAGCTCTGGTTT
>LS487629.1:0-11650 GCA_900490705.1 Pristionchus arcanus
CAATGACATCTCGCCACTTCTCATGCTCTCTCTTCTATCAGATAAAGCGAGATGGCAGGTTAGGTTAAGAGATTCTGACAGCGAGAAGACGTGGAAAGAAGTAGTTACTGTGTGACTACTCTCTCCATTCTGCTTGATCTCTCGCCAGACAGATAAAAAGAGGGATGAAGCGAACTAGAGAGGGCTAAACCAGCCAGTAACTCGTGACTGCTCTCTCCATCTTGCCTGATCTATCACCGGTCAGAGATGGCGAGAGATCAGGGGGAATCGAGAGACAAGGATTGATCGAGTCACTCCTTCCTACTAACCAACTTCTTCACTACCCCCATCGACGCACGATTGTTTGGGCAGTGCATTATTTGACGCGCGGATGGATTCACCTTATCTCTCGTCAGTCAGAGCAAACGAGAGAGTACACGAACTGAGGAGATTCAGAACATCATCCGAAAGTGGGGTGAAATGGAGGAGGAAGCGAGTGAAGTGTAAGACATGCATATCGCTCGCTCTGGTCAGAATGTGCCGAAGCTCCGCCCCCTTCGGGGCAGCTAGACAGTGCGAGATAGCACGCTAAAAGAAGAAAGCGCAAGCTCCGCCCCCTCCGACTTGGTCGCGTTCGTGTAGGCCCACACGACAGCGAAACACGATTAGATACGGGCCTGCGAGTCCAATTCTGGAACTCACTCGGGGAAAACAAAAGGATGGCCACGAGGCCCGAAGGGACTGTATTAGGGGCCCAAATTGGTGCCTGTTCTGGCCTAGTCAGATGTCAAATTTCGACAGAGAACTGATAGTACAATTCGAATCGGATACGATTAAAACGCGAATTTGATTCGGCCGAATCCAGGAAGTTGAGGACTACAGGGGGAGAGATTGATGGTAGGTCTAAGGAAATCTCAGGGGGGGGGAGGTAATTGATGGTTACAATCCTTTCGTTTTTTCATCACTCTGGCCATGCAAAATTACTCGTCACAAAGTAGGCGAAAATAGCCCGCAGAATGCAACGCGGATAACAGAATATCGGATGACCCCTGGGGGCTGAGACCCAGCAGACTTCCCACTCAAGCTTCAACACACAAGTGTCGCGCATAACAGCTTCGGAATGAGCCTAGCTCCGCCCCTTATGTTTCCTGGCTATTGTTATTTTCCGGCTCTGAAAGCTTGAGAGCATCGGCGACAGGCTAGCGAGATGACTCGAGAGGGAACGTGAGGGGAATCTACCTTGGGCTTACTCTAGTAAGCTGTTCCTTCAATCCCATGAGCAATCAGCGCTAATATCATACAAACAACCTGGGTACGGGAGGCTTCTGAGGACACCGACTTGTTCTAGGACAAGTAAAGTAGAAAAAGGTTCTTGTCTCTTCACTTTGCATTGTCTTGTCAGATAAACAAGAGAGTATTATTAAATGGAAAGTTTGATGTGGTACATCGGTAAAATTGGTTACTTATAACAGCGGCAACAAACAAGACGAAGCGAGCAAGCAAAGATCTCCCAACCCCCTCCTCAATCAATGAAGTTCGAAAGGTTGAGTTGTCAACAGCGTACTGTGCTTGCGAAAGGGCTTATTTCTACGGTACCACGAGTTACGCAAAGTTCCCGTCCCTTCATTTTACCTTATTACTCATCAGTAGGGTTGGCTTATCGAGAAATAATCGAGAATGGTCTCTTCATTTCTCATACTCTCTCGCCGATTCGAGAAGTGAGAGAGCGCGGAGAATGAAGAGAGTCATTTCTCGACAAGCCAACCCTACAGAACTTTTCTCATAATCGCCTCCTCACTCTCTCCCTTCTTCTTGATCTCTTCCCCAGAAGACGATTGAGTAAAGAGAGTCGGTACATTGCAAAACTCTGAGCAACCCATCGGATTAGAAGTTGTCTACCAAGATTGCGGGGAATACTCGGTACATTGCAGAACTCTCTTTCGCTGTTTACCGCTGGATAGATCACTTGATTTTGAGAGAGGCAAAGCTGACTCTCTGGCTTAGTGGTTGTGTGTCGCTTGTAGAGTTCGAAATACGGGTCGCCGTCTCTTCATTTCACACACTCTCTCGCCTCTCTGACCGGTGAGAGAGTGTGTGAAATGAAGAGACGGCGACCCGTATTTCGAACTCTACAAGCGACACACAACCACTAAGCCAGAGAGTCAGCTTTGCCTCTCTCAAAATCAAGTGATCTATCCAGCGGTAAACAGCGAAAGAGAGTTCTGCAATGTACCGAGTATTCCCCGCAATCTTGGTAGACAACTTCTAATCCGATGGGTTGCTCAGAGTTTTGCAATGTACCGACTCTCTTTACTCAATCGTCTTCTGGGGAAGAGATCAAGAAGAAGGGAGAGAGTGAGGAGGCGATTATGAGAAAAGTTCTGGGTGCGGTAGAGCGGTAAACAGGCGCCAGTTTCGCTTTACCGACCAGGGATCAATGAGAAAACACTGGGGCGGGAGCATCTATTATTATTCGAGAATTCAAGCGCAAGAATGATGCGATCGGAGCGTATTTGTATAGTTATGCAACTATGCTATCACCCTATTGCTACCTGCTACCCCGAAAAAAGCCGCTGACTCCTCCAACTGGTTATCATTCTATTCTTGCCCGCCTGTGCTCAAACAATTTCGACAGAGATCAGAGGGGGAGTAGTTTCAAGAGCCTGTTACTCGCGTTTGAGCAATCCGAGTCAGTGACAAAAGCCGAAGCGTTAACAGAAGTTGCGACATCGTTATGAATCAGTGGGTAATTTCACAAGAAGGAAGCGATGAAAAATGCAAGAAACCTCGCGCCAAACGAAAGGCAGCGAACATTTTTCGGCTCTGACCAAACCTGCCACAAACATACGAATGCACGAAAACATTGCTCATCGCATTACGACGAAAAAGAGTCAGTCATCACCCCCTCAAATCGCTCCCCGATCACTCCATCGGTAAACCGATTAGCTGAGGGAAGACGAATTGATCCGATCAAAATGGGGGAGGGGGAATCCCCGGTAAACATGTCAGGGCTCTTTGATAATCATTGCTGCTGATGCACAGTGAGGGGGTAAAATGGGCAAAAAGTGATGGAAATAGGCGCTAATCGCCTCGCTCACTGTACAATTCTCTAATGCGTTAAAAATAGAGCAGTTATGCCATCACTATTGGTCAGGCGCCGTAACCTCACCCCCTCTTTTTCTCTGATGATAAAATACGAGGAAAAAGGCTTCCTCGATTCACCTATACGTGGCTTCGCTCGCGTTTCGCGCGTTCTAACGCGGCGGATAAAATTGAATGAAGACCCGACTAAGGGCCCGTAAATAGGACACCTCCCGAGAACGTGCTATTGTGCCCGAGTGACAAATGGTTGTGGGAAACTGTCAGAGACGAAATGAAATTTTGCGCGGTGCTCCTCTAAATATGTTGTCTAATAGAAAGTGTTGCAGAAATTGCCAGGAATAAACGTAGTTCTGTTAAGAACTCCGAGGGATGGAAAGATAGCGAAACTACTAGGAATAAGATCAGGGGTATGGGAGAAATAAGTAGATAGAGCTCGCGAAATGATAACGCCGTCTCTTCATCTCACACTTTCTCTCGTTACAGGCGAGCGGGCTCGAGAGTGTGCAAAATGAAGAGACGGTGGTTTCATTTCTCGAGCTCAAGAAATAAGGAAGCGAGAAGGGGGTAAATCACGCCGCTGGAATGAGTTTCTCGCGCGCGCGCGCTCCCGTTACAGGTTCCCATCCCTCTCTTTCCCATCCCCCCCCCGCTCTCGAGAATAACCGATGATTTGCGGTGGCGGGGAGGTTTCCCTTCTCCTCGAAAAAGGATAAACGCTCAAAATTGAAAGTGAGAACAGGGGAAAACGAAAGCAATTTCGCGAGTGATCGCATCAAAATATGACGTGATGCGAACACTGTAATGTCCGTTCAAGAGCTTAAAGGAACCATCAACAGCTTTACTACCCCGCCCTATCCCCCCTGATCCGAACCCGAAAAACATGGCAATATTTCGCCAATTCTCATCTTGTGCCCGAACCCCCCAGGGCACAAACGCACAAATTGTGAGGGAGGAGAGGGAGTTCGAAATATGGGTAATCGTCTCTTCATTTTAGACACTCTTTCGCCTCTCTGACCGGTGAGAGAATGTGTGAAATAAAGAGACGATTACTCGTAGTTCGAACTCTAGAGGGAATGGGCGGAATGGGGAGGGGAATAAGACTGTGCCCATCGACTCCATCCTTCCGGCGTTGCACTTGTAGCCACGCCACTCCCTTGGGATAACTCCCTAGCTTTCTCCTGATCTCTCGCTTCTCTGACCGATGAGATAGCGTTGCTAAATGGGAGAGTCATTGGAGTTCTTGCTCAATCTCTCTTCGACCATCCGGAACGAGATAGAACGCACGACAGAGACCGAATACGTGACTAGGTTCCAACTCCTAGACTTCTAAAGGCACTTGTTTTCGCACAGAAGGCAAAACATGTCCTTGAACTTTTTCGCCTTCCTCATACCATTGGGAATATTATGACCCCTGGGCAGCTGATTTTGGGTGATTCTCAAAGATCAAACGTGCCGAAAAATGGGCAAGGGTACGTGACTTTTGAGCTTGGATATTGGATCACATTTTCGGACAAAGAGACTGGGTTAGCACAGATGTCTCAGAACAAGATAAAACGCGCCGGGCCGAAAGGTTGAAATCGGATAACGATGACACGAGTTTAGAGAGCAAGGAAAGAGGGAGAGGAGCAATGCAACAACTGATTCCGAGATCCCGCCTGCTATCACGCCAATTGTTCTTGGATCTAACGCCCAAGCGCACTCTCGATTTTGAGAGCTATTTTTCTCGATCTGACTGACGTGAAATCTAACGAAACCACCTAGAAGTTGCTAGAAAACCGACAAGATCACGTCGTTTTACAACAACGGAAGCAGAGACAATAAATCCTCACCGGAGAAAGAATAGGTCAATCCCTTCAAACCCGAGATCCCGAGAAACTCTGCGCTCTCTCAAATCCCTCATTCTCTCGTTTCTCCATAGTCTGATCTGAGGACAGCATGGCCCTAATCCATCGGCTCGCTCGGTTTCACCTTATCTATCCCCTAATCATCCCTGGTTGAACCGAATCTGCTGTAATTTTCTACTATTTTTCGCTATTACAAGGAAAGCCTCAGGCAAACCCCCACACAGCACTCTTCGCTCTAGAATAGTGGATTCTGGGATGTAATAAAGCCGAATTATTCTTTCTCGTTGAGCGAACGTGCATGTCTGAGCATGAGATCCATGCGAACTATCAACAGGAACTCGCTGTAGAGGGCTCTGAAGCGAGGAAAGGGAAGGGAAGGAGGGAAGAATGGCATCAAAAAGAGAAAGGAGATTGATGAATCCGCGCAGCGATTCATCCACAAGTTTTGCTGTTGTGTGTGCATCACTTTCGGAGGGAGAAATGCGCCGAAAAATTCTTGGAAAGTGTGTCAGACAACAAACGTCTACACTAGGGGTGTCAGTATGAAGAATCGGTCTCTTCGAGTTAACTTTTGAGACTGAAAAAAGCGTGGGAAATCTGTGATTTTTGAGAAATAACGCGAAATTTAGAGACGGATTGTTCACTTCGACAGTTCTAATCAACTCCCGTTCACTCGCGCTCTCTCTGAAATTGTGAGAAAATGCGACAGGCGTATTAATTCTGAGAACAGGAGAAAGGAGAATGAATGAACAAAATGAATGAACACAAGGAATAGTGTATGGGCAAAATACTTTTCCCTCCCTCCCTCACTCGTTCGGCAAAATAAAAACTCGGAAAAGCTCGGAAATATAGAAAGCAGACGAACAATAGGCTTAGAGTTGACGAACCCTTTCCGAGAATAACTTTCGCATCCATCATTGCGACTTCTGAGGACGTCCCTACTATTCGCCTTGTTTGACTCTTTCTCGTCACTCTTTTGTCGAGAGAGTGAAGAGGAGTGAAGAGACGAATTACGCATAGCAGTCCTCGTACCCCACTTTCCGTTCGCCTTTCTTATTACTGAACGGCAAAAGAACAGGCTAAATCGGGAGACTCTCCTCTTGCTTATTAGACCGCACTTCCCTTCTCCGGAAATAATACCGCTACCGTCACACAAAAACAGGCGCACCGCGAAAGTAAAAATGCCAAAATAATACGAAATTCGCGAATTCACCACAGAAAAAGGGCTGATTCAGAGGGAAGAAAGAGAGGGGACAACTTTCCTTATCCCCCTCTAGCCTATCCCTCTCTCGCCCCCCTAACCATTCGCCTCCCCCCCCCAATCTGTCAAAGTTTGCTCAGAAAATCGTCCCCCTCTCCCCCTCTCAGCTCTTTACACTCTACCGCTTCTCACTCCGGTGACAGTCGATCAATAATCGCAATCGGCTTACCGTACTCGTATCGATCGATAATATTAACTACCGTATCCAAGTGCTTACTCTACTCGTACATCATAACATCTCAAGTACTGATATCCTAGCGTACAGCTACTGAACTCAACAGGCTAATCGAGCTAGAACTACCTACCGTACCCTACCGTACGTCATTACATCACAAGCCGAAAAATTCAAATGCTAGTGAGCGCGTCTAGCACATTCCCTACAAGCCGACATTTGCCTCTTTCGAAAATGCCAAACCGCCCCAGCATTTTTTCACCTGCTTCGAACTTCAAAATTTCAAAACGACGGGGGAATTACCAACGCTAGTCTACCCAACGAATGGATTCGTCGAAATCACTCAAACTTAGTAGAAAAACATCAGGGATTTCCCCAACCCGAGAGGGGCGCGTGATAAGGGAACAGACGGGACGAAGATTCTCGATTGTCTGATCGGATAGATAAGGGAAAAGGGAAAGACCATAGCTCGCGAACGGCCAACAAAAAGACTGAAACCCGAGGGAGGGTGGGGAGAAATGAATCTTACTCCTAGAAATCGTGCGCACACGCGCTCAACAACAACAAAGACAGCAGTAAAATGCGAGGAGCGGCTTGTTGGGCTTCCGAATTCATCATCATGCTACTTTCTCCTACTCAAGGAAAATGGGCATCTGATACCCCCTCACGCTAAGACACACGGACGTGATCTAGAATCCAGTATCATCGTTCACGGGATTCTCCTCTTCCTCACGGGCACTTTCTAGCGAGAAACATCGTCTGACTCTCTCACTTCCCCACGCTCTCTCGCCTGCTCTGACCGGCGAAATGGGCGAAAACTAGAGAAGATTAAAGGTTCCCACGATCACGATGTTTTGCCGTGGGAGCCGAAGAATCGCGAGATTTAGCCCCGGGAACTTCCCGGTTTCAAGGAAAACATTTGCGAGCCGAAATCTTGTAAGCCTTCCTCGCCTACACTGACAAAATCAAGGGATGACGAGGGAGCGTGTTTCGAAAATAGACAAGAAAGTTGAAAGAGTCTCTTCACCCTTTTCGGCGCATAGGCGAAAACTAGAGAAGAATGCCGTTTCTTGAGATGATGACGCGTTTTTTTCGCTTTGAAAATATACGAATTGCACTCAAAGGTGAAGCCAACACATAGATCTTACGCAGGCGCCTCTCACGCTAACCTTTGCCGTATCTATAGCAATAAGCGCTCATCTGTGATGTTTTCTACTGCTCAAAAACACCTCTTTCGATGACCAACGATCGCTTACATCAAAACAGTCTCTGAATTTTGGACGAATTCGGGAAAGCGTGAGCTTGCCCGGTAAAACCACACAACTCGCTCCCAAATATTGCTGTGAATAATCGAGACGGTATCTTCATCCCGACTGTCCCTCTTCCGAATTCGAGTAGGAATTGGCACGAACGCACGGAATCAGTAAATTGCCGGCTGCAAGCAAAGCACCAGAAAGCAAATGACGCGGCCTACGCGCAAAATAGAAAGCACAATCAGCCTCTGCAGGCGCTGCAGCATGCGTGAATAACTGTCGCGACGTATGCTACTATCTATCTACAAGGCAGCAAATGCCTTTTCCTACAGTTCTGCAACTGCACTTAGTTATGGATGGAAACCAGGAGAAAAGCTGTTATACAGAGCCTCAAGACATGAATAACATGCCCAGTCACGGCACAATAACCCTACAATGCCGAGACGCATTGTTTACCCTACCGTACACCCCAGCCGCCATCCGCAACACATTCTGACCCCGTTGTGCCCCTATCAGCATGGAGCTTTGCGGGATAATAAATGGCAGTGACTAACCCACTCAGACCCCTCGCGGAACCCCGCCCACCCTTGTCGATGACCCCTTTTGATGCCACTACACCAGTGATCAGTAACCTCAGCGTCGAAATTGCTCACAATCTCCATCTTTGTAAATAGGGCTGGCACGGTTTCTTTACTCCTCGTATTCTCTCGTTACTATGACCGGTAAGAGAAAAGAGGGAGTGAAGAGACGGATTCATTATTCCGATAGCCCTATTTGTCACGCCGATCGTCAATGATGATACCGTTGAGCTTCAATTCATCGACAAAGTCGCCTCGATAAACCTTCAAAGCACCGACGTGCCTAATCCGCTTTTGCGCTTATTTTCTTCAGACTATCCGATTGTTTCTAATCCATGATATTGAATGGATTGTGGATCCCCCTCTTTCCGGGGCACTTTTCGATACCCCGATTTCATCTTCGAATGATGCCGATTGGATGCGGGTCTATCACGCCACAATTATCTCGCTGAGGGGAACCTCGCTGGACTTGGGACCCAAGGAGCCTGGGGCCCGAGCTCCATCCCCGACCTGAGATCCACGTGCTTTGGGAGCCGGTCAGCTCCAAACTCCGGGATGTCTTATCGGTTTCGCAACTATATATAGTAATCGTATATGAGTAATCGCGCACGTGAACAGAATCACTTGTGAGAGACTTACGGGCGAAAACAATGGCATGGCAGCAAGAGAAAGGCTCGTAAATCGAGAGTGACAATACCCTTCAAAACAAGCTGTGTCTACAGTTCTGCACCGGCTACGATTAGGGTCCTTCTTCATAACTTATAATGAGTATACGGCTTACACACGGCTTGTGTGATTGCGAGATTACATTTAGAATACCGAACTGCATCTAGCATTCGAAATGGCCCTTCGTAACTTGCAATGAGGCTACACACGGCTTGTGAGATTGCGAGATTACATTTAGGATGCTGAACTGCATCTAGCATTCGAAATGGTCAGATGGCGTTAGATAACCTCTGGACTGTTGATAGGCTAGATACGGGTCGAGCTAAAAGGGATCATAGCCCTCTAGACAATCAGATTACGCCTGAGAAAGCTCCTTTAGATGAGCAAAGGTCTTGCTTTATCTATCCAACCAGAGATTGCGCAAAATCGGGAGGGCTATGGGGATAAATAGTAAGATCATGGACCTTGCCCATCAAGATAGTCCACAGAATGAAGAGATTCGAAGAAAATAATGAATCAGAGATCAAGCAAAACGATGAGATTACTATAATATTGCTCAACACGAGCTGTGAGTGTGTACTATCTCGCCAATCCAACTTGTGAGATAGCACGCGTAATACAGAGGCAGATTCTTACAGCCCTATATTCAACACGAGGAGCGCATGCCCCGAGGCGATGTTTCGGCAGCGTATAAGGAGAAGGGTTTGTACAATCCTTGAGCATTCGAGTGTGTATCCATCTCACTTAGATTCACCCTCCCTCTGCCCCTCTTTTTCTCGCCTCTAGCCCCACCAAAATAGCCGCGGGCTCTCTGCCATTCATAGCCTCACCCTCGCCGTGCGCTTCCTTCCAGACACTCTTGTCCTCGACTGGTCAGCCCCTATTGAAGCTCGGATACCACATGAAAACACTCGCTCGAGATGCACTTTCACCAAAACGAATAAAGGAAGAAACCAGAAGAATCAAGGAAACAAAGTGGCTCATCTCGATGCAGAGATCCGATACAGCCCTTCCCATGAGCCACCGTGTGTGTGTGTTGTGGTGGTGGGTTTCCCCTACCTCCCTCAAGGATGACACGGAAATAGCCCCGCTGCGTTTCCCTGGGCAACTTCGCGCGGCCCCGGTTGAGACACGAAATCGCGGAGAGAGCCAGCGTTTGGTCTTCGAACTTGTGAGCCGGAGCCGGGAAATAAGAAAGCCGGCGTTTCTCTCGGAATCAGCGCGCGGCAGGTGCTATTTTCCGGTTCTTGAAGCCGGCTGGAAAACAAAGCTAAAAGCAGGTGCTATGATGCCGATTATAGCGGCTGATACACAGACGGAAAACTCGACGCTTGACTCTCGGTAACATTATCCAATAAGAGAAAAAAAACTTTTTACATTCAACGGAAAGTATGTAGGAAAGTTGTACAAAATCTGAAGAAAAAGCGCCGTTTGCGCCGCAACTTTCCATAAAATACCCCCGCTGAAACATCTAGTTATATCTCTCGAGATTGGCGGGTTGCAGTTAGCGCCCGACGCCAGCAGTAACCACGGCAATACATTCCCCCGTCTCAGTAATATCTCTCCATCTTGCCTTTTCTATCTCGCCAGTGAAATGAGCAACCATCTGCAGCCATACCCGATTAGGAAATTATGAAGTCACTCAGATGAGTAACAAGTCACTAACTCATCATCACCAAACAAACACAATTTACACAGCAGAAGTTTGTGCGTGTGTAACGCTCCAAAATGGCCGCAGACGCTACACGCGATACACGATGAAAGCCTTTTGTGGATTTAGTGACTCACAATTAGTGCTGTGAGGATGGAGAAGGCGTCGCAAGCACCAGTCAGTCTGATCGTTGGGATCGAAATAAAGAGACGGATTCTTCACCCTGACAGCCCTACTCAGAATCACGAACAAATCTACCGTAATCTGATAACGAAGTTCAATCATCAGTCGACCTTTCCACGAAACAATCCGCTTGCCACGAAATCAAGACACTATCAGCGCCCAGTGACCGGTGCGGTAAAAGCCGATGTTTTTCCACGAAAAAATTGGGTACAATCGCGCTGAGTCGCAACAAAGAAGATAAGTCTGTGAGTAAGAGTCGTATGATCAGACACGATCTTTATTGTTCCTGGGCGCTCCAATTCGCGTTGCCTCTTCCTTTCTCTAACCGGCGAGAGATTGTGCAAAAATGAGAGACAGGCCATTACATGGTGTCAGAATTTGAGAATCCGTCTCTTCATTCTGCATGCTCTCTCGCTTTCTCTGACCGGAGAGAGACCATGGAAAAGTGAGAGACGGCAATAACCATGTCAATGACCATAAAAAGGCGTTAGAATGGCGATAAACGCGCTAATGGAATAATTGACAGACTCTTCATTCCCCATTATCTCTCGCATGCCGGATGATAAAAGAGATTGAACGAATCTCTATTAATTACTCAATAAAAAGACGATGACTCTTGGTGATTCTCGCTAATGAGCACAAGCTACAGTGTCATATCCCAAAGCAATCGATAACTAGTCTACGGTACTCTACGGTCACAAGCCCATTTGTTAGTCTGTTTCGCAGCTTCGGAGGATTAGACTTAAGGTTCACAATCGAAAGCTAACCATCTGTATGCCTGCTTATCAGAATGCGATCCAAGGTTTCCCGGTGCAAGGAGCAAGCCTGACATCAGATTTTGACATCAGATGTGAGGTTTTGTACATGATCACTCAAAATCGGCTCTTATCGCGACTAACCCGATTTCGACCCGGGTTGACTCGAATCTTTACTCAAAGACATAGAACTCTAACCGACGAGG
>LS487633.1:0-10857 GCA_900490705.1 Pristionchus arcanus
TAAAATATTTAGCATAATTTAATTATTTTAAATAATAAATAAAAATGGAAAAAGTGCTCACGCTACTCCGCACGCTCTTCTTCTTGCTTGCAGTGTAAATCGGGTATTCGTGCAGAATCCTTGATTTCGCAATTGGCCGCAACTGAACGTGATCTCTCATTGATCTTGGTAAATTTTACTGCACTAATATCTACAGCACAAAAATGGAAATGCGTAAGAATGATGCTCTCTGGAACTCACTTCCTTGCATCGTTGCCTGTGCACTGCGATGCTACTCCCGACACGAAGATCAGAAGGGATACGGCAGCCGGCAGGAGGTGCATACTGAAGAGTGGAGAGACAATCAGTCAGATGAATAATCATTAAAACGCCATTAGATACTCTATGAATTGGCGTCTGAGAGGAAAGAGGGCCAAAGGTATTCAAGCGATAACTGGTTATTGTGCACTCATCCGCTTATTATCCGGATATTTTATACCCGATCCCCGGTGTATGTTCAAATGTATTTTGTGTGAGCATACCATGCTCAGGTTCGATAGTCGTGATCGTCTCTTCGTTTCCTCCACTATCTCACTTTTCAAAAGTATTTCGATCTCGACTACCAGTTTGACGTGAGCTGTGTGACCAGGAGCGCGTTACAGTCACTGAGTAAATAATGATGTCGTGAGAATACGAAAAACGAGCCTACAGCAGCGTGCGATCCAGAGCTGGGCTGTGGACAACATCAAACTTCAGCCTGGACTGTTCATGCACTGTCTCCATGTCTTCTGACGTGGGCCCTACCGCCCTACCCTTATTCTCCTGAGGCTACGTCTCTTACTCCTTCTTCCCAAGACAACAAAGCTCTCCCAAATGGTTATGTATCATTTGCAATTATATTCTGAAAGTGTATTAATTCCGATGAGGGTTTCCCAATCTCTTTCGCACACATTGTGGTACGAAATTGCGCTGAATTGTCGTAATGGAAATATCGAAAGTAGAATTTCGAAACTTCTTTATCCAAAGAAGCCGAAATTACATTGAAAATACCAACTACGGGCCAATTCAATTCACAACCAGCCCATCGCTTGTCGTAAAATATTTAAACTTGTTGTGAGAAAGAACTTTATTGATGTCCGAATTGATACAATGATACATTTTCACATAAATATGCCATGAAGTGTAGAGTATTATCACAAGTTATTCATAAAGATTCGATAAAGTATATCATTGGGGTCGGGGGGAGGATGAAATTGATACAGTCGTATCGGCAGACTCAGTAGTCAGGGGGAAGGGAGTCGAAGGGGTTGCCTCCGTTGTCGCTGAGGTAGAGGTTGTAGTTGTCGATCTCGTTGTCGATGTCGTTGCCAGGATGATCGGACGGCACGTTGCGCAACAGACCTGCAGTGGTGTTGATTAATTAGGAAAACAATAATAAATATATGCGAGAATAAAGATCAGTTTACATGCAGTTTTCTCAGAGTAGAAATGTCAGGACGAGTGCAGAAGTTGCGTGTGGCTGCGAATGATGCACAGCTAGAATGAAAGTTTTTGATGCGTGCATTTCGGGATAAATTCAGAAGAAATTTTTCGCAATGTTTGTCTGTGTGTGTATGTCAGTAGTGGTAAGCAAAAAGCTCACTTCGCATTAGCATCCACACAGCGGGCTCTGCTCCTTCCTCCTCTTGCGGAGATCTGAGTATCTTGAGGAAGAAGCTCCGCAGATCCGTCTCCGATAGATGGCGAGAAGAGTGACGGGGAAAAGAGGCGATTGCACAACCCGCATCTGCATAGAATGGTCTGAGTAGAGCTCTCTTTTTGGGAAATTGATTTTCCAATAACACTAGTGGATTTCCAATAGCCTCCTCATTCTTCACACTCTCTCGTCGCGAGAGCAGTCTAATCCCCTTGTTCGGCTTATTGGAAATCCGGAAAAATTTCCAATAAGAGAAATCTAGATCTGAGATAGTGAAGCCGCGTGCTTGCCCACTGGACCAAAATGGAAAAAAACAATCAATAAGAAATAGTCAGAAGTTCCAACTTTATGCGCATCAAAACAAAAAAAAAACTTGCGTCACTCCACATGTGGCTCTCTTCTGGTTCAATGGGATGCGCGGGTTCCTACAGAATCCGTTGTTGCGCAGTTGACGACAGCTGAATATTTATGTTCGATGAGAATTCCTACTTTTCACTACCCAATTATTACTCACTTCAATCCGCGGTCTCTGCACTGCTGCGAAGAAACTGCCGAAATGTGAGCGAGTAGTGTTTCGGTATCCAGTAGGGCCAGGTTATTCGGCATCGAAAATAACCCCTAGGGCCAACTTTTGAGCACTTTTGATTTTTTACCTGTTCCCGACTTCCGTTGAGGCTTGTTGATCCTAACGCAAACCGCCTCATATAATTGAGAAGAGGTGGGAGAGGAAGATGCGATTCTTCAATTTGTATCTTCTAGAATTATCTTTATGAAATCGACGACGGACGACGACGGAAGTGGAAGTGCAGTTATTATTCTTTCCCTTTATCGTTCCTTTTTCTGCCTATTTTTCGAGATTTTTTCAGACTTTCATGGGCGTATTTCATGATTGGTTTAGCGTCCCACGCTGAGCTAAATCAACCAATTGATTGAATGTCAAGCACGTCATCTCGATCGAGCAAAATCATATTGTGCTCACGTATAAATATTTGGTAGACAAACGTCATGCTTTGTCTCTCTCTATTTGTAATGATCTATAATTTTTTCTCACTGACGAGAGAGCAATACGTACTGTGAGATAGAAATGTTTTTTTGCAAATCCCAACTCTAGATTACATCCGGTTCAAGGCTCTTTTCCGTTTCCCGACCACATCATTGATCAAGCAACACATCTGAGCACACAGTTGGTCGTTATAAAATATGCGGATACTAGAGACGGATATGAACCTACAAATTGGTGCTCTCTTTCTTTGCAGTTTTGAGCGTAAATCATTTAATTTTCAGTGTTAGACTCAAAAACTCATAGTCTCTCTACAGTATGCATGACTTGCTGGCTACCGTAACCCTACTCGCTCTCTTCTCGGGAGCCGTTTCACAGTGCAGGGACCGCGTTGAGTAATTGAGCCATGATAATCGATATTCGTTAATTATAATTCAGCTGTCGTCAACGGGCCGCCAATGGATTCTGTGAGAACCCACTCATCACGCTGATCCAAAAGCAATTCGCGTGTGCGCGCACGTGCGTTTATTCAAAAGTGTTTTTTTAATATTTAAAGGAGGAGTACCACGAGTATCTGACTAACTGATTGTGAGTTCTGGATGTGAGATGGTGGGTCGTGGCATCCCGATAACACTCTCGACACTCCCATGTTTTAAATTTTTGTTTGAACCGTGATGATCCGTCAACAATCTAGAGAGTATGAAAAATGAGGAGAGCGCGCCCCCTCGTTCCCCACTTTGCATTGTCGCTCGCGTAGTTCGTGGGACTCCTTCTTTAATACTTAAATTTGTAGTGACATGACTGCTTCCCGTTGACAAGAAAATTATCACAAAACACCCTTGACAGATGCCGTTTGTGCACTCGATTCGCACCTCCTGTAGAGCCTCTTCCGCTAGAGACTCACGTAGCCGCAAGAGGCGGAAGGAGCAGGGCTCGCTGTGTGGATGGTAATGCGAAGTGAGAGTGGTTTTTTCCCAACCCTTTACTTGATCAATACAATGTTCTAGCTGCGCACTTTTCAGTACAACAAGAAAATTGAATAGAGAACCTAATCGTGAAAAATTAGCGGATAATTCTATGTGAAGAGAAATTCGAAACAAAAATCATTTGATGCAGCACACAAGAATTGTGATATCGAAGTTCTTCAGTAATCCATGCAACACCTGTATTCTAGCTGTGCATCATTCGCAGCCACACGCACTTTCTGCACTCGTCTTGACATTTCTTCAGTAAGAAAACTTCAGGTATGTCATTTCCGATCGTTTGCCAAATACGAGGAGCATTCTGAGGCTATCCGAAGTAAATATCTTGAATGGATAGGACAAAATCTGCAGGTCTGCTGCGCAACGTGCCGTCCGATCCTCCTGGCAACGACATCGACCACAACAACCTTAAAGTCAACGTCAGCCACCACCGAAGCTACCCCGTCGACAACCTTCCCTCTGACATCGGAGCCTGTTGATACAACTCAATCCAATTCTCCTTCACCCCTCTAATGATGAGGAATGAGACGATTATCATAAAATAAATTCAATTATTGACCACGAAGGTCTCATTCCACGCCGCGAGAGAGGGGTGCGCGGTGCAAAATGACGAGTTTCCGTCGATTAGGCACTAACTACTTTTGCTTGTAAAGTCTCAACGCATCCTTTTAAAAATCTGAAAAAAATACACTGCATAGATATCATCATGAGACACAACATATCAAAAAATTAGAGAGGTGTTCGCCCTTGTTTGCGAGAAAATTTTTGTGATTTTTTTTTCGAATTTGCATAAACCAAGTACATACACGGATTCAGCACCTCAAAATTAGTCTAGAGTCCAAGTTTTGCGAAGATCGGACATCTCTCCGCTGAGTACTAACCGTAAAAGTGAAAAAGTAGTCAAACTTTGGGATCATGTAATTATGCAAATTAGCAAATTAAGAACATCTCATTAACAGAAATCGATGCAGGGCACCTACCCCTACCATAAAATAGCGAAAACCCATACGGTCATTTTTTGCTGTACCGTGGGGAGTGCGACTCTTAGGCGAACGCATTGATATAGCAAAAGTAGTCTAAAAATTGTCTTTTTAAACTTTTTTCTTGAGTTCTAGTCGATGAAATTTAACGAAATTTTCGGAAACAACATAACTTTTTATGCTCTTTCGAAAGAGCTATCACACGATATCAAAATCTCAATTTGAATTTTTGAAGAGACCAAAGATCAAAGATCAATATTTCGGGACCAAAGTTTAAAAATCGTCTATATAAGCCCTAAGGATCATGTTAATGAAGTTTGAGCACTGGGCGATGTTTTTGACGGAGTTGTACCCCTTCCACTCGTATCCACCGCATTCTTACAGAGACTGCGTTTTAACACGTTCCTTGTCGAACCCCCGAATTTGGCCGATAGTCCGAGGATGGTGCTCATCACTGGTTGTGGGCAAAAGGGGCAAGATGTTACTTTGAATCCACTGTGCTACATTATCTCAAGGTTCGGAATGACATCACTGTGTTGGTTCGGCCCTAGACACACTCCATCAAATATATCTGACCACAAGAGTGATTGGTGAAACTCTAAATCCCCATTCCCTATGAATCCATAACCGCTATCGCTCCAATTCAATCAGCCTGATTGTGAGAAACTTTTTTTTCCATTGCTCGAGCGTCATCCTAGGAGAAAATTATTGCAAATTGCGAAGCCACCAGCCAACTTAGCACATCAGTGCATAAGTCTCAAGAGGGAAAGGGAAATGGAAGAATTTTAATACTGCTGTGCTCCCCCAGCCTGACCGAGCTATTCGCACTTCATATCGCGAATAGCCTCGCAAAGGACATGAGAGCGTCAATGCAGTATTGAAAGGTTGGATAACATCAAATATCATGTTGGAAGGGGCGGGGCCTTGACAGGAGGAGGAGAGGGGGTAGAAGGGAGGCGGGGCTAGCTAGGGAGGGGGCGGAGCCGGCTGGCAGGGAGGGGATGGGTGCGAGGTCTTATTGATTGATTAATGAGACCACTCCTTCCCTACCTCTAATCAACAAAACACCTTTGATCTACCGGCCTCTGAGCGGTCACCCTTTGATCTACCCGACTCACAGGGGTCACCCCTTCCTCGAAACTAATCGATAATCGACGCAGGCTTTGATCTACCAGCCTCCCACTACCAATCGATATCGGTCTAATCAATATCGATTGAACTAGCCTATATCGATTGGACTAATCAATATCGATCAGACCAATCGATACCGTATTCCCCAGCTTCTACACCACTCCGTTCTTTTCACTACCGTACCCATATTTTCCCCTTTTCACCCATTCCCACGCGCCTATCCATCCTAGATGTCTATGGTCCTATTTAGTCGACTAATGGCCTTGGTACACTACCTTGTTCTCTTCCGTTGCCCTGCTCGTCCGTTAGGTCCTCGACTCCTCAATTGTCCTCTCGGTCCTCGATTGACGTTTCCGTGCAAATGGCGTCGACTGCATCATCCAGAAAATAGCGAAACGATTAACCCCTCCCCCTTTCCTCCTTGGCACTACTTTAGAAGACCACATAGTGTTAAAAATGGCGTTTCTTATAAACAAAAATAGCAGAAAGAAGGGGTAGTCTTCTAAAGTTGTGCCATACACTTCACTCACCTTTCAGCGGCACTTACTTACCTTCCGCCATCACTTACCACCTCTTACCTTTCAGCCTCACTTACCGTATCTCACCAGTCTATCTACCCTAATCATCTCTCACATTTCAGCGTATCATTCTATGGGGTATTCTGCAGTGCAAAAAAGTACACAAGTAACCGATTTCCGACACTAATTCTCACTGTGAGAATCTCTCAGAACCCACCCAGATTTTATCTTCGTAAAGAAAGTCATATTCGAAGGGTTCCGATTTCAAATGTCAAAAAGCAACCAAAAGTTGAAGGGGTTAAGAACAAAATCTCGCTTTCTCACTCCAACTCTCTGACTTCCCATCCTTCACTCACCTTTCATTATAACTTATCAACACTTGCCTTCCAGCGTCACTTACCGTATCTCACGTCTCCTCCTACCCTACCCATCTCACAGACTTAAAAAAGTAGGATACAGTGCATAAAAGTACAAAACCGCGTACCACCCAAGTCTCCATTCACATTTAGACGATTTCAGGCACAAATTCCCACAAATCGATCCCGGGTTGAGCTGTTCTTAATTCCACAAATAAAAGTTCTGTACGAGTGGCGTACTCTAAAAATGACTAGATGTTCACAAAAAAATGTAATGTACGGGTAGCGTACTCTAAAAATGACTAGATTTTCACAAAGAAATGTTCTGTACAAGTGGTGTACACTAAAAATGACTAGATTTTCACAAATAAAAGTTCTGTACGAGTGGCGTACTCTAAAAATGACTAGATGTTCACAAAAAAATGTAATGTACGGGTAGCGTACTCTAAAAATGACTAGATTTTCACAAAGAAATGTTCTGTACAAGTGGTGTACACTAAAAATGACTAGATTTTCACAAATAAAAGTTCTGTACGAGTGGCGTACTCTAAAAATGACTAGATGTTCACAAAAAAATGTAATGTACGGGTAGCGTACTCTAAAAATGACTAGATTTTCACAAAGAAATGTTCTGTACAAGTGGTGTACACTAAAAATGACTAGATTTTCACAAATAAAAGTTCTGTACGAGTGGCGTACTCTAAAAATGACTAGATGTTCACAAAAAAATGTAATGTACGGGTAGCGTACTCTAAAAATGACTAGATTTTCACAAATAAAAGTTCTGTACGAGTGGCGTACTCTAAAAATGACTAGATGTTCACAAAAAAATGTAATGTACGGGTAGCGTACTCTAAAAATGACTAGATTTTCACAAATAAAAGTTCTGTACGAGTGGCGTACTCTAAAAATGACTAGATGTTCACAAAAAAATGTAATGTACGGGTAGCGTACTCTAAAAATGACTAGATTTTCACAAATAAAAGTTCTGTACGAGTGGCGTACTCTAAAAATGACTAGATGTTCACAAAAAAATGTAATGTACGGGTAGCGTACTCTAAAAATGACTAGATTTTCACAAATAAAAGTTCTGTACGAGTGGCGTACTCTAAAAATGACTAGATGTTCACAAAAAAATGTAATGTACGGGTAGCGTACTCTAAAAATGACTAGATTTTCACAAATAAAAGTTCTGTACGAGTGGCGTACTCTAAAAATGACTAGATGTTCACAAAAAAATGTAATGTACGGGTAGCGTACTCTAAAAATGACTAGATTTTCACAAATAAAAGTTCTGTACGAGTGGCGTACTCTAAAAATGACTAGATGTTCACAAAAAAATGTAATGTACGGGTAGCGTACTCTAAAAATGACTAGATTTTCACAAATAAAAGATCTGTACGAGTATCGTACTCTAAAAATGACTAGATTTTCACAAATAAAAGATCTGTACGAGTATCGTACTCTAAAAATGACTAGATTTTCACAAATAAAAGTTCTGTACGAGTGGCGTACTCTAAAAATGACTAGATGTTCACAAAAAAATGTAATGTACGGGTAGCGTACTCTAAAAATGACTAGATTTTCACAAAGAAATGTTCTGTACAAGTGGTGTACTCTAAAAATGACTAGATTTTCACAAAGAAATGTTCTGTACAAGTGGTGTACTCTAAAAATGACTAGATTTTCACAAAGAAATGTTCTGTACAAGTGGTGTACTCTAAAAATGACTAGATTTTCACAAAGAAATGTTCTGTACAAGTGGTGTACTCTAAAAATGACTAGATTTTCACAAAGAAATGTTCTGTACAAGTGGTGTACTCTAAAAATGACTAGATTTTCACAAAGAAATGTTCTGTACAAGTGGTGTACTCTAAAAATGACTAGATTTTCACAAAGAAATGTTCTGTACAAGTGGTGTACTCTAAAAATGACTAGATTTTCACAAAGAAATGTTCTGTACAAGTGGTGTACTCTAAAAATGACTAGATTTTCACAAAGAAATGTTCTGTACAAGTGGTGTACTCTAAAAATGACTAGATTTTCACAAATAAAAGATCTGTACGAGTGGCGTACTCTAAAAATGACTAGATTTTCACAAATAAAAGATCTGTACGAGTATCGTACTCTAAAAATGACTAGATTTTCACAAAGAAATGTTCTGTACAAGTGGTGTACACTAAAAATGACTAGATTTTCACAAATAAAAGATCTGTACGAGTGACGTACAATAAAAATAGCTAGAGTGTCACAATAGTTCTGTACGAGTGGCGTACTAAAAATCCTGTTAAAAAAATACACCTCATAACTCAGCCCCCGTAATGGGGTGTAATCCTTGTAAAAGTGGCCGGTAAACGGATGAGAAACTATGATAAAAGAATAAAGCGAGGCCACTTTTGCAAGTAGATAACACCCCATTTCACACCTCTCTCCTTCCGTCGTAGAGCGGCCGATGAGCGGACGAGCGGACGGGAAAAGCAAGCAAATATGAAAATAAATAAATTAAGGAGTTTCGAAAATAATATATCTATTCTCAATAAAGAACAGCTTTAGTAAGCTGCCATCTAAACCCCTCACCACATATGAGATGTCAATTATATTGTAAAAGTAGCCATGAGTGGACTAGAGCATATGAAAATGAGAGGCCACTTTTTCAACAAATTAACACCCCATTAGTCACCTGACATTCTTCATTAGATCAGCTACAGTCGACGAGTGAGCGGACGAGCGGACGGGAAGAGGCCGAGAAGGGCACCAGAGGAGCAAAGCACCGCGAGTCGGCACTGAAATGGAGCTAGATGAGCTATGGGGAAACCAATATTACCCCGTCCCCTCCCGTCCCAAAACGCAAATCAAACAGTCAGCGCGAAAAATAAGGCAAAAAAAGAGCAGCCTTGGAAGCAGCAGTCGATCGATTGAGAAACGGCATCTGGAAAGAAAGAATTTAGTTGAGTCGGCGTGAAGAATACCTGGCAACTGTGAAGAAGGGCGACGACATCGTAGCAGCTGGGCAGTCCCGACCACCCTCAACGTTGAGAAGCACCTGCCTTCAATCAATAATCACTTCCTGGGCTACCGTACTACCATCATGTGCAACAGCAACCTACCGGGGACGAACGATACAAATTTCAGTCAAAAATAAGAAGATACAACAAAACAGCAACACAGAAGAGGAAGGGCCCTTTCCTCGACTGTATTACTATTTAATTGGCATCGGTCATCAATATAAAAAATGGCTATCGATCGTCCCGGTAGATTGTAGTTGCTTAGTTGGGTAAACTCGGAAACGATCGATAATCGGTCCACAACGGCCTTCTTGTCCGTGTTTAAAGCTTGTGACGAGGCCGAGACGTGCTGCAACAAGACCATAAGTGACGTTATCAATCGAAAATCAGTGTCTTACTCGCACATTGTTTCCATCTCTCTTCCCTAGTCATCAATCGATTGATAAGTAAAAGACCGTCCACCCTCACTCGCTATCCCTTTGCCCTTGGCTCCAGCAGGAGCCAACTCACGCTAGTCCCTGCGCACACGCTGGGGCCCTCGAAGTAGTTCACAGAGCGAGACCCGACAGCAAGGACATTCAGTGTCAGGCCCGCCATTGAATCAACGCTTTGCAAATAACTAAGTCGAGTGGCGCACGCACAACGGGCAGACTGCGCGGTGACGGGATTTATGCGCAGATGAGGGGAGCTACGCGCTTGAAACATCGTGCACTAACTACAAAACCTACTGCTAATCACACCGAAAGCCGCTAAAAAAGATTCAAACTATAAAAGAGCCTGACAAAATGTAAAACAATGTGTGCAACAACTTATCTCAAAGAAGAGCAGCTTGGTCGCCGCTTGAAAACGACGTTGACGGCCACTTGAGACAGCCATACAGTAGCAGTCGAGGGGGTGGAGGCGCGTCGATACCTGGAAAGAACGCAAATACTTTCCTGAAGCAGGATAGGAAAATAGACGGCAAAACGTGGGCCAGATGCAGCATGAGCTAGGTTAATGGATGTAAGAGATGGGAGACACGGGATTCGTCACGAATTGAATGGGAAAAATGAGAAAGAATGACAAAATACGCTAGCTATCGTTGAGGGCACGACGAAACGGGCACAGAAGACATCGAAAGGTTTGGCTCGCAAACGAAATCTCGCAAATAGTTTCGAAAATACAGAAAGAGAAGGCGGGAGAGGTCAGAGAACCTTCCAGAGAACGGAA
>LS487636.1:0-10744 GCA_900490705.1 Pristionchus arcanus
GATCGCGTATAGCAGGGCTCCCTAAATATCGCGTTTGTCGAGCTTTCAAGGGTTCAACAGCATACCATGATTGCAAAAACAGCAGTTAGCTCAAACCCGATAACAATCGGATTACTGACAATGATTTTGGCTTTCTTCTCTACTAATGCCGTATCCTGAAAACAACATTTTTTAGTGAATGGAGAGAATTGACAAACTTCGTCGTATCTTCGCACGACCAGATAGACATTGAGAAACCAGGCCGCTCCTAATGAAGTTACGGGAAAGACCTCGATTATTGGGCGCCAATCAAGCGCATAAATTGCTGTTTCGGCTGTGCCAAGGAAGAAAATCGCCGTCCAGATACTGTTGAGCATCCATTTCACTTGCTCCTGCGAAATATACATTTAAATATAAAAACAACAACAACAACAACAACGCACCGGGTCCCATACAGGAGCGCCATGTCGAAATGCGATGCTCCACTTGTATCCCAGGAAGAATGAAGCAACGAGATACAGAGGGATGTGAAGATAGGCATGGGACATTCCAACCAGACTGGCGACGAGAATGGACGGTAGAAAAACGGACAATGAGAGCAAAATGTGCATCTGAAGATGAGTATTTGTTGAAAAAGCTCGAAGAATTGAGAACGTTTTCAAACTGCTTTAGGCTCATTGCGATGCATGGCGGAGTCAGAGATAGAACCACCGCTTGGAAGGGTTTCAAAAAGTATTTGATGACAGGATGATTTTGGCTGACGACGGTTAAGCAGAAGCAGAAAACCATTGCGGCGACAAGAAATAGCATGGTTGGCAGGAAGAAACGAAGCTGAAATGTTGTTTTTCTCTTAGAAAATATCAAAATGCATCGCACGTCTCCCCTCTCCCTGCAGAAAATGGTGTAGGTACAGAATCCGACGATGGCCAGCAGAAGTGGCAGTGCGAACAACGCAAGAGTTGAGCTT
Organism: Pristionchus arcanus; assembly: GCA_900490705.1. Lineage (NCBI taxonomy): Eukaryota > Metazoa > Nematoda > Chromadorea > Rhabditida > Neodiplogasteridae > Pristionchus > Pristionchus arcanus. The sequence continues at coordinate 947 of LS487636.1, forward strand.
ATCTGAGCACAGAGAAATTAGTAAATCACATGTGCCCCATTTTACCGCCGCGATAATTCCCGTGAGTGCTGCGCACATGATCACTGCAACTAGAAGGCCGAACTGGAGACGAGTTGAGTTTACCTGACATTTAAGTGGTCTAAGAGAGCTGGAGGATGAAATGATTTACCGTATCTTCCACAAATCGCTGACAGGCGTATTTTCCATCGTAATCGTCACTTGAAGGGGGAATTGAAGGAGTGTGGAAACTCTCGGTGAAAGGTAAAAAGGAAAATCGCACACAGGTCCTCCAAGTTTGCGGTGTTTCTTCCGACATCTAAAGGGTAGCAGTTTGTATTTATAACATAAAAAGGCTAGTATGTCGAAGTGGTGCTTCTCCCCACAGAAAGTAAATTCAGAATAAGTTAGTTGAATGAAATTGAGAGATAGAGGCGAGATTGAGAAAACGGAGATTTCAAGTTGGCGTTGCCATGGAGGCCCCATCTAGCTGATTGCTTTTGCTCCCCTAGCCTCCCTCTCATTTTCCAATTTTCGGGGCAGAGGCGATAGACCAAATCGTCATTGCTATCGAGAAGGTATATACTTTATCAGCATTTTTGCATGAATTGATATTGAAAAAAATTGGTAGCATCAAGGAATTGACTACAAGAAAATATGACAATAATAACAAAAGCTTTATCGAAGTTCATTTACAGATAATCATGATCAGCCGAAAAAGCATGTTGCCTAATCTGGTAAATATATATTTTTCGGTACCATTTCTCTCGTGTCACAGTTGGGCTGAATAAAGGAAATACTCTTTTCTACATGAATTATTCTTGATTCGGCTGTTTCTGATGTGATTACTGTTTTCGGACATTCTCGATCCTTGTTTGAACTCAATTTAGTAACTGTTGTTATCTCAATTAATCTGTCTGTAAATCCAGATATTTGTTTCAATTTTAAGGCCATTAAAATATACCTTGACAAGCGCAGCAAAGGTAAAGTAGAATGATAGGACCATGCATCCCAAACACGCGAACCATGCTGTTTCTCTGACTTCCTTCTGATTTTCGATTTCTTCTTCCTCAAACAATATGAAAAATGGAGTGGTACTGTTGTCGTCAGGAATAGATTTGAATAAAGGCTTCCGTAACAGTGTTGAATAGACCAGAGCCAGAAGTGAGCCCATAATCATAAAAAAGTAAATGAAATTGGGCATCTAAAAGCGATAATTATTTTGGAAATGCGATAATTCTTTTGGAATATTCTGACCACATCACGGACACGATTGTGGAGATACATAAAGGATATATAGCCCAAAACGAAGAGGAATATCGGCAAAGTAACAGCAAGTCTGTAGCAGGTTAGGCAAAAGAAGATTCCCACAAGAGCAAACATCTATAATCGCAATCATGAGCTATAAAAAATCGTGAGTAATAGAAAACTCCAAAACATGTCACCTTATCGTGCGTTTGAAATGCTCAGCAAATGAGATGTGCTGGTTAGCGAGCTATTGATTGTCTGGGAGAGAGGAAGGGAAGAGGAAGGCGGGAGGAGGACGCTTGATCTACCGCCTCCTCCCGGCCTCTTCCCTTCTCCGCCCCCTCGAACGTTCGTCAAAGGTCAGATACGAGTGGAATGGAAAATAATCTCACGATACCATTAAAATGAGCATGGCAACAGATCCCCCGATAAACACTTCTTGTTTACTCGATATTTGCTTACTGCTTATAGATTTTTCATCCTGAATAATAATTTGGTTCACCTAAATGGATTCAATGGTTTAGAACCTCCCATTTGCACGCGAACAGCCCAATGTTGAATGCAATGCCGGCAAGGACCACAAATAAAGCTCCAATATTCGCGTAAGAAAGCATATCCAGCGCAGTAGCTGCAGCAATGACAGAGGTGCCCACAAACATTATTGCTGCCGGGAAGACCAGAAATTTCCGCGCGTCCGCTTGAATCATAGCCTGTAAATTGGTGAAGATCATTATCGATACGATTGCTGCGGGTCTATAATACTCCAGGCATAGAAAGATCGCGTATAGCAGGGCTCCCTAAATATCGCGTTTGTCGAGCTTTCAAGGGTTCAACAGCATACCATGATTGCAAAAACTGCAGTTAGCTCAAACCCGATAACAATCGGATTACTGGCAATGATTTTGGCTTTCTTCTCTACTAATGCCGTATCCTGAAAACAACATTTTTTTAGTGAATGGAGAGAATTGACAAACGTCGTCATATGTCCTCACGACCAGATAGACATTGAGAAACCAGGTAGCTCCTAATGCCGTTACGGGAAAGACCTCGATTATTGAGCGCCAATCAAGCGCGAAAATTGCCGCTTCGGCTATACCGAGGAAGAAAATCGCCGTCCAGATCCATTTAATCATCCACTTCACTTGCCCCTGCAAAATCGATTTAAATATTTAAAAACAACAACAACAACAACAACGCACCGGGTCCCAAACAGGAGCGCTATGTCGAAATGCGATGCTCCACTTGTATCCCAGGAAGAATGAAGCAACGAGATACAGAGGAATATGAAGATAGGCATGGGACATTCCAACCAGACTGGCGACGAGAATGGACGGTAGAAACAATGACAATGAGAGCAGAATGTGCATCTGAAGATGAGTATTTGTTGAGATCGTTCGAAATATTACAAACGTTTTCAAACTGCTTGAGGCTCATTGCGATGCATGGCGGAGTCAGAGATAGAACCAACGCTTGAAAGGGTTTCAGAAAGTAATTGATGGAAGGGTGATTTTGGCTGACGACGGTTAAGCAGAAGCAGAAAACCATTGCGGCGACAAGAAATAGCATGGTTGGCAGGAAGAAACGGAGCTGAAATGCTGTTTTTCTCTGAGAAAGTAACAAAATGCCACGCACATCTCCTTTCTCCCTGCAGAAAATGGTGTAAGTACAGAAGCCGACGATGGCCAGCAGAAATGGCAGTGCGAACAACGCAAGAGTTGAGCTGATATGAGCACAGAGAAATTAGTAAATCACATATGCCTCATTTTACCGCCGCGATAATTCCCGTGAGTGCTGCGCATATGATCACTGCAACTAGAAGGCCGAGCTGGCGACGAGTTGAGTTTACCTGGAAGTTATTTGTTTAGGCGATCTGGATGATGAAATGATTTACCGTGTCCTCCACAAATCGCTGACAGGCGGATTTTCCATTGTAATCTTCACTTGTGGGGATTGAGGGAATGTAGAAACTCTCAGTGAAAGGTAAAAAGGAAAATCGCACACAGGTCCTCCAAGTTTGCGGTGTTTCTTCTGACATCTAAAGGGTAGCAGTTTGTACTTATTACATAAAAAGGCTAGTATGCCGGGGGGGGGTGCTTCTCCCCACAGAAAGTAAATTCAGAATAAGTCAGTTGACTGAAATTGAGAGATAGAGGCGAGAGTGAGAAGATGGAGGTTTCAAGTTGGCGTTGCCATGGAGGCCCGCTAGCAATTTACTTTGCTCGACTCCCCCTCCTTTTCAATTTTCGTGGCAGAGGCGATAAATAAAATCGCCATTGCTATCAAGAAAGTATATAATTTATCAGCATTGTTGCATGAATTGATATTGAAAAATTTGGAGATAGCGTCAAAGAATTGACTACAAGAAAACATGACAATAATAACAAAAGCTTGATCGAAGTTCATTTACAGAGAATCATGGTCAGCCGAAAAAGCATGTTGCCTACTCTGGTAAATATATATTTTTCGGTACCATTTCTCTCGTGTCACAGTTGGGCTGAATAAAGGAAATACTCTTTTCTACATGAATTATTCTTGATTCGGCTGTTTCTGATGTGATTACTGTTTTCGGACATTCTCGATCCTTGTTTGAACTCAATTTAGTAACTGTTGTTATCTCAATTAATCGGTCTGTCTGTAAATTCAGATATTCGTTTCACTTTTAAGGCCATTAAAATAAACCTTGACAAGCGCAGCAAAGGTAAAGTAGAATGATAGGAGCATGCATCCCAAACACGCGAACCATGCTGTATCTCTGATTTCTTTATGATTTTCGATTTCTTCTTCCTCAAACAATATGAAAAATGGAGTGGTACTGTTGTCGTCAGGAATAGATTTGAATAAAGGCTTCCGTAATAATATTGAATTGACCAGGGCCAGCAGTGAGTCCACAATTATGATTAAGTAAATGAAGTTGGACGTCTGAATGAGATGAATAATTCGGTGACTACAATATTCTGACCACTGCTCGAACACGATTCTGGAGATACATGAAGAATACATAGCCTAAAGCGAAGAGGAATATCGGTAGTACAACAGCTAATCGGCAGTAGGTTAGGCAAAAGAAGATTCCCACAAGAGCAAGCATCTATAATCGCAATCATGAGCTATAAAAAAATCGTGAGTTATAGAAAACTACAAAACATGTCCTCTTACCATTAAAATGAGCATGGCAACAGATCCCCCGATAAACACTCCTTGTTTACTCCATATTTGCTCATTGCTTATAGATTTTTCATCCTGAATAATAATTTGGTTCACCTAAATGGATTCCATTGTTTAGAACCTCCCATTTGCACGCGAACAGTCCAATGTTGAATGCAATGCCGGCAAGGACCACAAATAACGCTCCAAGATTCGCGTATGAAAGCTTATCCAGCGCAGTAGCTGCAGCAATGAACGAGGTGCAAGCAAACAATATTATGACCGGGTAGACCAGAAATTTCCGGGCTCCCGCTTGAATGTTTGCCTGCAAAGCCTCGTTGGACTATATTATTCAACTATAACCTTGCTGTAGGACGACTCAAAAATGCCACCTTTTCCTGTGCATCTGCAAAGTTGATCACTCCCACAACCATTGTTGCCGAGCATTTGTAAACACTGAAGATCATTGAAGGAAATATGAGCGCTATTTGGAGAACTTCGTCCAGGCCATCGAAGAAAATGGCAATCAAGAGAGATGGAAGAACGATGAAAGAAGCAATGATGGAGTGCATCTTAGAAAACAATCTTTTTTTCGATTATCTGATGTTCAATTTACCATTTCAGGTTGTTTCCAGCAAGTAACCAGAAATGGAGGAAGCACCGAGAGGATTGCTGTTTGGCAAACTCGCAATACGAGTGATTGCACAAGTCCATGTGAATATGAATACGTAGCTATGCAAGCAATCACTAGAATGATGCCCGAGAGAAGAGCAAAAAGAGGAATCTGCAATTAACTTTCAGCACTAAATTAAGCTCTTGCAGGTAATACCCCGGGGTCTTTGTTTCGGATGATATTGGTTGTAGTGATCGCGACATCAAAGAGCAGAAAAAATACAGCTATGTAAGGTACTGCGGCGTTATTCTGAAACATAGATTTTGTTAAATTTTCTGGAACTCCATAGTGCAGGTTGAGACGAGAAAAAGCACTAAACGAACAGATACAGCTTGATTTGTTTTCTACTTATAAAAAGATCTCACCATTGAGAAAGTTAGTCCAGTGAATACAGCCCATGCAATCAGGAAACAGATACTCCACTGATGCCGCCAAAAAGACCTCGCCTGAATTGTGTGCATGAAAAATATTGACCTATCGAAAAATGTGAATTATCGAACGAGGCCTACCATTTCATTTGAGAAAGGAGGCAACTCGAGTTCCGAATTGGATTCACTCGAGCGAATATCGTCTGATATTGGAGCGACCTTCATTTCGTGCAGTATTCAGAAGTTGTTTCGAAGTTCAGAATTTAAACAGAGGTAGAAAGCATTCAAGGAGCCTGCGTGCCACAATATGAAGAAAGAACCGAACCACGCACGCTTGACTTGTTCCTTCCGGAAATGCTAAGCCCTCCCCAAAGGCTTCCTGACTTGCCTCGCCGAATGTTGTGACGTACTAGGAATTGCCTGAAGCCATGCACTACACCGTACTAGAATGCATCGAGAACAGTATCCCATTCTCACAAGAAACGGACCACCCTCACTTTCTGTTTCACGCTTGATTTAGTGCATTCCGGAAATGCGTCGACTACTCTTTATTGCCTCGCGTGCCCTGCCACTTCTTCGGAATGTGTTTCGAAGGTTGTTGGGAGCAGATCATCAGTTTTTCTACCAGAAAACATATAGTGACACGAAATATAAACGCATTGTTGATAGTGCGAGATATTTTTCGGAAGCCTCACATGATCAGAACCTATATTCAAAAGTGAATGTTCTTGAGACTTCGTGCTCAACCAACTAGTCAGAAATGACGTATGGATAGTTTTATCACATTAAATTTAAGATAATATGATTTGATTAGTCAGGCAAATACAATGTGATAGCCTTCGGACAATCTCCGCCTTCAGAACATTCCGATTTGCCGCAACAATCATCCACAATGAATATCTTATTGTCGTGCTTCTCTGAAGGATCCTTGTCTATTTGTAGATTGATATCTAATCCGTCCTCTTTCGACTTCAACATTTCGGCTACCTGAGCCTCCTTAGCTCCACTGTCGGTCTGAAATACGATTTTTTAAAGCAGCTACAAAATTCCGCACTCCTCAAGTACTCTAGGCTGAATGCTAGAGCATTGCTAAACAAGAAGTCTGGGGAATTTGTGAAAATTACTGATTCCTAGATAAGAGACGTTTAAAATTTTAAAATCATTACCTTGACTAGCGAGCTCATGATGAAATAGCCGAGCATCAGGAAGCAAACGAGATTCGAATATGAGATTGTCGCTTCAAATGAAGGATCCGTATCGCGAATTGTTGTAGAGTTCGTTGTGTTATTGCTAGGGGTCACAATAAATTGTGAGGCTCTCATCCAATTTGATAGGATAATGAGAGCGATTGTGCATAGAATCAGAGTGAAGTAGACAATGTTTGACGTCTGAAAGGAATTCATTGATGGGCCACAATCTCTGCATTGTACAGCGCCCGCTCTCAATACTGGAGCGAAATAGGGTGTGAAGTAAATTTCAAGATCTTGCCTGTTTATAAATTCTATCGTGTAAGTAGACAAACGCGAAATAGAGGAACACAAGCAAGATCATTGGTAGGGCAGCAGCCGGTCGATACAATTTAAAGCACAAATAGTTTATGTAAACCATCGCGATCTGAATGATTAGTTTGACTCTGCATTTTATAACTTATCGTACCATAACTACAACGATAAATATTAGGCAGAAAATGCGTCGCTTTACTAGCAATAAACCACAATCGACTGGCGGGAGCGATTCCTGCAATAAATGTATCTTTAAAACTGTTTTCATGTCTAAAATTATCGCACCTTCCACCTCAGCGTCGCAAGAAGTGCGTTCCAGAATATTCCACCAGTCACGAAACACAAACACCCAAAACAGCCGAGGTAACAATATGGCAAGTTGCGCAGATTCAGCGATGCGACAGCAGCCAGAAGAGTGGCGCCGATTAGAATCATAATGGTAAAGCCAAATAGCATGCGCTTTGCGGCAACCTGTGAAAATGACACCGATAAATCAAATATCCAACGAATTCAACATGGTCGGGGACAAGATTGTCAATTAGTGGCACAACTGACCGGGTTCTCAACAAGAAGGTAGTGAACGGTCAGCTTATACGCGATGAAATGGAAGGCGAGCAAGCACAAGGTGACTCTGATGGACCAGCTCAGAAATGTGCCGAGAGCCGTCCCGATCCATCCTGGTTGCACGATTACGGTAGCTATTACGGTGTGCATCTGAATCGTATTGATTTTCCTATCAATAAAGGAATTACAGGTCTTGCATCTCACATTGCTCACTAGCCTTGCATTGGTCAGATAGGTCGAGATACAAAATGAGGAAAGCAGAAGAAATTTGTCGACCCCTGTCAAGCGCAATGCGCAAACTGCTCACCGTGTCTTTCTGTTTCAGTGCCAGCGCCAGATAGGGCAAGATGAATGCAATTGCGATCAGTTTGGTTGATGTCAGAATCAGAGGAACATGCATGAGGGGAATGGCGAGCAGAGCATTCAAAGTCAGCGCGGTTGTAGTAGCGATGATGAATATGGACTGAAATTAGAGCTGAATAGAAGTGGGACTGAATGGAATACTCGAAATTGCGTAAAATGGTATTCACTTCAACCGCCTTTGCGAGATGAATCACAGCAGTAGTGAGGGCAACGAACAAGAAGAGAGCTGTTAGCGCAGGTACTCTGATGGCGAGTTGACTCTGATGAAAATTTCGGCTAGATCTCTTATATGCAAACTGGATTCGTGAAGTAAGGCACAGCTATATTTGAGACTAAGCCTGAAATAATGTTTACCTGTGAAGCCCATCCGGTTAATCCCGCCCAAAAGAAGAGAAAAACTAGAAGAATCGCTCGCCATTTAGAAGAATTCACCTGCAAATAATAAGTTATATTTGTATCGCTTCACTAAGATGGGCAATTTTGACAAAGGGTAATGGGTAAGCATCGCTTACCAGTTTGTTGAAAATTCCCCACGATGACGTCTCTCCGCCTGGCCCGTTGCCGTAATTTCCTCCCCCAATGACGCAATCGCACAATCTGAATACAGTTTTGAATGAATTGGACATCCATCTCATCATTCACCACTGACTACAAAACGACAACGATACCAAGAAACACGTTGGCTACTTTGCACCACGTAATTGTGCTCTAACTCTTGCAAAAATAGATGTTCAAAAACATTGGGGAAAGAGAACGAACCCCCCATACGAAGGGAGGAAGCCACCAGCGCCGATGAACAGTGTCATGGTCATGATTGCAATCTTAGTCTTGTTAGTCCTAGTTAGACCTGTTGTGTAGCCATTCTCTTTCCTGGAAAAAGTTGCGACAAATGCAAAAGTTCGCCCAGAAGAAGTGAATTTACAGTCGTCATGAAAAATTCAAAGGCAAAAAAATAATGTTTTGAGTGCTAGGAAATTGTAGGTTCAAAGAAGGTATAGATGAGGCGAGATGAGTAGAAGAAATTGCAATGAAATTGCCTGTAACCATGGAGATGCGCCTCTTCCATGTCCCGCTAGGTCTTCTCGCCTCGATGTATACGAATAAATACGTCACGGCTAATACTGGGCTGGAATGACTTTGCAAAAAGTGACTCTCCTTTCTCGCCTGCTCTCACACCTCTCAGACCTGCGAGAGAGTTCGCGAAATAAAGAGATAAATTCTTGCGATGACTCCTAATTTTGACCCGTAGAAGTGAGAAAAGTAAGGACTGCAAACTTTGTTTGCCGATTTTTTTCAGATATTTCGATCAGAAACGTTCGAGCTAATCTTGTTCATAACATTGCAACAATTTCGAATAGTGATATTGTTTCTTCGACTAATAATTTACACGAAAAATTCACAGATAAACTTAATTGCACATCCATTTGACAACTAGATATCATTAGTTTCGAAAAGAGAACCATCAAAATGATTCCTCTAACTCCCTCCCTTCATGTTCATTTCGTTTCACAATTCATACTGCACTTTCTGAGAAATGAGTGAGATTGAAGAGTGAAAAGATCTACAAGAATTATGCCCGAATGTGTGATTTATCCCACCCATTTCCATTTTTACTGCATGAAGTCCTACTTTAGCTGATGAATGAATCTCGAAATTTGTATGATTGTGAGAGAATAGCGGTCAGAAAGCACCTGTGCATCTTTGTATCCCACGAATTAGGCTCGAAGTAAGCATAGATCGAGTATGTTGATTGACAGTTAATATTGATTGACAGTTACTTTAGATGAAGACAGCGTGTCTCAGCCGATGAGGCACGCTGAATACATATGCACCGAGCGCACACAGTTCTACAGTCAAAATGACATAATATGAACCGTTTATGATAAGTTATGATAACTTATCATAAGATGTCATAAAACCATGATTGCTCAGCGGAGACTGA
>LS487636.1:29681-44442 GCA_900490705.1 Pristionchus arcanus
GAAGTGCGAGAGGGGCAAGGGCAGTAGGCTGCATCGGCTCCAGGAAGTCCATCGGATCCCTGCTCTCCGGGCTGTCCCGACTGTCCATCCTGACCGGGCTGTCCGTCTCTTCCATTCTCTCCAGGCTGTCCATCCTGTCCGGGAGCTCCGTCCTGTCCGGGCTGTCCAGCGGGTCCCTGGGGTCCGGGTCTGCCAGGCTGTCCATCTCTTCCAGCCTCTCCAGGAGTGTACTGAACTCCGGGCTGTCCATCGGATCCGGGTCTGCCAGGCTGTCCATCTCTTCCTCTCTCGCCATTGTTTCCAGGGGCACCGGGCTGTCCATCGCGACCGGGGTTTCCTGCGGGTCCAGAGAGACCGGGCTGTCCGGGCTGTCCAGCGGGTCCGGGGAATCCGGGCTGTCCATCGGGGCCGGGAGGTCCGGGAGGGCAAGTGATGCAACCGCCGGGAGTGTCGAAGGTAACAGCAAGGGCGATTCCGTTGGCTCCCTGTCTTCCGGGCTCTCCGGGTCTTCCGTCAGCTCCGCGCTCTCCGGGGTTTCCTGAGAATTTATTCGTTTAGAGACTGATCTTTGATCTCTAAGTGCTTACCGGGAGGTCCGGGAGGTCCTGCGGGGCATCCTCTAGAGGAGGGGCCGCAGTTGCACTGCGAGTTGGCCTGTCTCTTGTTTCTGCCGAGGAGAGTGGCGAAGGTGGGAGGGGCATCGGAGGATCCAGTGGGGTTGACGTGCATAGCGACAAGGCGAGACCAGGTGGACTCAGCCATCACCTGAATATCGATTTGTAATATCGAGGATACTTAGCTACCGTAACCCCAGAGTTCAAAGTTCGAGCTACCGTAACCCCCAAGCCACACATGATCGATTGATTGGGTACCGTACTCTTGAGTTTTTTAGCCACAGTTTCCCTCAAAAATCGATTGACAGAGTACCGTAAAGATTTAGTGAATGAGCTACCCCTAGAGATCAAAGATCAAAGATCACACCTTGAACTCATCCATGTTGACGGAGACCTCCTCCTGAAGGCTCTGGACGTCGTTGACCATGGATGCAATGTACACCATGGAGAGGGCCACGAAGACCAGCGATCCAGTCGAGACGACGCCTACCAGCCAACTCATGACTGCAAAGCTAGCGATATTCCGTAAACAGATGATGAAATGAACGATACAGCATCTAGTAGTGGCTACGATAGACAGAAATTGCATAGAGTTGATGACTTTGGTCCTGTGGTTCTGAGAGGAGAAAATGAAAGAAATAGAAAGTGTGATGCTCTAATGGGGAATGAACTCAAGAAGCGAAAGCTACCGATGAAAGTGAATTGCCGCTGCGGCTTTTATACCCCCGCAGCCATTCACGGTGATCATTAAAGTCGATCTAACTCTCTCCAATTAGCATTATCTATGACACTATCTAACTGGTGAAAGGAATGGCAGTTCATCAGGGCGGAAACTGCCGTGTAACGAACACTCGATGCGATGCTCGTCAAGGTGACCGGTCACACCCAGGCGACATAAAGAATCGGATAGAGAGGGTGAGAGAGTAGGTGAAAGAGGAGGATTAGAGAAGCGTACTCGATTAGTGCCGGCAGCAGCAGCCACAGCAGCTGACCTTCACGCGTGTTGTATCTCGAAAGATCGAGGAGCACTCTCTTGATAGCGCTTGCTATTATATCTCGCCGCTCGATGTCTAACCAGGTTCGTGTTTCTTCATTGGAATGCAGTATTTACGGGAAAGCTTACTGCTAGAACTTCCACAATTTCTAAATTAATTATAAAAGATGCGCGCTGATTACCTCCAGTATCACATGACCTTCATCTATCTTTTCTTCCGACCGAAGAAGGAGCTATCTCTTGATTGCAGTGCTATTTCACTCGTGGAAGGAACAATAAAGAGCAGTATGGAAAAGATGACCAATTATTGGGTTTGATTATCGTTGCTGCAAAGAAACAACTGCTTAGTCCTCTCGTTGAACCTGTCATCTCGTTATTCGATCTGATTGAGAGTTAGAACTGCATAATTTTGGCCAGATGCTTACACGATTATTCGCCAAACAATTTTCAAATTGCATAAAGAACTTTTTATTCTTGGATGTTCATGATCAGTAAAATGAAATCAGATAAATAACAAGATATGATTGAATATGATAAACGTGTCGGTGAAATATTGAAACCAAACTTTGAATTACTCCATTTTCTCCGTTTCTCCTTGAACACGATTGCTGAGGAAGAGTTTAATTTTTTGAAATTAGGAACTTTATTATTAATCAAGCATTTTTTTCAATTATAATAATATAGGACTGGGAGTCTCAGCGAAACCAGAATTATCAAACGAATGGAACTCCTTTTAAAGATGATGGATTTTTGAAATACAGAAACAAGGTACGAACCATTTCCGAAATTTTCTTCATCGTCTGCGATTCCACCGCAGGCATCCACGCGATATCTTGCACCATCACTTTCATCCCAATTTTGTACTGTTCGAGGCCCTTTAATGGAAAAATGCAAAAAAAATCATTTCATATATGACATATATATTGTGGCAGACTCATGCGATCCACGATAATGATCTGTACTAGATATGTAAAAACCGTTTCGGGAATAGACTCTTTGAATAGAGTGTTCGCCTTTTAGAAAAAAAAACAGTTAGAGCGCAAGTGTGAGAAGGGTAAGCTGATAGATCTCGACACGGATCACGCAACTATTTACTAATGAGATGTGAAAGAAACTTACAGGCAGAGCTTCGAAACACGATAGCACATCGCTAATCTTGTCGTGAGACGCATACTCCACTTCGTATTTGACACCATTCATTTTGAACGAAATGGACTTCTCCTGTTCCTGATAAAGAAGAGGATAGGATGAAGAATGCTTCCTACTGACAGTAGTCACTGTGAATTTAGAATTGATAATTAGTAAACCTAATGTACTTCAGACACCAGCTTTAAGTTAGAAAAAAAATAAAAGGTTCATCACCCTTGTAATTCAGCTCACCAATTTTTTAAGGATATCAACAAGTACGGCAATTACTAAGAAGATTGTGAAATAAAATGCAATGCGGAGGAGGGCGTCCGAACCGGGAAGAAATTCTGGAAGAAAGTAGACATTTTTACTAACTCTTTCAAAGAATTAGGATGAAATTACTTACGAAATAGTGCACAAAGGATAGTGGGAATGGCTGAGAAGAGAAGGAAATTCGGAGTCCAGACCCACTTCGGTGACGCTTTCTGAAATGCGCAAAACATTGTTATTTACTTGCAAAGCAAGCAAAGAATGAAGAGAGTCATTTGATAATGACCAAATACTAACCTGTTCCAAGCTTCTCTTCGTCTGACCCTTGTAGACGACTGGAGTAGATGGAGTTTCATTAGGGGGAATCTCGGACCCGTTGTCCAGCTTTTCCTTCTCCGTTTGATTTTCCTTCTCTCGATTTCCTCCCATTTCTAGCTTACCACGACCGGTCAGCAGAGAGTCTGAAAATTCGATCAGCGATTTGAAAGAGATCAATCTAGGACTAACCGAGATCCTCGTAGGATTCATCTTCTGAAGAGAATATTTCTTCACGGGAGAGGTTGACCATCTCAACTGATTCAAGTGTGCCCAATAAAGACTCAATTGAGATGTTCAAACTGGCGTCGCCAATTTATTTAGTGGATCTGAGCCAGGGGGTACACTGCCTTCTGGCGTTCTAAAGATCATCAAGCAAAACACATGAAGAAGTGCATTATAGAAATAAATCCACCACGATTTTCGACTGCCAAAAATCACTTTATTCTTGGGTATTATGCACAATAGTAAATAATGAGATGAATGATGCGAACATTATGTAATTATCATTGAAATATTTATATCATATTCATTGCTGCATTTTCTCCTCCTTTGTTTGAATACGTTTGAACACGAGGAACTTCTTGTGCTGAATTTTCATTATTCTTTCAAATGAATGGTCAAAATCTGGCCTATGGATGCTATGAACTGTTTTCGTCTCTGAGACGGCTAATCTTCTCTCGAAATAATGAAAGAGTGTTGATGCGAACAGTGTGTGATCAGGAGGGTGGGGGAGGGAAAGAGAAGTAATATGTCAATTGTCGTATAGCCGTCGACTCGGCGCAGAGCATTCCTTCCCTACCATTCTCATTCCCTAATCCCTGTACGGTCAAAGCAGCCGTAGCCCGGTCCAAAAAAACAGGGAAATACTCAAGGACGAACCATGTGCTCCGTGGTGCTCATCGACTGCGATTCGACTGCCGGCATCCAGGCAATGTCATTAACCATCACTTCCATCTTGACCGTGTACTGCTCGAGACCCTGCAACGATAGGTATGCTAGCAATAAGGGAATTAGAGTGAATGTTCTGTTCTAGAGTTCTAGACAGACGAATGACCGGTCTTCGAGTGCCAATGAAAAAAAGTTATCATACTTACAGGCAGAGATTCTATACACGAGAGTACATCGCTAATCTTGTCGTTGGGCGCATACTCCACTTCGTATTTGGCACCATTCATCAATTCGATCGAGACGGTCTTCACCTGATAATTAATTAAGGAATTGGTGTGAAATCTCTACATGTTGACGATCTACATAAAGCGGGCCCACAATCCTTGTATTATATCATATCTAGTTCAGCTCACCGTTTGTTTAATGATGTCCACAATCACGACAATTAGTAAGAAACATGAGAAATAGAATGCACTGCAGATGATCGCGTTCGAGTCGGGAAGAGATGAAGATAGAGCACAAATGATGGTGAGAATGAATGAGAAGAACAGGAAGTTGCGAGTGTACACCCACTTCGGCGAGGCTCTCTGAAAATCACAAATATTATTTCTCACTTGCAAATCATCGGGGAAAAAAGCTAAAGAAGAATGATATGAGTCAATTTAATCATACAAAAAATACCCGCAGGATTCCTCCGTTCGTCTGTCCCTTGTAGACGGCTGGAGCAAATGGAGTTTCATTAGGGGAGTCAGGGAAGCGTCGTCCAGCTTTTCTTTTTCTTCTTCTTTTTCGTGGTTTCGTTTTCCTCCCTTTCCTCGTTTTCTGTTTCGGCGATTCTTCTAAAAATAAAGTTTTATTTTTTCATTAATTGTTGGCGGAAAAGTTAATCTTTGAGCAAGATTAAATTACCTGAACTGCTTCCAGGTCAGGCGTTATTCCGAGCACTGGCGCTCCATAGGGGCCAGTGACATTCACGGCCTTGAAGCCATGCATTCCTACCGCTAGATCAAAGACCACCTGGAATGTTTGTTATTGTAGTGATTATATTTAATCACAATACAAACCTGTTCTCCTTCTCTAAGTGAAGGCTTTTCGTGGTTCGGGTTTTTCTTATCGATTCCGGAAACATGAACAAAGATTTCCTAAAACGTATATTAATTTTTCGTTCCAATGTTTTTTTGCAAACGTACTTTATCGGTATCTTCCCGGTAGATGTATCCGTATCCGATCATGACATTGAACCATCTCACTGTACCCTTCTCTCCCGTGCTTACGATTCGGAAATTTGAGTGATCCGTGGAATGATGAACTAGTTCGGAAACTGCTTGCGTAGTAGCAACAACTGCCCCAGAGGCATCTGAACAGCATAGATTTTCTACCGTTTGTATTTGATTTTTTTTTGAAGCTAGACTTTTAATCACCATCTTTTCTGATGCATAGACTAACCATTTCCGGTTGGAGTGCTTTGCAGTCGTTTCTGTACATCCAGTGCGGATAGCAGTGACTCCAGCTGCAAAACGGCCTTAATATTACAAAGATCAGAATGTTTTATCCTTTCTATTTAGTATGGTATCTAACAAAGTTAGCGTTATTTTATATGCCCTGGTGCGTTCGCTCTATGAGCAAAACAGCTTTCATGGAGAAATTCATGGATTACCAACCCTCGCGATAACTAACAGAAAGAAAGAAAAATGGATCTCTTTCACTTACAGAGTTGGCGGGTGGAACGGCAAATTGAGTCTTTTGATCCAATAGGAGAGAGTCTGAAAACCAGATCGTCATTTTGAAAAACAAAAGGCTTCGACTCGCCGATGAGCTCGTAGGATTCATCGTCAGAAGAGCACATTTCTTCGCGCGAGACACAGACCATCTTGAGATAATCAATTGATTTCGCCGTTACAACGACGACTCAATTTAAAATTTCGAAACGGAAGTCGCCAAATAACTTACTGAATCTCAGCCACTGGGCATTTTACCTTCTGGCAATCTAAACTTGATGTAAATGAATGAAGATCTTGAAGTATCGTTTTGAATAAATAAAGACACCCCTTGGTGTTCCTGAAATAAATGGAAAAACTTACAAAGGGAAGACCATACGGAGAAATGTAAACTTGATTTTGTTTTGAAAATAATGGAAATAGCGACTAAATGATGCTGTTTGCGAATGAATCGAGCAATGCTTGGTACAGCCAAAAAAAGTGAGTTCCGAGTAAAAATGAGTTTCTGACATAGTTCGAGGTGCCTAGAAACATCCCGTGGTCTGAAAATTCATGAATCATTTTGTATGAGCAGTCAAAGATTAGCGTATTTTCTCGTTTGGAATCTCGTTCAGAATCGGAAAATACTATGAAGAGACTATAGTCGGATCGAGCTGGATTCAATATTGCTAAAATTACGAAAACAACTGTTTTTTAATCTCTTTCGCCTTAGAACACGAAAAAATATTTTTCGGCGCGGTACCTCTAATACCATTCTCCCTATCCAATGGTATACCCAACATTTCACAATGAGTAGGAGATACTCATGAACAGCTGGTGAAAACCCTACAAATAAATAGTTTTTCTTGCAGATTTCGACGACAAAAGTGTACTGGAGGAGTTTAGAGTAAAAAATCTTAGCTCAATTATAATTTTCAAACTTTCATTTTTTGCGCATTTTGAGAGATTTTGAGAGGCACAGCTAAAGCCAGAGTTTTGAAGAAACGCATCGAATTTTTTCATGCTAAATTTTTTTCAAACGCATTACACTCTAAACTCCTCCAGTACACTTTTGTCGTCGAAATCTGCAAGAAAAACTATTTATTTGTAGGGTTTTCACCAGCTGTTCATGAGTATCTCCTACCCATTGTGAAATGTTGGGTATACCATTGGATAAGGAGAATGGTATTAGAGGTACCGCGCCGAAAAATATTTTTTCGTGTTCTAAGGCGAAAGAGATTAAAAAAACAGTTGTTTTCGTAATTTTAGCAATATTGAATCCAGCTCGATCCGATTATTTATTGAATGTTATGTATTTACTTTTTTATCGACATTTAGGGGAAATGGCGACTCAGGAAAAGTAATTTTTATTAGTAAATTTATGTTATTGTTCATAAAAATAAACAAATATAGTAATATAATACGTTTCTGGGTCATGATGACGTCATACCATGGCGAAGTAAACAAGTCACTGGTGCGCCACCATGCACTCGGCGGCCTTCCGGGCGAAAAATGAAGGTGGACTTAGTCGTCAAATATTCTGAAAAAATTACCCTAGGGGTAAAATTCAACGGGGAATCGATTGGAATGGTCGATAGATACGACAGACGAAGTTTAAAATTTCAAAAAAATATTTTAAGATTTTCGACAGAGATAACTTTTTTCTCAGGTTAACTAGCCTCTCACTTTTTTCAGCAAAATGTATATCTCGTCGAGATCTACAAGAATTGGTATCATATGATAGGGGTTGAATGCATATTGCAGATATAGATTTTGCCCCCCTCAACGGTGACGACGTCTATATCAAATCGGGCGTTAGAGATACGGCTTTCTAAGGTCGATTTTTGAGTTCTACGTGAAAAGTTACCCCTAGGGACATTTTTTCAACATATGTTATTTTTTCCTTGTGCGGCCGTATGTGAACCCCCTCAGATAGTGTCTCCTATAGTTTTGATGTAAAATCCATTTTTGTTGTTTTATTTTTGATTGCATGATCATGCTCTGATTTGGCTACTGTATCTTCCTTTAAACCAATTAGTAAGATTTTCTGAAAACAGTAGCGTGTAGCCCATTGCCACTGCGGAACTCAAGATTGACTAATTTGAATTCACTCCAATTTGAACGCCTGTATTCACATTTTTAAATGCGGATTTTTGCTCGCAAATGGATCTCGGCCACTGGGTATTAGAAACAAATTTATTGATAGTTGTTCACGTTATTTCAAAAATATGGAAACAAGTGTGTAAAAAATAGAGGGGAAATTGTGTTCAATAGGGAATGACCGGTGAATCGAATCTTCAATCTTCACTATGTTCTTCATTTGGGCACGATAGCTTCTTGCTCCAGTTGATGACCTCGAATCGAAACAACCGTGAGTGCCGATGTCACGTCATTCATTGAGTCCTCTTTAACCTGAGAATAGTGAATAAATTAGCCAGTTACGGAATGTAAAATACCGTGTCGTCACTGTTCTTCTTGGCTGCTCCATACTTCTTCCTTGGTATTTTATGATCTGCATCGTCTGATTCTTTCTTTGCTTGGTAAATTTGAGCGTCTTGGCGGCGACGAGGCCTCTAAAAATAAAATAAAAATCATTGTTAGGATCATTGGCATTTCATCGAATGTCCGGGCTAGTATAATAGCCTTGTTTGTCTTGTTAGGGCAAGTGCGCGCATTTAGCCTGTGGGATATTAGACGAACTACGTTATCAATATTCCCTTACCTTCACGGGCTTTCCATTCAGTCCAGTGACGTTGATCGCACTGCCACACTTCCCACCTTCCTGCACATCGAAGAGAACCTGCAACGCATTGTTTTTTCACTATCAAACACGACTTTCCAATTTGAATTGTTCATTGCTCCTCATTACTAAACGTGCTGAAGCAAACAAAAAATACGAACCTCCTGTCCTTCAGAGAGTGAAACGAAACGTTTATTTGCCTTGTTACTTGCTATTCCTGATACATGAACGAATATGTCCTGAAATGTATTGAAGATAATTTTTTTGATCATCAAAGATCAAAGATCTTTGATCCAATCATCAAAGATATTTACCATTTCATCGTATCCTTCCATGCCTGGGTCGCTTCGAGTGATGAATCCGTATTTTCTGGTGGTGCTGAACCACAGAACTTTGCCCTTCACTCTCGTTTCGAGAATTTTCTTGCCTGGCTGCACTGCCTTTTCAGTATTTGAGGCCTCTTTAGGTGATCTCTTTTTGTCTAAAAATTATAGTCATCATTCAAAACTAGGGATTCGCAAGAACTGAGAGAGTACGAAAAATGAAGATACTTTTTGTATCGTTCGTTTTTCTTTTTCTCTTGACAGCCCTACTGGTGACTTACCGATAATTTCGAAGGATGATACCTCCTCCGATGGGACATTTTCTTCAGGCGACAGAGCAGCCATCTTGGAATACTCCACTCGTACAAATGAGAACAATGGGGGCGAACTGACGCTTTTTATGAACGAACCGGAGGCTCTTCATGGATCTCACCCACAGGGGAAAATTTATTACGAATGGAAACATTATCGTACTTGTTATTTTTTAGAGTATTCATGACAGCAATTTATTACATCGGACAGTATACAGTGACAGAGGAAAACGATTTTGGGGAAATCTTGAACAGAGTAGTGAATACTTCACTCAATCTGGTTCAAATTCAGCAAGCTTTGCGCGTGTATCGACGACCTCTCCAGTTGCCCTTCTCCCAACTGAAAAATTAAATTGCAATTTATTTATTTATTTATATTGTTTATGTAACAATTATACTTACCAAAATAATCGCAGTGCGATACTTCATCTCCAGCTCAGCAAATCGAGCTGCGATTTCGTCCCGTTCCCTCACAGCGCGCGTATTGGCTTCGTTCCTTTCTTGATTCTGACAATCAATTTTGCATGGGTGTTCCCAATAATTGGTTTTTTCAGAGGTTTCTTCAAGTGAAAGAGCACGCGAAATCAGAATTTTTTGCCAGATTGCCCTATAAAAAAGCTTACCATGAGCATGACTTGCATTTCTAACTCGGCACATCGAACAGCGATCTCATCTCGCTCCATTTCTGCTTTCTCGGCTCTCGTCAACTCAGCGGCGGTAATTGAGCTCTGAATTTTGTTGTCATGAATAGCGCTTACAATAAATATTACTCTTTGCTGCGAATCCTTTACATTCGGTGGAGCGGGGGTGTCAACTGTCGGGGTCTAAAATACATCAAATATCTACTTTTTTGAATAAAAATAAATGTTTTCGAAAATGGTTACCTTGCTAACCGAGGTCCTCTGTTTCGGCAGAGGTGCACTTGGGCGAGCAGGTAGAGACCGTCCCGTTAGTGGTGTGATTGGCATCTCATTTGTCGATTCAGCCAGAGGAGATGATGCAAGATGTGCTGGCAGAGTACTGTAAGGATTATTATAAAAGTAGCAATGTATCTGGTTATGGTACCTCCGATTTGACGGTGAAGTGCTCTCTACGTTTTCAACTGTCGACCTCTGCGATTTTTGGGTGAATGATTGAATGTCGGCAATTTCTCACCTTTTTATACTCTTTGACTACATTCTTCACGAATTTAATGGTTTCTTCACCCATTTCAGATGGATCTTCGCCAGCTTCCTGTATTATTAATTATCAAAATTAAATATTCTTATTATAATTTATGCTTACTAGAACAATACCACGAATAGAATCAGTCATCTGGACATCACTGTAAATTCTTTGTAATCTTGATAAGTATAAAATTATGCGTACCAGAAAGGCATGCGCCATCTGTGGGATAGCTTGCGAGCAAGAGATCGATTCGTGGATTTCAGTCCCTTTCTCTTCAATATGTGTTCGATCATTGACTGTTTGTTGACTGAAACAGTGAAAACCTGCAAATCGCAAAATCTTTGGTAAGTCAAATATCATAATTGTTGACCTGTCCAATTTTATTGATGCACGTAATGCCTCCAAATGAATTTCCCGTTGCGACGAAAATTGGCTCTTCCGAGGCTCTTCTCCGATATAATTTAGCGCCCGTTTCGAGCTCGAAAATGTGAAGGAATCCCAGTTCAGTAACGAGATAGATTACCCCGAGATGCTCTGAGGCCTGCAACTTGGTTTTCTTTCAGACAAATAAGAATTTAGAATAAGATTCACCTGAATAGCAAGAGGACTGTCATTGGTGAATGGTGACATGGAGTCAACTCGGATGCTTCTCTGACTGAACGTATCTTGCACTGCTTGTCTCTCACTCATCGTATCCGTCTGCTCGATGCATAACTGCAATGGAGAAGTAGTATGAAAACTTCGATTTTATATTTCCACGTTTGAAATACAAAATACTCATACGGTTTTACTATGTGGTTGTCAAATGAGGAGGGATACAAAAAAATCGTCGCGGCGAAACTCGAAGAAATTACTCACCAAACCTCCCTTCTCTCGATCCATAACAAATGAGACTAGCAGATTGGAAGAGTGCCGATGATTATCCATCTTGTAGGTAACGAAGCACGCGCAACATCCAGAATAGCCACTATCGAAATACGGTCGGCTAGTGAGACTATCGTAGAGGCGAGTACGGAAGCCCGACTTTCCTGGCTAAAACAATTTCAATATAGGCAACAATTGAGGAAAAAAAAGAAAAAGTTCACTGACCGTATCGGCCAACGAAGTAATCACACTCGACGCGCCAATAATATGACTAAATCGACGTTCAGTATCAATTCGATAATCAACGATTCTGCCGGCAGCGAGATATTGGTCGATATCGATCACTTTTTCGGGTCCAGAATTGCCTGATAGTTAATTTCAGAATAGAAAAAAATGTAATTTATCGTACCTGTAACCGTCCAATGGAAGATCGACGTTTTAGTGACAAAACAGATCGTCTCATCATCTATCCATCTCCAGAATATAATATCGTCGCTGCGCTTCAATTTCTTCACGTATTTATTCTTATCGATGTCGAATATCTGGATGATTTTTCCGACTGAAAATAAATTTCTTTGCAAAGCTTTGGTAAAGATAAAAAGCATATTTTTGCTCACTCTTCATCGCGATCAACCTCTGTCGAGGATGCATGATCACGGAATCTGCTATGGTGGACAGACGAATGGGATGGTCGGTATCAGATAGGTCGACGATTATCAATGTTCCCGGGAGTCCCTGTACCAAATAAATGTGAGAAAAGCAGAAATCGTTGCTTACCTTTTCTCTACAAACAATGTACTTCTCCGATTCCATCGTCACATTGTCAGATGATAAATTCGCAAGGTCAATGCCAACTTTACTCAGCTGAAAATGCCTCACTATTTTCAAAGAAAAGCGACCAAACCTGATAAATTTGATCGATTTTGACAGGAATTTCCATTGCTTAATTTTGCTCGAAGGGTCTGAAACGAAAATGTAAGAAGCAAATAATAAAAGAATGCGAAAAGTATTGCGGATCGGAAAAGAGGAGACCAGGGTTTCTGAACGCAGGAGTGGCACTTTTTATCCGAACAAACCCATCAACAAATGTTATGGCTAGTTATGAAGGGAGTGCCCCCTGCTTAGGAAGAGTGAGCACATTATCTGAATTGCTAGAGAAACGAGAGAGTGTGCAGATTTGAGAGAGCGAGTTTATCATCTCAGTTGGCTCTCAGTGTTCATGCAATCTTAGTGAATAATGGAACGCAAATATGAAGCGAGAGAGCAAATATATAGCTTGAACTGCTCACACTGATTGAGGATGAAAAAAAATCGTTCCAGAGCAACACACAAAACAACAATACGAAAACAACACTTTATTGTCCATTCCATTACTCCCATGGGATACGATACTGTGCATTTTTAGAATGGTCTCCTTCAAGAAGCCGCGGATTCGTGTCGCCGCCTTGCCGATGTTCTTGTTCGTTCTGCAAGAAAGTTCCTTTTCATACGCGTTATCAATGCAACGTTAAAAACATTTTCAGCAAAATTGAGGCAAACCTGAGTTATGGCCGTCCTATACTTCAGTTCCAGCTCAGCCACTCGTGCTGCTAACACGTCTCGCTCCCTCTCCGCTATTTTGGAGCGAATCTCTGAGTTAGTTGGAACGACCTGCTGCTGCTGTTGTTGTTGTTGTTGTTTTTATTGTTCATATTGTTTTCTCACCGCGCTTTCCACTGGAGCTCGTGGCGAATATGGAGGAGGCAGTGCGTACAAGTGTACTTGAGATGGAGGTATTCTATCCGAAATGGGGATTACTGGATAAAGTGGTAGTCTGCCAGCATCATCCATGGACAATAATGGGGCACTGGAACGTCATAGTCGTCATTATTCAGAAATGTAGAATTCACTCGAACCTTGGAATTGCAGGCTGTGATGGAGGATGGCTCAGAGGGATCAGAGGTATCTTCTCTGGAAGAATATTCTCGTCAAAGACTCGAGTCCATCTCTTAGCCAGTTTGGAGGCTAGAGCTGGGTTCGTCTTTTCCACATGCTTCAACATCATTTGCTCCCTGACCGAAGCGGTTAACACCTAGATGTTAACATTTCCGAAGATTATTTTTCCGAGCCAACCTGTCCCTTGGTATTGATTCCAATTACTCCATTCCTATTACTTCCCGCAACGGCAATCAGTGAGAATTTCGAGATTGCAATTGAATAGAGTCGCATTCTAGATTCGAGGTCGAAAATGTGAATGAATCCGTATTTCGTGGCGAGATAAATTACACCGTAATTTGGAGTTGCCTTGATATTATTATTTCCAATGTTCCAATTTTTTGCGTTTAGAATAAGCTTACTTTCACAAAAATAGGGTAGTCAAGAGCGAATTCGAAAGAAAACGATTCATCGCGCTTTTGAAATGGATTTTTCATCGCCTTTGATTCGATCGAGTCCAAGTCTTTGATACGCAGCTGAAGCAAACATATTTTGAAGGATCATTTTGTTAACAATCAATGACATACCTTTCCGGTCTTCAACTTCTTGGTAGCATAAATCACAAAATTGGTTTTAACAGATTTAGTCTCTATTTTGTAATTACACAGGCATACTGCATATCCATTGATGACATGCGTGTCGCCACTATTCGTATTGAATAACTGGATTATTCCATTCGACGTTGTCCTGGGAATTACTTAAGAAGTAACATATCTTAGTGTCTGTCTGTCTGTCTGTGTGTGTGTGTGTGTGTGTGTGTGTGTGTGTGTGTGTGTGTGTGTGTGTGTGTGTGTGTGTGTGTGTGTGTGTGTGTGTGTGTGTGTGTGTGTGTGTGTGTGTGTGTGTGTGTGTGTGTGTGTGTGTGTGTGTGTGTGTGTGTGTGTGTGTGTGTGTGTGTGTGTGTGTGTGTGTGTGTGTGTGTGTGTGTGTGTGTGTGTGTGTGTGTGTGTGTGTGTGTGTGTGTGTGTGTGTGTGTGTGTGTGTGTGTGTGTGTGTGTGTGTGTGTGTGTGTGTGTGTGTGTGTGTGTGTGTGTGTGTGTGTGTGTGTGTGTGTGTGTGTGTGTGTGTGTGTGTGTGTGTGTGTGTGTGTGTGTGTGTGTGTGTGTGTGTGTGTGTGTGTGTGTGTGTGTGTGTGTGTGTGTGTGTGTGTGTGTGTGTGTGTGTGTGTGTGTGTGTGTGTGTGTGTGTGTGTGTGTGTGTGTGTGTGTGTGTGTGTGTGTGTGTGTGTGTGTGTGTGTGTGTGTGTGTGTGTGTGTGTGTGTGTGTGTGTGTGTGTGTGTGTGTGTGTGTGTGTGTGTGTGTGTGTGTGTGTGTGTGTGTGTGTGTGTGTGTGTGTGTGTGTGTGTGTGTGTGTGTGTGTGTGTGTGTGTGTGTGTGTGTGTGTGTGTGTGTGTGTGTGTGTGTGTGTGTGTGTGTAACGTGTGTCACGCTTTTGAAAAATCGCTATAACTCGGCTCAAACTCATCGTACAAG
>LS487640.1:18497-137401 GCA_900490705.1 Pristionchus arcanus
AGTCTTTCAGTCGTATGTGGTAAGTTGTTCACAAGCCGAAGACAAAATTATAGATCAAAAAATTCTCGATACATCCAACCATGCACTATTGAGCAAGCGAAGGAGATCGATAAAAGGAAAATTTTAAATTCAAAGTATTTATCAAAAATATTAAAAATTACAGTTTCAGCGCGAAATTGTACTGCATTAGTCATGTTTCCTTATTTTAACGATTATAGGAACTGAAAAGTCCATGAATGCTCGCTTTCGACGTGACGTCATATGGAACCAACGTGGTCCATATTTTCAAAATGGATATAACCCTCAGTGAAAAAATGAAAAAGTCAACAGGAATCGACCCATTTTCACAGTGTCAGATCCATTTCAATCTGCTCGGTGCTTTGGCTGGGCAATCTTAAACATATGGAAACACTTTCGAGAACAATGAGCTCATATTTGATGCCAATGCATAGAGGTCAAAAGATTGGTTTGGCATTATCTTCGCAAGGGCGGGCTATCCATCCCCATCGCCGATTAGCAACTTCATCCAGTGGCTAGTTGCGGGGCTTTACCGCCCGTTTTGTGTGCACGTGGTAGGAGATTTCTTTGATCTGGCTTTCACAACTTCCAGCATTTCTTAACCCCCTTTGTTTGGGTGGATCTGAGAGCGGACGGGGTCAAACTCGTGACCTTTTGAATCTCATTCCTGACACACAACCACTGCGCATTGCTACTAAATTTTGCAGTAGTGCCTATCAATATTTGATTCAAACATGTGAAATCTTTTTAGTGATGTCGGTCAATAATCTTCCGTTACCGTTCAATGCACTTCGCTCCATTATCCAGTTCTCCGAGTGTGGAACGATCGTTAGAATGAGAGAGGTGACAGTCAATATTTCTAATGAAATTATATCTTATCCTCTCTAGGTATCCAAAGAAATGAAGGAAATCGTGGAAGGGTATTTGAGTGAGAATGGAGTTTCGTCGATGACCGTTAACCCCGCGGGAAGAACAGACTTGTAAGTAAGAAAATAGGTGTTTTCAACGTGCGGTACATGCGCAGGTTTCTTTTTGGTCGGTGTGCACGCATCACATAGCATATAATGGTATAAATTGTAAGTTACTTATGACTACTTATTACTTGGTCAGTCAGTTACTTCCTTACTGAGTTCCTAATGATTATCTTAGCAGGAAAACACGATTTTGCTCACTAGCGCGATAGACATAACTTCTTCTCTTTTTTTTACTGATCATATGCCTATCCAACTAGAGAGTATTCGAAACAAGAGAAGTCGTGTCGACTTGTAAACACTAATGACATTCAGCACTGCTGCCCTGGTTCTGATCGGCAAAATGAGACCGAAACACGTAACCTTCCGATCGTTGGGCTGTGGACAACTAGTTAAAGGTGAATCGGGAGCTGAATGGTATCCGTTCCTTCCTTTTGCTTGTTCTCTTGGCAATCTGACGATGCATTACGGGGCCGATTCTTTATCATCATAGCTTTTTCTAAAATATTCACCGCTTTTCAGAGTCTATTGAGTTTCTGATCAAGTTAGCAGAACATATTCCTTCGATATCGATCGTTCATGAGAATAATCGATTCAATCTCTTCATTCCTCATCCCTTCTTCGTGCCATTGATCAAGGCAATCCTGCTCCGAAAATGCAAGAAACTGGAGATTAGAGATTACTGCCCGAATGTGGTCTTCGGTGTAGATGAAACTGAAGATCTGATACAGGTTAGATATAATTTTTATCGCTTAGTATGCTGCAATAGCGCGAATTGGGAAGTCTCGCTCTCATGATTTTGCATGACCTCTAGCTCTTTACCTGAACACAGGGTGACTTGACAAGCAGCCAAAAGGCGGTACGATGGTTCAAACAAAAATTCTTGGAAAAAATCAAAGTTAAGTATTGATATTGATATCGGGATAGACGATTAGAGGGCCATACTGTACCGAAATGGGGTATCCAAATTGAAAATTTAAATATAAAACGTTTCTCAAACTCATTCTCATTTTGATTCTTACTGATCTGGGAAGATTTTTCAGATTTTTTGCAGTTTTTGTAGTTCGATCACGGTTTTGTGGGGAAACTTTAACAAAATTCTGTTAACAACCACGCGGTGATGTATTTCTGGACACTTCTCTGTAATCTTCAAATTGCAGTTTCTCTCTCGCTCTTCTGATTTGGATCTGTTCTTCGAGTGTATATCTCGTCGTGACCCAATGAACCATCAAATTGGCATGTATTCAATCATCACTGATGGAACTCTTCTTACGCTCAAGCGCGTTTGATTCGTGTTTGACAGCCTGAACATTTCACTTGGTCTTGTTCATTATATCTCGCAGTATTTTGAGAATATTTGGTGCACACGAGTTGTTGCTACAAATTGTGTATTTATTCATTATAATCCATTAATTGCTACTTGTGAATTTGTTAAGAGCCTTCGTATAAATGTGTTGAAATCACAATTCCTGTTGCAGTATGCTCAGTCAACACGATTTCATCTAGACGATTTTTAAAAGATAAACATTCCCTTTCATTCTCTCATCTCATTTCGAGTGAGAGGAGCCTCAATCCATTTTCTTGGATCATTCCCGATGGGGATTGGGATAATCGATGGAAAATAACTTTGAATGCTAAATGAAGAGATGCATTCCTTTTGTCTAGACTCGATTGTATAAGCACTTCCTGTTTCCTTGATGAACTTCAGAACTAAGGTCAGTAAGTCAAATGATTCACTACTTCTTTTCATTCGTCGAACTCTGTCAATCTAAATGCCGCAAGCGCATTTATCACCATTCGCTCTATTAGCAAAGTATAAGCGCCCGATAGAAAAGGTTGGCTCTTTACCACTTAGGTTTTTCATTTGTACCTCAAGCTGTTATCGAGAATGCTTCCTCTTTCTGACACTGAGTTTCTAGCGGCCAATGGAATTATTGTCGGGGTAAGTCTCAATCATCACTGCATAGATCCAAATGTCACTTAGGCGTGCTTATTCACATGTTTTATTTGCGGTCTTGCTTTCGCTATTATTGCGAAAACAGTTCATCTTCGATCAACAACGTCAGTTTATTTTACCATTCTGCACACTTTTGATTCGCTATAAAACTATTTTTTCTTGGATTATCTGAAATTCATTACTAATTGATATTATTCGGATACATTATTTACATATAAGGGATATAGATATTACTTGTTCAGGTTCGGCGATATATGCTCAGTGCAAATGGTATCCGATATTCTTCTCATATTATTGAATACATTCTGGTGCATTATCAAAGCTTTTCATATCCAAATTGAGGCTCAGCCGAAATACGAGCTGCTTGTTGGCGTGGTAAGTTGTTATTTTACGAAAATGCCATCAGTAGAGGCTTTGAGGCTTCCAAGACCTTCTACTTCTTCACTTGCAAACTGCATGTGCTCATGGCTATAAATCGCTACATTTTCATCTTTCACGCAACGGAGAACCCGGTAAGGACAGATTGAAAGTTAATTGATAACCTCTTTAATATTTCAGAAAACATCCTCCGTATTTCGGGGCGCCATTATTCTGTGCTTCTTGCTTGCGTTTCTTCAGTCATTTGCAGGCCCTCTTCTAGGTTTTAGTGTGATTTTTTTATTCTAAAATATTTTGGAGCATTTTTCAGATCCGAACCTATTCGTCGTTTTCTCGAGCGAAACTCTCAGATGGCAATTCGCAACTACTGAGTGGACTCCATTCTATGAAGCGTAAGTTGATTTATTTGATCCCAAATGTGTGACGGAAAGTGAATAACAAATTCATTGTGAAGCAATTATTGACCGACATCGAGATGAGGGCTAGGTGACCTACTGGTAATGCAATTGACATTTGTTAGTTCACCGGAAGACTGAGTGAATCATGTGTCTGTCCTTCACATGTGCACTTAATTCCCTAATTGATGTCCTTCTAGATACTTGGAATATTATCTTGTCCTTACTGAGTGCTCAATCATCATCATTTTGGACAGTGCGTCCTTCATGAAATTGCGACAGATTCATCGAAAGGTTTCGATTTCGGCCCAGACCAAGAGCTCAAAAGTTAAAATTTCAGATCGCAGTCAGCAAATGTTCGAAAGCTCGCGAAATGCGGCTGCTATTGCAGGTATCCGGGACATTTCATGATTGGATAAACATCCGTTTTCCAGAGTTTCTGCCAGCTCATCCCTCTGTCTTCTGTAATGGTCTTCTTCTTTTTCGTTGCTCCGAAATGCGATTCGACTTTTCTCACTTTTCTGAGTAGCACTGCTGCCTGGCATTTCGGCATTTCCTTGGATGGGTGAGGCAAATAACAAATTCTCAGGCAAAAAAAGTAAAATTTCAGTGTTATCATCGTTCTCTTCCAAGCACAATTCCGCTCTAAATCTCAACCCAAACCAACTCCTTCGTTCACAAGAAGCATTCAAGAAAGCTGAAAAAAGTTTTGAGCAAACGCTGGAAATCAGCGATCATGTGGGCATGTTCTATGAATGGCGAGAACATTGGCCTACTTATGGGTGAAAATGGCAGCTTAATACTCCTTATCGAAAGTGTGAACAACGATTCTTTCGCCTGACATATCTGAATATATATATCTTAAAACACGACAGCACCCAGAATAAAATCTTTAAAAAAACAGAAATCAATTTTTCATCAATCATTTTTTTCCTTGGTTAGAAGAATAAAGTCTCTGTGTATTGCGGAATCGGTCAAGAGCATTGACAATCTTTTGTGATGGAGACATCTACAAATCCCGAAACGAAAGGAGAAAGCATTGAAATTATGTTAAATGAAATTTTGTTATATTGTATCTTCAGTCAAAACAACTAAATTAGGGTGAAATAGTGAAATAGTCACCGTCCCTCCCGTTATTCATACACACCACACTTTGTCATTTAATGCTGAATATTCTGCAGTGATTGTCAGCACGACGCACATGCTTCGTTTTACGGAATTTATTATCATTTCCACATTGTCAGATTAACGAAGGCAAACTCATCTTGTATATATAAATAATAAAATGAAATAAAACAAATATTTCTACACCAGTGCAAGCAGAGGGAGCGAAGAGCAGAGTCTTCCATATTATGCCCCTTCATCTTGGTGTCCGATCGCGTTGGCATAGAGAATGGGAAAGGATTGGTTAGTTACATCACGAGTCATGCTACTCTTCACTTCCTTTTCTTCGCCAATTCGATTGCGTAGGGAGCGATAAGGTCTCACAAAAAGGGAATGACATATTTATTTATAAAAATGTCTTGTGTCTGTTATCTCTACATTTAATGCCAAAAAAAGGTAAAGTAAGGATATACTTTTTTACATAGGAATTCGTAGCAACTTAGGGAAGAGTATCACATGTGCCAATATATAATATATATATAAGAGAGAAGCATTGTGCCGGCTCAGAGATGTGACTGGATTCATACAGTGCCTACATGAAATCGCCACACAAGGTGAGAATATGTCTTCATTTAACTTGCACAGAAAGAAGCGTTAATACGAGGGCAATGATCACTCATTGTCAGGTCAATATTTGGATGACATATTGGAAGCAGTAGAGAAGACTAGGATGCTGGTCTTATGTGAGGCACCAAGTGCTAACATCACAGAGAATATTCAAGTCTGAACATTCGCCCTTCGCATTATTCGACGAGTAGAATTTCAGATTGCAGAAATAATCTACTACTGTCTTCTCGCACTATGGCTCTTCATATTTCTCATATTGTACCGTAATCTCTGTGGATAAATACTATGTCAATAGAACCATTCGTGTGCGGCCGATCGGAGCAAGAAGAAGTTCTGTGGAAAGGAAATACTTTTCTGGATAAGAAGTTTCAGAGGAATACCCGCCCCTATGATCCCTCCTTGGCTGAAAAAGAAGCTGATTTATGAGTCTTATCCTCATCTCATGTCATTATTTCTCTTTTTCTCTCCTTTCCTCATCTGTCTTCCGAGTTATCCCGGATCTCGAATCACTGTTGTCACTCATTCATTCTTTTAATCCTCCCTCATCTACTACTCCTCATCTCCTCTCATTCCCAATGAAGTGACTAGATAAAGTAGGTCCGAAAAAGCGATTAGGCTCTCCGTACTGAATTGGCCTCATTATCACTGTACTAGTAGTGATCTCTTACCCTATTCTTTTCCACTTATTATGCCCAACAGTCGACGTTTGTGACACTGTCATACAAATGGCCCCTGTTTGCATATTTCGCATGGTTTGATCTGCCCGCTCTCTGTCTGATTAGCCCACTCTATTCCATCGCTCCCTCTCATATGCACCACTTGTCTGTCATGTAAAGTGAGAGATCATACAGAATAGAGAAGCGATCCCACTCCGTTCCATCCGAAGGGGCGCTTTTTGCATCTCGTTCCTCCTCGGTCCCTCCTCCTCTCACTTGGACATGAAAGCGTGAAAAGAGAGTCGCCCTTTGCCTCCTATCCTCCCTCAAAGGTGATCAATCATTCGGACCGCGCCTCGCTGCCATTCTCCTAAGGAGATTTTGCCCCACCGCTCTTCCGTTTCGCCACTTCAATTTGCAAATCTTTCTCATATATTACTGCAGGTAAATCCACCCTGTGCGGAAGGTTTTCCCTATTAGATCAGTTTCCCCTTCTCTTGACGAGGCTTGTCTGCCTCCCTTCCCCTCCTCCCTAAGGCGATAAATCATCCTGACTCTGGGGGTTCCGTGCAGAGTCGCGCCTCGTTTTCACTTCGTCTATGGCGCTTTCTTCACTCTTTTTTATCGTTTTACCACCCATATCGGGCAATTGATTTCCGGGATTCGTGAGTTTCAAACAAATATGTGACGATGGCAATGACTGTATTGCATGACTATAGAATTGTGACATGTTGCCACTCCTTTCGACGTTTCACCCCTTCGAAATCTACCAAAGTCGATCTTTCCTGATCGTCTACAAAATTGCCCCCTTCCATAGTGCTAAAAATGGCGCTATAAAATCTCTTCATTCCTCGTGCTCTCTCGCTCTCCCTCACCAGACTAGACAGCGCGTGAAAAGAAGAGAAGAAGACGCCTCGGAATGGCGATTGGTCATCATTCCGTTCTTTGCCCCTTCATATTCGACCCCCCCCCCTTAGCCATGCCATCTCTCTTCATTCCGCACCATCTCTCATTTGCTTTGCTCTGACGGAGCCTCGATATGGCAGTAAAAACTGTTAGCCCTCGCTCTGTTCCTTGTCCCTCCTCCCCAACCACGCGTCTCCGCTCATAAAATCATTGCTAGCCCTTCTTTTCCTTAAGCACTGAAATTTACCACTAAATATGGCGTGACCAATGTGGCTTAGTGTTAGAAATCTTCCAACAAAACCGCTTGAATTTGTGACTATTTTGCCTTTTGACCAATGCATTATTATTTGAGTTATGCAGAGCCGATGTTCTCTTGGCCTACCTCTTAGGAAGTGATGAAAACTTCAGACATTGATTCTCATATTCTCACTTTCTATGCGCGATTTGAGGGTAGGATCTCTGCTTTCTTTCTCCTCAGCCCTAAGGCGATTAATCATCCGGACTCTGGGGGTTCCGTGCAGAGTCGCGCCTTTTCCACTCCTCTATGGCGATTTATGCACTCTTTGCGCATTTAATTATCAATTTTCAGCTGATTGATTTGAACGATATTTGGATTTATCCCGATTAACTGAACATTTCACTACATACAGCCTCATTTCATGATGGCTAGATCGCATTATTGATTGCTACTTAGCTGCCCCGTTTGTCGTTTCCTCACACCTACATTTTCTTTTGTCTCTCAATGCCAATCTACCATGATCTACCTCACTATTTCTCTATGGTCTCCGAATATGGTCTGCTATTCTCACTTCCATATTTTCCTTGCCGAAATCTCCCACTGCCTATCTTCCCTGATCGTCAGCAAAAACGGTTGTAGAAGAGAGATGCACGCCTCTTCATTCCTGATGCTATCTCACTTTCCCTAACCAGGGGAGAGAACGCGTGAAAAGAAGAGACCGCATTTGACTCCGCCCCCATCCCTGTTCATTCTGCGTATTCTCTCATTCATTTTCGAAGACAGTTTGGTAGCCTCGAAATGTCAAAGAAAACTGTTGGCCCTTCCGTTCAGACAAATGCGCGCGGCGCAAATACTTCCATTTCCTTTGTTTCCGCTCTGAAAATGAAAATTCCTTTCGGTCATCCGCATTCATATATGGATTGACAAGCTGTTAATTTGATCTGTCAGTAGTAGCGCTTTTTTCGTTTTTTTTTTATTGTCATTGTCTAACTCATTAATTGTCGCTACTCTGCCACCCCTTCCCTCCTCCCTAAGGCGATAAATCATCCTGACTCCTGGGGGTTCCGTTGAGAGTTGCTCGTTGTCTTCTCACTTCTTGGATCATTGCTGATTGTGAGCTCTTTTATCCATATCGCAACTCGTTTAAGACTTTCTACTCTAGAAATAACTTGAACGTATTATTGTAGCACTTTTTCCGGGTTGTTTATTTCGTTGCCTGCTACTTTTCCTTCCACGCATTTTCTCGATGAAATATTTCCAAGCTGATCTGCCCTGGTCGTCAGTAAAATAGCCTTCTTCCACAGTGCTCGAAGAAAGACACGATTATGTCTCCCTTTCCTTTCTCGCTCACACTCTCCACGAGAGAGTTCGCGTGATAGGAAGAGATTGCCGAGAGACTCCCCCCTATTGCATCTCCGTTCTCTTTATTCCGTGTGATCACTCGTGCTTTTTGTTCTGACGAGAGAAGACGCGAAACAAAGAGGCAGAATCAGCCTCGAAACGGCGATTGGTCATCTTTCCGTTCTTTTCCCCTTCCACAAAGCAAGAAGAAAGGCGTTATAATGCCTCTTCATTCCACATGCTCTCTCGTTCTCCCTCCCTACGCGATAGGCCGCATGAAATGAAGAGAGCGCAGCACTTTCTTTGCCGCCCTCCCTCCCTCCCTCTGATCTATTCTTTCCGAGTGATCTCTCGTCCGCTGTCCTCTAGCAAGAGCAGGCGTGAAACGAGAGATTTTCTGACGAGAGAGGACAATAAAAACTGCTGTTCGCTCCGTTCTTTGCCCTCTTTTCACGCCTTCCACTCCCTCTCCTCATAAAACCATTTCATCACTCGACATGCCTTCCTATCCTCGCTTGCTGTTCCTTTGAGTGATTATTGTTTGAACGGTTGACCTACCAGACTTAACCTACCAGAATCAAAACCAGAATCAAAATTTTTTGCATGATCTCGTAGGCGTTTCAAATTCGTAATCGGCAGTCCCGAATGTCGGAATCGCCCGCTTCACTCGCTGTCTCTCTAACTTTGGCGCACTATTTCGTATCTCTAACCGGCTGATGCGAAAGATGTTCCCTGGCACCGAACAACGTGCACAGCTCATGCTTTATTAGTAGGTGAATTGACCTAATGTGTTCGTTTTCCAGATGGTCTTCTCTAAGATGATTCATCTCTCATTCCTTGTTCTACTCTTCCTCCTCCTCGTGCCCTGCCATGGTCGAGTGCTGGATGACCCTGACTACAACCCGGAGTATGTTCTTTATTTATTTTTGTTGACAATTTGGGCATGTCTCTTTCTCTTGTGCTCTAGTCATTAAATTTAAATTTGCTCGCCTCCTCATGTGTTTAAAGTTCCTAACATGGATTGAATTAGTAATTTGCAGAGACTACACAGATATCAACCTCTTCGGTCATCCAAATCAGAACGAGGTGGAGGTGGACTGCGAGTCGAAATCCTTCCAAGTTTACGCCGTACGTTTATTGCTTGAGGATGTTGATAGGCCTTTCTTGTCAAGGGGTGAGTTAGAAGACCACTGATTCACTAACACGCGTGATTTCTTCCTTCTCTAACCGATGACAGTGGGCAGCTGGTAAATTGCGCCATTATATCGCCAAATTCTTTTGGTAGTCCAAGAGTTATGTATATTGCATATGAAATAGTGCGAATTTCGCGAGATAAATAGGTTAATCTGACGCTCCTAACGCTATGGTCGAGCGGAGTACTGTAGCGGTGGATATTTTCAATCGATTGAACAACTGCATCGGGGGCTATGAATCATGGCGGTATTCGCACCCTATCGTCCGGTGCTTTGGGGTACTATGGAGATTTCGCCCGCCTTTTTCACCTAATTGTTCAATTTCAGTCCATCCCTCGTTCTCCTCCCGCTCGTCGCCCCTACAACTGCACCCGCTCTTCTCAAGCTCCCCTTCTCGCATCCTGTGATCACTCCAAAGATGTGACGGTCACTTTCAACGTGACCCTCGCTGATGTTGTCGTATATTATCTCGGTGAGCGTTCATTTATCGATCATCGAGGTTGATCGGTCACTGAGGGAACCATTGTCCTCCAGAAGATTGGTGATTCCATGGGATTGGGCAGATAGGAGAGTAATAGTAGGAAATGAAGCGGCGAGCAAGATTGGAAAGCGTAACTGGTGGAATTAGACAACGACAAAATACTAAAGATCGAAAAACATAACGACAAAATAACGACTCGTATAACGACAAAAGATGCTACTAAAGGTGTAAATTTCTAATGAACAGACTATTATGTGCATGGGGTTGTCTGAAGCTCTCAAATTCGCACGATCTCTCGCTTTGCTCACCAACGAGAGTCTAAATGAGAAATCGAAAGAGAAAATTCGTTTTTGGGGATGCAGTTGTTCAAACTGATTCAAAATTAAGTTAAATAAGTAGATATTTCAGGCGTAGATGCCCACGATCCAAATGTATGTCACATCTACAGAGTCTTCAGCGAGGAGGTAACTATTATTTCGTTAATTCGACAACTGTCGAGCTGCTATATCCGAAATTACGGTCCAAATGCAGAGATTAGAAATCCAGTTATCAGAAGGTGAAAGACTATTAATTCTGAATAGTTTTTCAGTTTTGGTCTGTTTTTATCCGATATTGAGATGTAATACAGAGATAAGAGACCAAATTCCTTCTCTCTAAACAGACTTTCCAGGACTACGACATCTCGTCCGATTCTGAAGAGGAGGAGAGAAGAAGAAAGCAATCGAGAAAGGAGATGAAGCTCAACCGTCAGAGAGGAACGAGTGAGTAATTGAGTGGAACGTGGTAATAAACAGAAGAAGATTGAATTGGGAAAAGAATCTGTCACCAAGGAAATTGGATGGACCACCAAACGATGGATGGTTTTGTGGAAAAAGACAGATGGGCGATAAAGTATCGGATAGAAACGATTGCTTTGCAGCCATTCCCTATCCTCCTCAACCAACCATCCACTCTGACATCAACGATTTGGACGAAACGAAGGTGAGAGACATGGTCACATAAAATCGTGCTGAATTACTAATTGTTGGACTAACAATATGGAGACTAAGGACAGAGACTTACTGTTCTTAACCTTACTCTATTCTTATCTGTCCGCTGTCCGCTATCCGCTGTCAATTAGTCATTGTCAATTCTTGTTAAATCAGACGAAACATTAAATCAGATATGAGTTGTTCGAGTTAGAAAAGGAAGAAGAACATTTGACCGCATAGACATTTGACCGGTGGTCGTAAAGTCAATTCTATGATTCATTTCAAATTCAAAACGAACCAATTACAGAAGAGGCCGATGCCCGAAGACGTTCGCTTGCTTCCCATTGATGATGGAGAAGTAAGAAATTTATATCATTTTCAATTCTTTTGGTTCTCGAAAACGAGATATTTCGAGGGTATTCTCACTTTCGTTAGCCACGTGCCTTGAAGTGAGCAGGGATTAACAAAAAGCGTTAAGCCTGCCCATCAGACAAAGGGACTCAACGGGTCTGATTAATGATCGTCAATTCTCGTTGTTTCTGTCTCAAAATACGTGCAAGAGCAGAAAATCTATCAATCTTTTCAATTTGGATATTTTTTTTTCAACACAAAAAGGAAGAATCACCTTCACATTCTTTAATTGCAGTTCGATGATGATTATTCGACCTCCATCGACAATGAGGAAACTGTCATGAGTTTCGAGAAGACCAAAGTTCTCAGCAACATCATTGGAGGAGTATTAATGAAATTTTCCATCTCTTTCACATTCGCTTTCCTGTTCTCATATTATTACAAGTAGTTTTCTTACCGGTATGACCCCCTCCCTTGTATTTGTATCCTTCTCACTTGCATTTTCATTTCTTGGTCAACAGTCGTGTATTATTTGTCAATTGATGACTACAAGTATTTTAACGATGCAGAGTTCATGTAATATTTTCTCTCTCGGTTAATCTATTCCCATGTTTCTCCGAATTCTGAACCGAATCTTTCACAACTTGCATCTCTTGATCAAAGCTCAAGTTTCCTTTGTATTTCAAGATGCTTTCATTCAAAATGTAAATTGAAATTTCACACCGCTGCAGTCCTTCATTGATATTTAATCGAATTTTTAAAATATCATGCAAGAAACAATTCAATGATTAAATAAATAAATATTAATTTACTTTTCCAATCATTGCCAAATGTTTCTGCTAAATATCTGACTCGCAGAAAATATTGTGACACAATCTAACAGCGAGCTGAGTTATCGATTGACTCTTGACTCTGCTCCACGCATGCGTACACTTATCTCATACACTTTACGGCAAGACCAAACATTTTCGCACTATAAGGTTCCTTATTTCTCTCTATTATTCATTTGTCATGGTCATATCAAAGAATCTCTTCTACATCGACTGCTTCCGTCGCTTTCTTAGCTTATCATTCAATTTCCATCTCGGCCGTTTGTTCCATTTCGTTTTTACCTTGAATTGAATCGATAGAGAGGCGCAGACGAGCTGAATGCGAGAGTATATGCGAATCGGAGAGAGTCCCTCTGATAAGTGATCACGAAACAACTAGTACCAGTAATTAATCTAACGTGATGACTGGATATCAAGGTGCTACATACTTGCAGTTCGAATCGAAACCTTGCGCTACTTCTGATATTATTCTAGACTATTCTGAGTTAGACGCAGGTACGGCAAATGGGAGACTTGATTTCAATGGAAGACTGTCGTTTTTACGCCGAACATATGGAGTACATTGCTCACTCGAAGGCCGTTATTCTGGCTAGTAAAGGGAAACGGTGTGACTACAATACAAGGTGGAGTCCTTTTCGAGTATATGATAACAGAAACGTTTCTGCTGGAACTGATACGCAAAATAGTCAAGCAGTGGGCTCCCGAATGACGAAAGTCCCTCCATTGTATACACTTCACCCCTCTTCCCGATCTTCACTGCTATGACAGAGCTCATTTACAATTTAGTTCATTCTTACTCAATTTTTTATTTGATGACGTTATGCAAAAGGCACGATAAGGATACTTAAACAGTTGTGATAAATAGTTAGAAACATTTGGAATTAGAACAATCATTAAAAATGTGCGTAATGTTTGCCTCTTAATTACATACAATGCAATCCTATGCCGATCTTCTGTTTTCCCAAATCATTATAAAAAGTGAAATTGGAGACGATATGAAGAAAGCGAAATAATAAAATTTCATGATTCCGTTGAAAATGAAATCATCAAATCTCCCACCGACAAGTTTCACTAAAAATAAATTGCTCAATATAATTTTTGTCATAATAATTGTCTTACAATATACTATTTCTAATGTTTCCGGGAAGCTGTGGAATGATTCGTGAATTAGAACAATAATCGGAACAATTGATTCGATATGGTGGCCTGAAAGAAATTCATTTATATCAATTCGAAATTTAAATCGTACCCTTTCTGATGCAATATATGGCGATTCCAACGTTGACAAGACCAAAGATGCACATTGAATATATTCTCACCTAAAAAAACAATTCTTTCGAAATGGTCATTTTCATGCTCACCCATAAGATCATTATTGCAGGTGTTCCGGGCCTAAAGAAAAATCCGACAATCTTGCAATTAATATCATTATATTTTTTGTTCATTATTCACTCTCACAGTTATGCAACCAAGACATGATGGAAGTAATATTGAGTATCCAAGACCATTTCTTGAATTTAGTTCCACAAAGGGGCGACGAATCAAAGAATGCTGAAAGTTAATTATGATGAAAAAATGATCTAGTGTTTTCATTTAGTTGTACCATCATAAAAAGACGAATTATTATAGGAAGAAATTGCATTGACCACCTCGAGATGAAAACGTACCAAGGATCGCCATTCTGAACAGAACGAAAAACTTTATACGTGGAAATCAAATATGACTTACGAAGTAGCAGAAAGTGTACGGTATAGCATCAAACGCAACCTCTGACACGAAATAAAACAACATCAAACAAAAGAGAGGAAGCAGATCCTTCTGAATATATCACGTAATATTTATAATATGTTTTGAAGACTTACTCTGTATTTGAATTTAATTAATGGTGTAGAGAGAATATAACACACCAGTACAAAACAGAAAATAGCATTTACGAAGTGTCGGTATTCTTTAAACTGATGAGGTGCGGTAGTTAAGTACCACCGAACACAATCGGAATTGTGCACAGTCATAGTAGAAATGATCGTGCAATGAGGCAGAGGAGAGAATATATGCTGCTTGTGTATACAATAGAGCATGACTAATCAGATAAAACCAAGTTGATTGGACTCTGCCCACGTATCGATTCGGACTTTGTACCCCTTTTACACTCGAACATTTTCTAGTATATCTAAGGTTTGCCAGGGAGAAACGTTGATACGGTAAATGTATGGTGAGGGATATCGCCCAACGGAATGGACGAGGACTCATGTTTAAGCGAGGATGAGTTCAGTGCTATTCGGAATAAGGGAGACTATCAACGGCATTCATAGGCAACGAAACTGGGAATGGAATGATGACGAAACAAAAACAGTAGTGAAGTAAGCATATTGGAGAGGATTTGATGAAGGACGCAAAATCATTTTGAAATCAAATGTTTTGCAATATTTAATTAATTTTCTGATCCCTAGAAACAATCAGCTGAGTCAGTTCTCAATTGTCTCTTACGGCATGCTCCATACATGAGTTGAAAAAAAACAAACTCTCAACAACAAAACCAGGATAAGATGGAGCTAACAAAGAAAGAAAGTGTTAATTGGCACTGCAAATACATGTTATCTTCTAGCGTTCTTCTCCATTCTCGATGATAGGAAAAAAATTCCGACTAGGAACGATTTGCTGGTTCTCAGTCTCAAAACGCACTCTAAAAATTCTTGTTATGTGTTATCATATTTAATGTTTTTTTCAGTATAGTGAGCTTAGCTTTATTTTGTGATACTTTACGCCAGTTTCCAGTTTTGCTTCCCATCCCGAATGATATTTAGTGACAGAAACAATACACTTGCGAGCGAAAGTTTGATCAGTCTTGCCGGAATCATAAAAAAAAGTCAAATTATGGATTAGTGAGGTGGTGAGAGTGAAAAATTACAACAATGAGCAATCAGAATTTTTTGCATTTTGATATTGGCTGCAAATTCGGAGCTGCTGCAGAAGCTGCTGACGACGCTGCACGACTTTAACACCACTAGAAATGAATACGGCAAATACAATTACCTCCCAATTGCTTTATCTTGCATTTTTCTTCAAAGCTCTGCACTTTCATAGTGGATCTCCCACTGGCATCCCTCTTCCCATAAGACTGACTAGTATGCCTCTACTCATTAGAAACAATATGATGTTCTTGTACCATGAGGGCTATGGCCGAGTGGTTAGAGTGATTGCATTCGAAACACAAGGTCGTGGGTTCGAATCCCATTGCCCTCATGCCCTTTGCTCACCCTTCGTTGCGCGATATTATGATTGTTGCTTAGTTGAATCGATGTTCCTGCTAAGATTAACCAATACAGATTGCAACATGATGACACCGAGAGAACGCGCAGAACAGGGATATCAAATCTTCACGTACTACCTGGAAGTCAAGCGCATAGTGGATCTCGAAGCATTGGATAAGGAAGACGAAAAGAGACTGCAAGAAACACTCAAGGAAGTGGAGGAGCGTGTTAAGGACCTGAAGAACGATTGGGCCCATCCTTCAGTTGGACTTCGAGTAGGCCAATCGCTCCGCCTTGCCAAGGAGATCTTCCCCAATAGAGAATTGCCCTATCTACCATATACATGTAGTGTATATAATGATTATAGCTAAGAATAAAGAACAAAAAAAATATTTTTTGCATCTTGTGATATATTCTTGTTTGATACATACACGCGACAGTTTTGAGCACGTTTCTATGTTATGGGTTAAAAATGAGAACATTTTGCAACGTGGAGAAGATGAATAACCGAAACAAGACTATTTTTTGCTGGTTTTCCGATCCTTGGCCTTTGATCCTAAAACCAACGGACCATCTGCACCACAAGTATTCGACATTTCCCCGTCATAATATGTTATCTTCCGTTTCAAAGAACATAATTATTAATTAAGATAGAAGAGTGAAGTGAAATCAGGCTTAGAGGTGGAAGAGGCGGAGCCTTCATATTCGTACGTCCCTTCTTATTGGAATCTCAGTATAGATGAAAGGCTACCGCCTCAGATAGGCAGCTTCCGGGAATTGAATGCAAATGAGAGAAGGCAAAGAAAGTGTTGATTGAGATACGACATCAATCTTAGTTGTAGCGGATCAGTTAAGTGCATATATTAAGATCTAAAAAAAGAATTCGTCAAGAAATGATAAGCTAACGACGTACGTAGATACAATGTTTATGTTTATCAATTATAAGAAGCTCGACCAATCACCTAGTTCTGAAAAGTGCGATACATCGGTGGAGTTTTCTGGCTGTGAAAATGTTTGGATATTGCTCAAATATCCAAATGCCCAAATAGAGAACACGGAGTTATGCACTTGCGCAAAATTAGCATGCAGTGCATATTTGTCTATTAATTTCCCGTGTCTGGATTTTCCCTAAAAAATGAATGATACACAAAACAAACGCACACACATACAAACCAATTCTCAATTAGAATCGTTGGAAACGGTCTTAATGTCAGCTTGTATAAATATAGTTTTTTGGATAACTACTCGGTTTTACAAGTTGAAACAACATATATGCTTCTGTATTATCTGTAGTATTGGCAAAATATATCTGAAATAAGGTCAGAATAGAGCTGGACATTTGAAATTAGTAGTAGAACACAATATTGCAATTATCCTGCCTCATTCTACCAAACAAGGAAACAGAGAAACGATGCTGTGATATTCTCGAATTCTTCTATTTCCCCTTCCTCAAACGCTGAATCATCCACTATCCAACCAATTTCTCCGTGTTTCTCCCTTTCTATTCGAGAAATGATGCGTTTCTCCGTTCTTCTCGTTCTCGCCAACTTTGTTACCTCTGAATTAGCGAAGGCGAGTCGAATTTGGCACAATTCAAGCGATTTTTTAGTAGTTATTGCGATAGTTTGCATATATTTTCGATGTATAAGATATTTGGGAAATAATATTTCAGGTAGCTGTTAGAGGAGAAATAGCTTGTCTTACAGCCAATGGTATACGTCGTCTACCAGGTCTCACGATGAGACTATTCGAATGGGATATCAGTAGGATAATTTTGTCATTGAATAGGATCGATAATCTATCAATTACAGTTGGCCCAAATGACTTGCTTAACGTGACAACAACGAAAGGAGGAAATTACTACTTGGAAGGACAAGAGGATGAGGTTTGATTGCACCAAAAACTCATTACTTTAAACAAATATTTACCGTTCAACAATTTATTTACTGTTCAACAAAATGAGTGTTTATAAAGTCCACTTTCAATAAATTCAATGAATTCAAATTACAGATTGGTCTGATGCTATTTTACACTGAGGTCTGGTTTCCATGCGATGGTCCGGTATTTGATCACTGTATACACAAAGTATATCACGCTCAGTAAGTATTATTTCTAAAAAAGCGGAGAGTTTTTGGTTAAATTACATAGATGCGATGCTCTGAAATCAAGAAAAAACTGTTACCTTGTACTCGAATTTCTGCGCATTCCGAAAGAAAAACATTATATAGAAGAGAAGGATAAGGTTCGTTAAACTTGTTAATCATACTTTTCATTATTCTTCATTTAATTTGCTCAAAAATATCCTTCCATACATTTTATTTACTTTTTGCTTATTTCAGAATGTTCACAATGCTGGCCGTTTCTTGTTTGGCTATGATCCCATCAGTAGAGCATATATGAAATGCGTTTGACGAGTTGCTTCACTTTATTCGATCTTAAAATTTCATCCATCACTTAATTTAATTTTGTTCAACAATTTTTCTCTCAATAAATGATATCGTGCGTTTGGAATGCTCAGTCAACTCAATGTGCTGGAAAGTGGAGGTCAGATACGAGTGGAATGGAAATATTCTCACGATAATTTGGCATACAATGTAATAGACAAATATGTATATGCACAACTAACTATATTTCAAAACTCTATTGTCCATCGTAACTCATCCCGATAGTGGATATTACGTTTTCACAGAACTTGACAATTAAATTGTACGCGCGTATGGGCAAATTGACGACTAACGGAAAAGGCGCCCGACGACACCAAACACGTTTAAATAGAGTTTTTGTGCTTCGAAATAGTTTTTAATACATTTTCACACTAGATTTTAGCTGTCCTCAATGAAAAAGTAAGATAAAGTATTGAATAAATACGTATAAATCCAGCATAAACGTATTGAGGGTGCGGAATAACGTTATGTCCGGACTAATTAAAAAACGTAAAAAACGCGAAAAAATATTGACGACCTTTTCCCCCGTTATTGGATCCCAACGAACTCTGATCTATTTCTCTTCAAAATTCAACTGCATGTCTGGTTCTATTCAAATGCTTACGTAGGTGCTATAACTACGATCACCTCATATCCCACTCAAGCACCAGCGTGGCGAGTTGGCCGAAAACGCCAATATGAATATAATTTGCAGCCGAGAGGTGGAAACGAACAAAGCTATAGCACTTCCAAAGCCGAACAAACTAAGTGAAAATTAAAACAAGATACACTTCACGGTTGTTGCATATCTTTACTATTGCGAGGGCAGATGTGTTATCAATGATCTTCTTGGGCACAAGGAGAAAAAGCACGAACCGTTCTACAATCGTCGTCCTAGGACATATCATTTATGCGCTTGATCCATTTACGCATCATTCTGACCCATATAGGCATTTACTTGTATATCTTGTGCAAGGTGTATTTACAACGATTTATCTGGTTTTGCGAAACTTGAAGAAGAGAGGTGGACAAAAAATAGCATGCGAAATGAGGAGTGTTGAGGTAGAGGGGAAGAAACGAGGTTGGAAGCGACGGGGAGGATTTGAATATTCAAACATGTAAATTCAGATTAGTTGATGATCTAGAGAAGCAATGGGTTATTTTTGAGAGAATGTTACGATTGATGCCTATTTTGTTAGCTGGGGGACTGCTCACAGAGCGTAGATACGTCTCCTCAGACGAAACCAAGGAGAGGGGCGTCCGTGTCGAAGGGAATGAAGCATATATGAGACTGTATCGGGCGAAAGTGAACAGTATGTCATGGTTTCAGACAAAGAACTAAGGCCCATTCCATAACGAAGGCGACATGACTAGGCTATGGCCGGCTCGTCTATCCGTAAATCGACCACTGAAATTATACTGTTACAATGGTTTCAGTTCTTTCCGAAACAGCACGTCAGGCAGAGATGACATATGTTAGCAATATTACAAATGCTAAATATCATTATGAATGGGTATTGCCTTTAATTTATCGAGAATCAAT
Source organism: Pristionchus arcanus (assembly GCA_900490705.1). Lineage (NCBI taxonomy): Eukaryota > Metazoa > Nematoda > Chromadorea > Rhabditida > Neodiplogasteridae > Pristionchus > Pristionchus arcanus. The sequence continues at coordinate 38,132 of LS487640.1, forward strand.
GGCGTTTTGATGTTTCATTATTATTTCGAATTGCTCACCCATTTCCACACAGCCCGAAGCGAGGATTCAATTACCGACGTTTGTGAGTTGGCATCTGCAAATAATGAATAAGAGAGGCAAACAGTGACTCGAATACCAGCAGAAACGAAAGGATAGATTTAAAATTGCAGTTGAATGGCGTTGAGAATATTCCGTTCAGGAAGAAATGTGTTTGTGTGCCAAAGTTCAAGCAAACTCTAAGGATCGCAAGGTGAAAAATAACAACGATACATAAAAAAATGGCGCATTCTAATGAGATACTCACAGCAAAGCAATGAGAGAGTTGCTGAAAGGAATTGCCTTGCGAGATAAAGAGAGTGATGGGGGGGGAGGAGGCTGCATAACTAGGCAAAAGTGCTAAATACATGAGAGCAAAGAATAGCCTACTCCGTTTCCTGCACCTGAATTAAGAGAGAGCGCGAGGAGGGTAAGGAGAGGAGAGGGAGGGGGAGGGAGTGGAGGGGTGGAAGAAGGGTGGTAAAGAGAGGCGAGGGGAAGGGGGACAGGAGGGGATAAAGACTCGGGAGGAAACGGAGGAGGGGAAGGGTGACGTGGCGACAAACATCATGCATAGAGATGGAGAAACATAGGAGAAAATAGGGCTATTGCCTGGAATGAGAAAATCCAGGCCGGGAACAAAGAGAAAGGAGAGAAAGAAAGTGTGTTTCTGGGACTCCAAATAGAGTCGATCGCATTAATATACGAAACTTGTGTATTTCTAGGACGAGACACACTCAGATCTAAAAGGAGAGCTAGGTATGCACAGTATGATATCCTCTAACGCTTTTTGTTGCCAAACCGGTGGTTAGTTTACAGACCCATTTAACATGACACTGTCCAGTGAGATTGAACAGATCGAAAGAATGGATTGTTTATCGAGCTCAACGAGAACATGTACACATTATGAAATGAGACAGGGTGATTTATTCAACTCCAACTCCTTATTCTATTCTCCTTAACTGAACGTCTCTTCATCGAAGTCCTCAAATACGAATAATCTCCACGTTCCTTTTTTCAGTGCAAGGCCACACTTCAATATCAATCCGAACAATGCCTCTCCTCGATTCCCTCATTTCTGACGGTGTTGTTCGCAAAAATGAGGCAGAAATGAGGGAATCTTTCTATGATCCAACCTTTCCATCTTCATCCTTCCTATCGGTCTCTTCGCTTTCAGATTCCTTATCGATGGAATTCATATCGCCATCATTTTCCTCACAGCCGTCTGATCCGCTCTCCACACAATCCTCCTCTCGTTCACCCCACGACTCGCCACTCTGAAATCGCGAATTAATGTTTCAAAGCAGTATTAGGAGCAGTCATCAAAGGGAATTGACGCAGTGAATTGACGCACGGATTCACTTTACCATAATTTTCGAATGCACTCTTGTAATATACCGATTTCTGAGGCATTTCGGTTTCATCAAGGGATGCGTTTCTACCAGAGATAGTCTTCCGTTGACACTTGAGTGGGCGAAGATTATTATTATTCTTTTCCCATTGCTCACCCTATCTCTTTCTCTTTAATTAGTTCTAATCATGACAACCATGAATTTTACACATCCACAGTTTAAAACGAAGGAAAAACTAACCCTGCGAATTTCCAAACCGACGAGGACCAAAGTGATCAAGACGAGAATTAAGCTCGACGCGATCAAGAGAATGCCGAACCATTGGAAATCAGATGGCTGAAATTCGATCAGTTTTTCAAAGGTTATGAGTGGCCACGACAGCGGGTTTCTTCACAATTACAGGGACATAATGGCGTCTATGTGCAATGGTTTTTTTCAAGATACACCCCCCAAGAAGCACAAAATTCGTATGCTCTGTTAGCTCAGTGGCAGGCGCAACATGGGGCCAAACAACTTCAACTTCCTCTTCTACGGCCTCAATGACGATCGAATGCATAGTCGTGCTCATGTTTATGGCTGACTGACGCAATTGAACATTCCTCTCCTTTTGTGAATATTGAGCTGAGAATTCCACTTCAACGATAGAGTACATCCCAAGTTTGATCAATTTATCATGTGATAATATTTATGAGATGGGCACGCGGCAAAATTGGCAATGTATACGAAGGACTGGCGCAAGAAGGACAATCATGGATAAGGAAACAAAAATTGAAAACATTTAAAAAATTCACTTTGCAAATTTAATACCACTCTGTACAGCATTGAGAGTTTCTCTTATCGAGTGAAATGAATTTCGTTTGTCGCTTTCTTAATGTTATCAGTTTATGTTCACGACGGCAAAGCCATTATGGTATCTTTCTTCCCGTAAGATTGTCTAATTATCTCATTTCGCTATGCTTTCTCATTTCTATGGCAGGTGAGAGATAATACAAAATGAAGATATGAAGGTATTACTCTTTCCTCCCGCTCACATTCATATCTGCTCTTTATAGCATTAGTACAGACACTTTAGCTGTGGGCGAATGAGAAAGCAATCACTAAGAAATTGAAATAAGACCTCCATAAGTATATTTGCTCTGTACGATTATAGAGCGAATGTATGGAGATATTGAAGAGGACAATTGGGTGATTCGAAAGTCCTCTCCTTATGCGGAATGAACTGGAAATTTCAGATTTAAAAATCTATTCAATAAGTGATTCTCACGATCATTTAAAAATCTATTCAATAAGTGATTCTCACGATCATCTTTAGAAAATAATGAACTACTCATATGACGCGAGTGGCTCTTCATTTTGCACACTCTCGTCCGCTCAGTTAACGAGAGAGAGTGTAAAATGAAGAGACGGCAGTATCATTTCTCGAGCTGTATCTCTCACCCCTACATTGCTGATGACTGAGTCATCATGTCTGCCCTCAACTCACTTCCCCTTTGTTCTCAAGAGGCAGTCATGAATAGATCTTTGAATGAAATCACATCATTCTACGTTAAAAATAATTAGTTACAATTAGAATGACTTCCTCCTTCCAGTCACCTCCAAACAGCTCTGATCCAATATGTATCATCTCTCTATTCGTTGTCAGTTCTGTCTCACTATACAGTTCAAGGCAATATCCTACAACAAATATTATAAATATGTAAATCCCAATTTATTATTATATTCAATCTTCAATATTTAATCTGCTGTCAATTTCCATCCATATGGTGATTTTACTTGATCAATTAATCATCCCAAGGACTTCTCCTATTTTTTGTTTGCGAATCACCACGAGTCCAATCAGATTTCAATTTCATCAACTATATCATTTCTCATTTGAGTACTATTTAATCATTCACTCAATCAATGCATATTTTGTCAACAAATAAGAACGGCTTTAATGTTGCATTACGTTTATGGGAAAAACTGAAAATCGAAGAGGAGTGAATGCTCTGCGAAAACAGTGTCAACTGTTCATAAAGTGCGCTCAGGGAGACGTATGAAAGTGGGTGGAAGGAAAGCATTGGGTACGGTAGCTTTAAGAGGTGAGAGATAGAGCTCGAGAAATGATTTTGCCGTCTCTTCATTTTACACTCTCTCTCGTCAACTGAGCTGGCGAGAGAGTGTGCAAAATGAAGAGACGACGGTATCATTTCTCAAGCTCTAGTGAGAGAGCATCTAAAAAATAATGGACATCTGAAGGATTGAATAACAACTTTGTAATTATGCAAAGGAGACAGGGACGAAGTAGAAGGGGATCCTAATTGCATTTGCAACTCAATGCGATCATATCATATAGAATGCTGGATCGAGCCTGTCCTTCCGCATCCATGTAGATTATCTCCATGTCATCGTACCTGAAATGATGACAAATTTCGAATCTTCCCCATTTATGGAAAACTTCATCTTCACCAAAAATAACCGTTCTTCCCACCTTTATATTGCTCGTGGAAAACCAACAACCAAATTGTATATTACTTAAGTTGTGTATTCTAAATCCATTTAACTCTACCCCCCCCCCTCTTACTCAGTTGCATGACAGCGTGCAGGTTTTTCTGCCCCATCATTATCAGAGTCGTATAAAAACAACAACCGGAATGTCGTTTTCATAATTTAGTTGTCAACGCTAAGGTATCCCCCGTCTTACTCAGTTGCATGACAGCATGCAGGCCCATCCTTAGAATCGTGATTCATCAAGCTGGAGTATCTGCTGAAGTATGACTGAAATACATTTATTTATTAATTCCATTTTTGATAAATATTCTTACCTGGAAGCTGGATTCCTTATTACATTGTCCATTGCACCACGACATCCAGAGGGACGTGGGAGATATGAGGTTGGGTAGATTCAATTCCTGAAGAAATAACTTGCAATTGCTGTAACCTGGATAATGTGATAATAGTGATATTGTCTGTGTAAATCTGAGTAGTCGTGATATTGATCCATAATACCGTACCTCTCTCGTGAATTTCTTGGTAATTACACAACATTCTTCATTTCCATTATTAGTCTTGCATTTATTCTCTTCATCTTCCTCAGCATTTCGACGTCTACGAGAGAGGGGAGTAGCCAGGGAGAGCGAGATTTTTACTCCCTGAATACTCATTATCTTTCGCAAGTGATCAATTAATATTGCATCAATACATTATTAGTTTCACTTGTTCCATTAGTTTCAGTTTCACTGGTCATGTCACTCATTTCAGAAGGAATCTCGAATGGATAAGTCTCATGATCAGATGGTGTCTTAAAGTTCCGCCCTCTCTGACCTTTACGATTAATATCTTTCAAGTGCTCTATTCTCGTCATCTAACTTCTTGAAAAAGAGGTTGAATTCGTGAGAAAGACTACTTTTCATTAGACTGAACTCGTGATTTCGTGCAAATGCTAGTGTGCGGCTCTCTTAATTTCTAAATATCTCTCCCCTGTAAAAGAGTCCTCTCATTCGTACTTGATAAATATATTGGAGAAAATTCGAAAAATGTAATAAATACCTTGACGAACTGTTCATTCTCTTCCCCATAAATAATTTTGTCCGTTTCTACATCACGAACAACGAATGAAAGAGCGATCGCCCGAGATTCCAAATTGAACCATCTGAAATGTGATTTCACCTTCAGATTATATGTAATAAATGGTGATCTTACCCATGGATAAGTTCATTTCCGAGTACTGTCATGAATTGAGTTCTCTCTGAACGATGGAGGGTCGCCACTGAGGTTGAGATTATAGTCTTGTCTTCCTGAAATTGTCTCGTTAATGATTTCAGAAACAGTTGCTTACCTCATTCTTTGCTCGAGCATACACTTCAACAAGGACTGCAGAGGAGAGAGGATGGCTAAAAAATGATGTTGATTAGAAGTACCATGGGCATCTAAATGAATGAGCATTGCTTACGGTCCGAGTGAGTATGAAAGAGTGGCGGAAGTCGGAGAACGAGATGTTATCGAATTATTGAAGGAAAGAATATGCTCGTTTTCATCTGAATTTATCTTATAGAAAGAAACAGGGAAATTGCACATTTACTGATTATTGAAAGAATGTGAAATGAATAACGTTTCTTACCCGTTTTGGAATATGACAGAAAGTGAGCTACGTCGTCCCTTCTTTTACGATAATTATTCAACATGGGAAGCAGAATTTCAGCCTCTTCGATTTTCTAAATGTTGTTAATTTAAATTTTAAAAAAATGATAAAACCTCTTGATCGACCTTTCCAACATCATGATCACTCATTCCCATCGCATTGAGAAGAGAATGACGAATTTGTCTCGTGTGACGTTGGTGGTCTCCACATGAGAGAAGTGGTCTTAAGATATGGAATAATTGTAGGAATACAATGACAATGTTGGTGGACGAGATATACTGTAGGAATGAAAAGATTTGTTTGTTATGTTACAGTAAGCTCGAAGGAATGAAGGATGCTGCTATTGAGAAGTAGGAAGTCAATATATTGTGGTAGAGAGAAGTGAGGAAAGCATAATGTCACTATGATATGACTATTTATCTTATCTAATGAGGAAACAAGGCTATGTAGGAAGATATGTCACATACACGGTACACACATGAAAACGCGATGTCAGAAGGATCAATTTTTTTTTCGAAATCATACAGTTTTTTTATTACTTTGTGACTAGGAAATCAAATTACAGTCTCTCCAACATATCATCTTCTCTCATTGGTAACTACCTCATCACTCCAGAGTACCGTAGTCCCACTTTCTTAGCGAGTTAGAGCGCCTTAGTCAATTCGAGTCAACTAGGGATTCTAAAGATCACACAAACAAACTAACTGGATGTGAATGAGTAGCAGTACCACCACGAAGAGAATTGAACCGTCGAAGAATTTCATATCGTAGACTAGGAAGACTTAAGCAGAAGTATCTCCAATCGACTAATTCCCCTAAATGGTGGGGGCGTGGTCTCCACCTCTGAAGTTTCTCAGCCTACTTATACCCCCGAGCCCCCTGAAATTCGAGAAATCAGGGATTTTGACTCCGCCCAGCACTTTTTGTGATACGCGGAGGGGAGAGAGGCAAGTTTGATCGAGAGGAGGGAGAAAATGAGATGGAAGAGGGTCTGACTCTCTTCATTGAACATGATCTCTAGGCCTTTCTGGCTTGATGGACTCTGAAAATAGAGTGAAGTTGTTCCGATAAGAAAAATGGTTGTCTATGAAAATATCCATGAGAATGAGTAAATAAGAGAGCGTTTACATGAGAAGAGTATCAATAGGCGATGGAAACTATAGCTACAGACGTGCTTTGCAATTGTTTCTAAGATGCAGTTTATTCTGAATTCGCTCTGAATTCTGAAGAGCCTGATTAAACTCAGGATAATGTTGTTCAAAGATATTTGTTTTCTCAACTCTTAATCGTTTTTTTGGCCTGCTGAGATAGTGAATTTTTATGTATATCCCGTGGCCGAATCCATTGTTTTCGCACCTAAGAAACAACCTGTCATTTCGAAAGATGTTCTAGTGAAACGATGTAGTATCATAATCACATGTTTCTGTGGGAAATTCAGACGATCTCGTTCAGTTTTACGATGCGCTTATTCGTGAACGGGAAAAGGGGCGGAAAGAGAACCATTTGATTGTTCTTCCTTCATTTTATTCGGTTTCTTCTATCGAGATCATGGATTGTTTTCGGCGTCGAAATTCAATTGAAAGAGACGCTTATGACAAACATATTGGAAGAAAGTTCATGGCATACGCTATCAGAAGAGTTAGTTTAGTTTATTTCATAACACTTTTGCTATATATTTTTCGAAATTTATGAAAAATGGATGCTGAAATTTAATTTTGAAATGCTTTCATCTTTGGAATGGAATTTATTCGTTCGGGTGGTATATTCAATGAGGTCTCCCTTAAACTTCCTATGGGAGATAGTTAGACGTAGGGAAAGACTTAAGATGATGAATAATACAGCTCTTGAAGTTGTGTGTGTTGGGAATGAGTGTGCCACAGCATCATATATCTATTTACTGGAAATTTTGCAAATGGTTCAACTAGAGTAAGTGGGTTGCTCAAAACGGCTTGTGACGTGAGAGTCGCGACATTTCCACGTATTTTTTGAAGTGCGTGAAACATGAAAATTTGCCATTGACACGGGATTGCTCAAGAGCCGCGACCGAATGATGTATGGAACTTTTGATCCACCAAATTACCCGAATGAGACGGTTGACATGGATTGGCTCAAGAGCTCAAGAGATATGACGTATGGACCTTTTAACCCCCGAATTCGAATTGATGCTTCGAAAAATAAAGACTAAGTCGTCTATCGCGACACAATTTCAGATGAACCACAATATGCCTCTATACGACGATGCGGAAAGGGATCAATGTGTGGACATCACTAAAAGGGTAATAAACTTGCTTAGGAAATTAAAAATCAATCGGAACCACAATTCCAGGGAAACCAAGTTCTGATCAATGTGGAGTCAACGGTTGCGGAGATGGAAGCTATTGAAGAGGTATTGTTCCCACCAATATACCCTTTCTCGGAATATTATGAACATGTTTATGTAGGTTATCTCTGGCTTGATCTAGCTATTTCCTCGAATAATAGAACACTATATATTTATAAGTAAATTTATTCTCGGTTTCAGGAGGTCAAACAATTCACTGTTCTCTTTCATGCTCGTCTCACTGTGGAAACTGAAGCTCGTCGTGAAAGAGAAAGAGAAGAATTCAGAGAAAGAGTCAAGAGATACTTTCCTCTTCTCGCGAGAATTCTCAGATACTGATCATCAGTAAATGGGTTTTCACTGTTAATGTAATCAATTTGGAATCTGATGTTGAATGGAGTAGAATGACTAAATATACTAATTTTGAATGCAAAAAATGGTTTCTTGAAACCTCTGTCTAGTTTTCCCTATAGTCAAATTTCCGCTGACTTTATCATTTCTTTCAATTGTATTACATAACCTGTGAATAAAGTACTCATTTGTATATGTTTTCATGTCGCTTTGTTGAGATTCTGATCGATTCAGTAGAAGTGATTCCTCTCCATGGCAATTTTCGGCATTCTTGAAACATCAGATCTATTCCTATTTGGTCTTTTGGCACGTCACTCTCGTGTCTTCTCAGAGTCAAAATTCACTGATCATTTCAAGGCCAGACCATCAAAAAAAATGAAATCTCTGGAAATCCTTTTCGAAATGCACTTCAACATTAGGCGGTCGAGAGGTTTGTTATCGAGGGTGGGAAGGCCTCTCTTCAATTTGAATGCTCTTTGTGGGTTAGAGATATTGAAGAGGATGAAACATGAAGAGACGGATGAAATTCCATGGTGTGAGATTCACAGCCTGACACGAACAACTTCACCTTTAAGACTAGTCTAGGAGAGATTCGTACTAATTCGTAAAGAGGAAGTAGAAGAGTGAAGACTGATTCTGAGGAGGTACGGGTTGGTACGAGACTCATCCTTTTGAAAAAGTGTTAAATTTGAGTCCGGACTGAGTCATGACAGACAGCCTAGTTCGTAGTAGGTTCGCCTTCATTGAGAGTTTGAGGTTACATCGCATTGACGAGACCGGACTGACTCATGGGAGGCCCTAGTACGGAGTGATACGGGAATATCTTAGAGTACATCGATGTAGAAGAGTGATAGATGACTAATGGGAGGTATTACGAGGTAGACTCATTGTTGTTGTTAAGAATGCGAGTGAAACCCTAGATTGAAGAGAAATGAAAATTATGATATATTCAAGTAATGAAGCCAAATATTGGAATGGCCCACATGCTATCAGACTATATCAATTCAGACTAGTAATATAGAACAAGCTAGAAAAAAAGAAAAATAACTCATTAATATGGAGCGACGTTTTTTGTCGAGATGCACTGAAAACAATCTTCTAGTCAAATCAATCATTTTCACGTACTACATATTAGATGTAATTGATCATTGGATAGTCTACAGAATGGTGCGATTGATATCCAGGTCTTTGTATGCTACTAAGCAACTCCATAAACAGTAAAAGAAAGGATAAGTGGTAATCATTAAAAACGCATTTCACTATAGTGAGAGAAGGAAACGACTAGCTATTTTTTTAGATGTATTGTTTTGGATTTGTGATAACTGACAATCACTGAGATCACAGAATTCAGAGTCTTATTCAGAATAGTATTGAAAATGGTCACCCCTAGGAGATTTAGAAGACTGATTGAAACTCAATGTTTACTCTACTACAAATTCGTGGTTTTGTAAGGACAAAAAGTGCAGAATCGCTGAAGTTGTATCCAAATTTCCTCTCCCAGCATGTATGACATCATGAAAAGTAGTTTGAATATTGGCAGAACATGTCATCGATCGACTTTATCAAAACACTGGAAATAAATGGAAATAAAATATGCCAAAGAAGCGTGAATGCCACGTAATTATCGTTGTGATCGATACTTTGGTGGCTTTTATTTGTGTCCATTGATTTCTTCTTTAATAATTAAACTACTTGGTAAAAAGTGATTGATTGTGGCTGTGCGAATTTGTTCCTAGACGTCGTTTATATGATCAAGGTTCAATTTAATTTCAAAGGAGATCACATGAAATGACAGTGAAATTCTCCAGACAGCATTCATTCCTTTACAGAGCCATTCCTTTCTACTCCCCCGCATTGAAATCTCAATAGTATGCGTTTTTATGCTGTGAAAGTCTATCGAAGCCAGTTGGACAAGGATTCTCGGGAGGATCAGGAGTTTCTTTCAAGCCGACTAGAGTTGTAAATTGTGTTGTGATTGTGTTACAAAAGTATTGCCAATTTGAGGGAATCTCAACACAATATCTAGGGGCCACAATGCAGATAGCCAATTTCATGCAATGTGGTCAAAAGTATATTCAAACTATCCCTGACGGTCTGAATAACATCATGCTTTTTACCGTTTGCCGATATCTTGTCTCTGAGCTGCGCTAGAGCCCGAGAAGTACGTGCGCAACTCACAGGGGAAGAGGAGGGAAAGGTGAGACGAGAGGGAAGGGGCGGAGCCTAATTTGCGTGTGTCTCTCTCCCTCCCCCCGCCCTCTCGCAACCCTCCACCCGCCTCTCTCGCGCCCCTTATAAATCGAGGAGTCGCAAGCCAGGGAAAGATCCTAAAATTCTAATTTTTTCTCTAAAAATCGTAAAATATTCTAATGAGTCAGAAAAACTTTGTCCGAGCAGAATTGTCACACTGGAAGCTTTCGAAAAGGCTCTTTTCGTCGAGAATCGACCCTATTCCCTTAATTTTAGTCCAATTTTGACCTACTTAGTGATGTTGTGCATTTCTCGGACAGTGCTCGATCGATAGGGGTCGGTATTAGCTATCCAGAGCAACTTCGAACGAGTGATTTGGTTTAGAATGAACCTTGCGACTTTGGTTTCTCGCTTTTTCGCGAAATCATGTCACACCAAAGTGGGCGGGGCTTGTGGGGCCTAACAATATCTACCGAAAGCTGAACTGCAATGCTTGAGTTTGAAATGCTTTTGTTTACTTGTTATAAAAATTTGAAATGCTTGAGTTTATGTTGTTTATGTTGTTAATTACAACGTTGTTGTTCACTGTTTCTTTTAACCTTCACGACGAGAGAACGAAAAAGACGAAAAAGAGAAAGAAGATTTATGATGCCCTATTTTCCATCCGGAACATCCCTATTCTTACAGAGGAAACAAAGATATTCTCAATCGGAGAATGACGAAAGATCTCGAATGAAAACGAAGACAACTCAAAAAAGCTAAGAAAAATGACGAATCACGCGCTAAAAGTAAATAAGAGCTGCTGAGAGGAGAGGAGGATACAGTGATGTTTCACACCTCTTAGTAGGGCATGCTCTCTCAATTGATCTGATCAGCAAGAGATAACGGAGAATGGAGAGATACGATACCTCTTCGCTTTTTAGCAGACCACAAAAAGCAGTCATATCTCGAGATTTAGCCGTTTTGAAGGATATCGAGACGATAACAAAGTGTGATGCGGAGACTCCAACAAGAATTACTGAATGAGATCATTATCTAATAACACAAAATTAATTCTCGGAAATACATGAACGACGGATGCCTAAAGTTATAGGCGATTCCCCACATGAACTATGCGTGTGTTCTCACTAATGAGAGTGTATTACATGCCTCCATGACTCGCACTCCTGACATAACAACGAGAGGGGAATTGACGTTGATGTGAAAACAAATAGATAACAAGCAAGTTTCAGACAATCTTTTCGAAATTTTGCAAAACATGTTTTAAAAAATTAATATTTTACTACTTATCTATGACTAGCATCATTGTCCGATGTTGTTTTATATTTCCCTACAAGAGAACCATCTTGCAGTCCGTTGTTGAGAAATGGCGCAGAGTTTGGTTAGATAGTGACGACATAGACCAAAGACTCTCTTAAAAAGTATGAGACAAGAGACTCTCATTATTAATTGATGAATACTTGAGACCCGAAGCAAGAAAATCGTACTACTGTGAAAGGACCTGAGCGTAACAGATAAGCGAAAGACTGTGTGATATTGAGAGTCATTTTCTCCCCTAATGAGATTCGAGACACGGCAAAAAACTGTCAAATTCATCGAATTAGCACTTTTTCAATGAGGTCTCTATCGAAAACAGAGCACTTTTGTGGTGACCGCCGCACTTCCTTATCTCTACACTACGTTTTCGAAAAGGGGGATTTTCAATTTTTTAAATCATCAAAACGAATGTTAGACTAAATTATATAGGGATTGAGTTCTATATGCATAATCATAACACGCATAAATCAATTTTTTGGAATATACAATGATGTTGAAATCTTAATATGAACCTGTGGTGCGAAGTCTCCTTTCCCAATTTTTTTATGATTCAGAACCACTGTTAGAAATATTAGTCACTACTCTCTATTCTTAGTCGTGTGCGGATCAACCCTGAAACATGAGCATATTTGGGCTAATTGCAATCTAAAGTTCCAAGATTTCATGCCATCAAATCAACTGTTGTTTGATTATGGAAACATGATAGGCACTCAGATCAACTTCTTTCAACTGCTGAAAACCTCGTGGCTTTCGTTTTCGTAAAATTTCCATTGTAAACTTCCTCAGACACCTTTCACTCGACATCTTATTTCCATTCATTCTCCCATCATTCATTCCGTTCTCCTATTCAAATATTGTCAGCACAAATTTGTCCGTCTGTTCAATATGAGATGATAAAGTCTCTGTATTATGGATATAGGGACTTCAAATATGGTAAACAGTGGTAGCTGATGAAGTATCAAAAAAGTGAATACAAAAAACGTCGTCTTCGCAAAAAACGTCGTCTTTTTGATGTTTTTGTAGCCTTTCGACGGGGCTGAAGTCGTATGATAGGCAAATCTCGCAAAAACGTGCATTTTTTGCATTTCCTAGGGGAGATATTGAATAGACGTGCCACTCACTACAAATTTGCCATTTCAATGGAGAAATGGGCAAAAAGTGCAGTCGGATTGTTTCCCTGATAAGCTTTTGAAATAAATTAGTGTGAATTCAAAATAGTGAAGGGATGTGAGAAGAAGGTAGTACTTTTGAGAAATTCGTGTACGGAAATGATACGGAAAATGAAAAAAATTGATTCCATAAGATTCAAGGTGGGGTTGCAACGTAGGATTGTCCAAGAAACTCTCAGCTTGTCAGAATTGTCACGGAGAGTTTTTGTTTGGTGATTGTGAGAGAACTAATAAAGAAGAAAAAAAATATGTGCAAAATTAAGGTCAAGATCAGGATAAAAAAGTGACCTCCTTCTTTTTTTGCAATAACGCTTCGCTATCTAGCGGAGTCTTTTTCAATATCATCTCTTTTGCTCTTCTTTTGGTTCTCTCTGCATGTTTGACCTACCAACTGAGTTAGATTCGCAAATTCCACGCAGTCGTCATGATAGACAGAGGTTCAGCTGTGAAGTGAGTAAATTTAAATTCGCATTTAATGTTATTTGTTCAGTGCCGAATCAGTTCGTTCATCGTGGCTGACTGCAATGATTGTATTCACAACGCTGATCACTGGAGTCCCCCAAGGTTTTTGTTTAACTTATGGAAATCATTATATTCAATATTTGAACAGCCATTGTTCTTGTCCGCTCCTTGTACGATATTATTGGAAGTACCGTCTTGGACTTCTCCAGTTTGTTAACCTTATTGTCAAGATTATGATAATTTCGTCCGCCATAAACCTTACAATATATTTATGCATGTCTAGACGCTTCAGAGAGGTAGTTAAAATACCGGTCCGGAAAAATTCAACGTTATTTGAGGCCCACAACACACAGAGCAGAACGAGAAAATTAGAAGTCCGGCTAAGCTCGGCGGACCCTGCGGGATCGTAGTCCCAGGAGGCTGTAAAAAAATTTTCAGGTCAAAATCTTTATTGGGTCCCAAGTTATGTTGTGGTCAATGGGGGTCATTTTTTACTGTCGACCTATTTTGCATCTGTCGTCGCAAAAGAGCTAAGCTCACCAATTCCTGCCGTTAAGCTTTTGGGATGATTCTAAGGTTCACTTTTTTGATTTGAGAGCTTAGCTGCATTCTGCGCCTCGCTAACAACTTTTAAAGTTTTCACTTTTCCTACTTGACCTTAGCGAGGTCGCGCGGTAAAGCGTGGGGAGGAGGGGGAGGGAGAGGAGATAGTGCGCTCGATCAGCTCTCCCCACATGAGCCTCGTGGTGTAGTGGCTAAGAGGCCCGCCTGGCGAGCGGGCGGGCTCGGCCTTCCCTGGTTCGAGTCCAACCTCGAGCAAACACTTTTGCCCGATTTTTAGCTTGTTGATCTTTGGTCGGGAATGCATCAGAATGCTTTTGACTGCTTTTTGAAGGCTTTTGATCACACCTCCCCGGCTTTTGATCACACCTCCCTGGCTTTTGTTCACACCTCCCCGGCTTTTGTTCACACCTCCCCGGCTTTTGATCACACCTCCCCGGCTTTTGATAGCATTTTGCACTATCAATCACAATTATTAATTTTATCAAGGCTTCGCCTCAATAAAAGAAAAGGAACCCAATTCTCTACGAGAATTGAGACCCTCAGTTTGGGAACAAACGATAGCCCTCTGTGTGAATTTGGGTACCAATGCGTAACTCAATAAAAGTAGTGGAATCTCTTTTTTGTAACTCAATAAAAGTAGTGGAATCAACAAATAGTCGAACCCCAAATTCGCGCAAGTGCCTTTTTTCTTATTGGAGGCTGTTAAGACAAGGTCTGACAATACATTGGAAGCATTTGTATGTAAACAGGAACCACCGACCGCCGAAGGCGGTCGGTTGTCCCTGTTTACACACTAAAAAAATTGATTGCAAATCGGAGGCAAGGCACAGTATGCGCGAATTTGGGGTTCGACTATTTGTTGATTCCACTACTTTTATTGAGTTACAAAAAAGAGATTCCACTACTTTTATTGAGTTACGCATTGGTACCCAAATTCACACAGAGGGCTATCGTTTGTTCCCAAACTGAGGGTCTCAATTCTCGTAGAGAATTCAATTATTTCAATGACAAGTTCAGGTCACGATGAGTTATCTCTGCTGCTTTTGCCGAAAAGCGAAGCGAAAGAGTATGCTCTCCAATTTCTCGCATTTCATCCAATAATATTACCGTCTCTGTCATACATTTTCCAAGAATTTAAAAACAATAATAAATAAATAAATCGTGATGGAAGCACAGGTACAATTAGAAAATGTTACTATTTTTATTGTCATTGCTATTTTTGCTCCTTTCACAACCCTTTTGAACTGCACTCAACCCCAACTAATACTATCACTTTCTCGGGGTATTGAATAGACGACTCATATTCACTTCGAATATTCTTCTTCAATGAACATAGACAATTTTTTCTTCTACGTCATTATTAATCAAAAGGTGGACTTAACGAAGCTTCACTCTCTTCATCAGGGCTGGGACAGAATTTATTAATTTTCTGAAAACAAGCAGAAAAAACAGAAATTTTCAGAAAATGAATATTGTTCATTTTGAAGCGCATGTTGAGATTTCAGGATACGTTTTTGGAAGGCAAAAATTGCAACAGTTGTTTGCACCAATATTTTTTCCAAAATTCAACCATTATTTTTTCCAAAATTTACAATTTCTGTTCAAATTTTGAGCAAAAATGTTAATTTTTCGGTAAAAATCCGTTTTCTGTTTTTGAAAAATATTTTCTTTTTTTCTGCTCTGAAAATTTTCTGCCCTCAAAAATGACCAGAAAACAGAAAATACAGAAACAGAAATTCCCAGCCCTGCTATTCATTCACCACAATCTCTTTTTGACTCTGAGCTACACGAGCAAACGCGAGAGTGATCCTTATTTGAGGAATCCTTGAAGCAAGTCGTAGAGAGAACAGCGAAAGGCTGCGAAATCGAGAGACCTTTTTGTCTCTTAATGTGGCTGATTCTCATTGAAGGAACTAGCTTATTTAAAAAAAAAGATTATTAAACAGCATTGCAGTGGCCATGGCTTTGCATTTCAGTGGACAGCAGTAGCCGTAGCCCACTGACCATCTCCCACTCGGAAGAGACTGTCCAGAGTATATGGAACCGGCGAAGTCCAGACATTCTTAGTGAAATCAGGAATTGTACCCTTCAAGTAAAGGAAATACAATGTGGGATCTATTAGCTGTACACAATAATTTACCTCCACCAATTGGAAAAAGTGGCCAGGATGGGAAAAATAAGAAGACACGGATGTAACATCTCCAACAATGTCGAAGTTGCTTGTACAGTCAGAATCGGATCTGTATTTATACCCATTCAACAAAAGAGGCAAACATTTCTGAATGGAGGGTAATGACGTGGAAAACGCCAACGCATCCAATTTTCTATTAATTTCCTTAAAGTCTGGCGTCGACAAAGGGCGCAAATTGGATGAGCATTCATGGTGTCGAAAGTTCCTTTTCAAATCGGATTTTTTGAGAAATCGGATTCAGCGACTCAAATGCAAATTCTCAAGAATAAACTTGAGTTTGTGCTTATTTGTTTCTCTGTGCTCAATCGCTATTTTTTAAAAAAATATTATTAAAATGGGCCATCTTATTTTCATCATTTCGGGTTAGTTGAGATTTGAAAATTTGCTTGACATTTTTCAATCAGCCCTCTTTCTAGAGACACTACCCCAATTCTATCTTTTCTTTCATCTTCAATTACTTTTTTTTCTGATTTACATCCAATCTGTTACAGTAAATTGCAATGCGATCTTATACCTCCACTTTATTCGTACCGCATTCATCTACACAATAAATGAACAAAACCATGAGTGAAATCGGAAATTATAATGAGTTGATCTGGGGAAGGGGAAGGGATGTTGATTATAGGCAGGGAATTCCACCACAACATGTGGTGGCCACTATTGGAGCAATGTATCAGGGGGTTGGAGGGGGGGGGGGTTAACACAGGTACTACAAGCACCGTGATGGTGTCAGTGGAACAACTAGGCACTGGAACAATGCGATTGCGAATGACACAAACGCTCAGTGATGAGACAGTCTATCGATCGAGTGAATTGAGTTGAACTAACGGACACGAGGAGGGGATCGGCTATTCTCTGATCTAAATCGACCATCCAAGCAAGATGCTCGATAGCCATTGAAATAAGAGTCAAGACGAGCCCTAGTTGGAAGCTTTCAGTCAATTCAACGCAACCACTCGATTGGGATAGACGGCCACACAGTTTCGTCGTTTTGAAAATTGAGAGAGGAGAATAGAATGGATCAATTCAACTCGTAACCTTGCTGCCAATTCAGTACAAGTTCAGTGTCTTGCGTAAGTTTTGATGTGGAGATAGAAAGAATTAGTGAACGGGTCGGGTTTGGGATGAAAGATTGATAGATTAGTTGCTTGGGTTTGGGGTGTTTTTGATCGGATGATTGAGCAGTCCATAGGACTACAAAACTACGAAAAAATAGGAAAAATGTCACTGGGGTGAATTGCAATCGACAAGTGTATGCCTATCGGGGAGCTATTCACTCGGTACTAAAGCGGGTTAAGGGGTAAATCATCGGATATCGAATGAATAATATGGGAAGAGAAAGAACAGTATGTACAATCGTCCCTGCTCTCAGGAACACATGAACCAGGTATGAGTTACTAACTAAACACGGGGTGAATGGGGGGAGCTTGATCTACCGGTCTGCGATAGACGAAAAAAAAACGGCCAACAACGATGAACAGTTTTCGAATAACGAAAGGTATAGGACTCTCTCACCAAATCCTGCTACCGACCGCTCCTCTCGACTGCATATCGAACAATTGATAAGTGATTGCGCAACAGGGAACGAATGGGAACTACGAGAAACATAAGAACAAGGGGGAATCTAGTTGTAAGAGGGGACAAAAAAAAGCTACTCGGGATGCAAAAGGGAATGGGCGAGTTAGGCAGAACAATTGAACTATTAGAGGTGGCTCGGGATGGAATAGAGCCAGGGGAATGATCTCATCAACCAAGGTCTTATACGATCTTATGCCAATCTTCATTGGAGCTGGTAGAGATGGATCATTCGTGGGAGGGGATAAGCTATGCGGTACGGTGGGGCGATTAGGCAGAATGACTGGACTGAGTCGTTCGTTCGGGTCCATTCGCTGTCTCGGTCATCATTACGGAGACGGAAGACTCGGTCATCCGATTGAACGATTGCTCCGACTTGAGCATGTAAGTCGTCGATTGAGTGGCATTCAGACGCTTCGATGCCTGCAATTATTGATTTATTGATTGATTGTTTCGAAATAAGTCATTGATACTAAAGTTTGCATTGTTCATCTGCATCGTATCATTGTTCTACCTAGTCGGGAAGCCGATTCGATGTCACCTCTACCCTCATCAACCCTCTTCCTTTCTTGAAATGGCGATGGTATCGCCATCGGAATTGCAATAATGCTATCATCACTTCGAAACTCACAGCAGGAATATTCGGCTCAGCAGCGATGATCTTGAACTTTCTGATGAAGAAGACGATGATTAGCGGAGAGATGGCGAGAATAACCATGAAGAGAGCGATCCACAGGGCCCATGGAGGGTATTCAGTCTCCTTCAGCTTCGCCTAAAACAAGAATATTTTCAAAATTTGCCCTGAACAACATGAAATAGTCTTCCCGAATCCCATATTGACAGATTCTGATTCCAAAATGTGAATTGAAGCTGGGGTTCCTATTGTATGCTCGATACAAAGGGTGTTTACCACATTCTCTCTTTCGGGTGCACTATAGACAGATTCCCAGAGTTCTACAGGGAGTTAGCGATGGTCTCACCACGATCTTGAGAACTGAACTTTGCTAGGAATCTATAATCTTACCGTTTCCTTGTCGTACGTGTAGTACGTTGGCAGTTTGTTGAAGCACGAAACAACGGAAGTAATGAAGAGGAAGAACATGATGAGGGGAGAGATGAATCTCCAAGTGAAGATCCAATACTGTGAGACCTTCTCACCAGTCATGAACTCGATATCACGCACGAATCTGAAGGAAATTCTTCTGATATTTTCGAATTCTTCGAACTTGAGGATTGTCTATTTACTTGTGAGTCTGCATTAAAACTGCTCAAACTATTCCATACTTTCAGGGTGAACCTTTGGCCTAAGAATCGTCATTCTGCACAATTTCTATCATAAGCCAGACCAAATTACGCATATTCCTAAAATTTTCACGTTTCAGGTTTATCGCATTAGAAACTTTATTTCGGGAAGCTTGAGTCTACAGCACTTTACGCATTAGCGTTGTCTAACTAGATGATAAGTTAATGGGGAACGGAAGGCCTCAGAATAGGGCTTATTCAAAGCGCACTCGGGCTCACTCAAACTTTCTCGTCGGTGAAAGAGTGTACAGAGTTATGAGACTTGTGATTCTTTGGTAACCGGCTAATTATGATTCGGAAAGTGGATGATTGTCGTACCTCTCGTAGCCGTAAACGTAGATGACAGCGATGACTTCCATGAATGCGACACACATCAAACCGTACGATCCAGCGAAATGATCGAATAGAGAAACCCAGTACTGAAAATTAAAGATATTTAGCATTCCGAATTGTCTGTCAGATGAGATTTCTGATTCAGAAACAATAAAGAGAAATTCGTACCTGTCCAGCATTCGTGGCAAATATCAATCCGATAAAGCAGGCAGATCCACACAGAATGGCAGTTAGAACGGGCTTCTTCAGTTGAATCAGTTGAGAGTCGTTGAGAGAAGTGATCACTCCCTGAATAAAATACGTTATTGTATGTCTGGAATACCACCAGAAGACGATGTACTGTGTGTTGTCAGTTACGTATTCAGTCTAGTATTGTCATTACTCTTGATATATTGTTTTTTTTATGTTGCATGGTATTGTATTATTACTGTTTTTGTCTGTGTCCTTATTGTAAATTTGTATATGTTGTTATTACCTCGAGTGTTCCGAACATGGATCCCAGTCCGAGAGAGATAAGCATGAGGAAGAAAAGGAAGGACCTTAATGACGTCATTTTAGTAAGTAGAAATCATTCCATCCATTCAATCCATCAATCAACGTAGTCAAGTAGTAATCTCACTACTCTCATTCTCTCCTACTATACCATCAATCATTTTTCTAAACAACATTGTGTAATCACTCCCCCGCTCCCGTTATAGCCCGTTCCTAATGCTTTTACTTCAACTTCACCGAGCAAATGTTGTTGTGCCCGTACGCTAGACCCCTGTCATTTTGTAGTAGAGGAGTCCGCTGTTATTCCCCCCGACCGGAAATGACGTCATCACGTGACTAACAATCACGTGACTCAAGTGAGTGAAGGCGGCATTCTTCAGCCTCCGTTCACCCATTCACTACAGCTTCAAGAGGGAGATGATTACAAGCTAACCACAGGGCATTTTGGCCGTACGCGACCTTACCTGTGTACCCCACCAGTCCTGTTTGTCTCTGACAGCTGTAAAATCGCCTCGATTATGGAAGCAACTTTAACTTTAACAGTGCATTTTGGCTGTCAATGAACTCCACCTAAGCCAATAACAAAATCTCACCAGAGAGGCGGGAAGGGGAACTTGATAATGGCTTCCGTGAAGACGACGAATGCGAGTCCGGTACCCTCAGCGGCCTGAACAATAATCTTTGATCTCTGATCTTTGAACATTGAACTCTACCTCAGTGATGATCTTGTGGTAGTCGCACATGGCCGATACTCCCTTCATCTTTTCATACTTTGATGTGAATCCATCAGCTATCAATTCCTTCCAGGTATCATCAGTGAATGCAGCTCGAACGTCTTCGAATTTCGGGAAGAGATCGGGATAGACTTCCACCATCTTCATCATATCTCTGCAAAAATATTTCATATTTCCGACATCAGCTAGTCCGTCATCGTAATATCGTATTTGGTATACACCTTGACCAATACTTCCTAGACTCACTCGTGATAATTTACATATGCGGTAAATATACTATTATATTTTCGAATTGGGATGATCATGATGCAATAAAGTTCCTCATGGCAGCAACGAAAAATTAGTTCCGTGTTGTCATATTTCGAGGGATGCTATGAAAGCGAGGAGGCTAACAATTACATATTCTTTGCATTGCACAATACGATGCATTGCATCATTTTCGCATTCACAACTTTCATATCAAAAAGCGCGTAATTTATTTAAACCAAAACTTGGATCGAAAGACTGAGCGGTGTACGACTCCCGCTAAGTATGTGTCCATTACTCCTGGACGCAAGTATGCTTGTTGTTAAATGCGCGCTAAATGTCATGTGTTCTTTGATCTTCACTGGTTTATATTTTACTTAGCTACAAACCCAGTTAATTACTAGCTGATCACACCAGAATGCAAGTGTGCAAGCTATTATTGATAGATGCAATAGATCCCACCACCCACCACTCCAATCGAGTGACTGAACTGCGAATGACCCTTACCCCTGGATGCAAGTGTGCATGTTGTTGTGGGCCATGTATCCGAGTACGCAGAAGACGACAACAGCAGTGTAGAAGGACGTCGCGAGGTTGATGAACGCAAGAATCTTCACGTCACGCACGCAGTTGTTTCGAAGGGGATTGTACGAACCGAAGGCGATCAGACCTGAGACATTTGGACAATTTATCCTGACATTTATTTACTCAACCTGAGATCACATAATTAATACATTTTTAAAAATAAAACCTATGGAATAAATCAGAATTTAAGCTGAACTGTCGAAATATAAAGCACTAGTTACAGTTTATGAGGTTTATGACAGCTGTGAAGTGATCTTTGCTCTTCCCTTACCTCCAAATCCGAGTCCCATCGAGTAGAAGATCTGCGTCGCCGCGTCCAGCCACACGTTCGGGTCGTACAGCATCTTGAGCTGCAATATTCATTCTCAGTTCGGTCCCTCGATCAGGGCGCTCGGCTCTATCCGCCCAGCCAAGCCATCATCCCTCAATCTCTCCTCCATGTAAGCACCCAACGTCACTCCTCATATGCCCCCTCTCCCTTCCTCCTCCTTCTTCTTCGTCCCCCTCTTCCCTCTTCCCTCATGCCTAAGCCCTGGTCGTCGCGTGAGCCGCACCGACAAAAAGATGAATGATGAGTGGATTTGAGTCGTGCTTTCAGAGTTCTGCCAAGGCACAAACAAAAAACGGTCCGGAGAATGACGACCTTGACAGTGATGATTCGTGTTATCTCACTGGTCGGAGTCGTGGGTGAAATGAAGAGACGGATTCTTCATCCGGACAGTTATGACACTCTACTTCTTTACTGAACGACAGAAGTGAGAGTGAAGGAGCATTCTTTGAGCGCGACGCGTCATGTGCTCTTCGAAGAACTCTCCGATCGCTCATTGCCGCACTCTCTCCAATCCCCATGCTCTCTCACTTTCTCTGACTCTCCTCCCGTCTCTGCACTCTCTCCAATCCCCATACTCTCTCGTCATCCCTAACTGCCCCTCTCTCTCTTCTCCCTCTCCCTGAATCCCCTTCGGTCTTCATCGCTCTCCACTCGTCACTTGTTACACAGTGGGAAGAAGCAAGCACGAGGTTTCGTCCCCACCTTCGAAAGAGAAGTAGGGATGGAGTGAGTGAGAGGGAGATAGAGCGAGATGGAGGAGAGGGATGAAGGATAGAGATGCATTGAACACGTATCAGTCACGTATACTGCATACACTCTACAATCCCAAAATAATATCAGCTTTCCGCAAGCTGCAGACTCATTCCAATTACACGATCGGCCCATAATCGGGAAATTCTTCGGGAAGGCAACTAATTGTGGGCATTTCCGATTCGGTGATGTCATAGAAGGTAAATCGGGAGTGCTCCTTCATGCTTCCTCCTTCTTCTCTATCTCGAGTTGTCTCTTATTCGACGACCCCTTCGTCCTACGTGAATTTTCAATGAGGGAGAGAGACGAGCAATGTTCCGCTCTCTCACTTGTTAGTGCTCTCTCGTGACGTTGTGCAAATGAGGGCGATTTTGCACACGAGGGAAATCTTTTCACGTATGAAACGACTGATGATCGGCGTTATCCCCGAAACGTCACAATAAATCTATCGTCATCTATCCTCACTCTGGCCACACCTAGAACACTCAACAACTACTGCTCGAGATCTTGAGCTTTCTAGGTGTTTCCAGAGCGACATTCTTTGTTTTTTGTATGACCCCATTGTATATTGTTTCGACCTGGATAAAAATGATGATGATGATGAGGGGAAACTCACATCAGGGTGGAACATGTAGGAGAATCCTTCCATTGCTCCATCGAGAGAAACCGATCGAATGAAGAAGATGGTGGTGACCACGTAAGGGAAGGTTGCAGTGGCGTACATGACCTGAATTCAATTTAGGCTATTTTCAGGCCAAATTCAGGTCAGATTACCTTTCCGGACGACTTGATGCCCTTCATCACACACAGATAGATCAGCACCCATGCAACTATGAGCGAAAGGAGAAGATGCATGTTGAATCCCTCCACTTCACCGATCGACCTGGAAATGGATCGATTGTTACCGTAATCGTGCACCGGAAATCATCACTATCATCATGTTTTATGTCGATGACCATGGGGAATTCATTAGCAATTCCCATATCGTAATAATCGTAATGATAATTTCCGAGCAATGTTCTCGTCTATTCATCTTGCTTTGTCTTTTGCTAGTTATAGAAACGAGAGCATATTACGAAATGAGAGAGCCTAATGCCCTTACCCCGAGGTTTGAAGGGCGTTTCGGTTCCAAAAATAGGAGGTGGGCGACGATGACTTGGCGCACTCTTCTACATCCGTTCCGTTGAACTGCGGACAACTCTGAAATGAGGAGGAGGCTTAGATTCTCCCTGGAGATATGACCACTGATCTTCCCTTGTCAACCGACGATATTATCTTCATTTCTCATGACCTCTAGCTATATTTCGTCACACAGCTCGACTGGAACATTACATATATAATATAATGTTCCAATCGAGCTGTGTCACTAATACAACTAGAGATCATATGAAATGATGACAGTATAGGTAGAAGATAGGGACAGATATACTCCAACCCGACTGCGCGTATATATGAAAGTGACGCACCGCCCACGGCAATTCGAAGGTAAACGATCGGAAGAAGTAGTAGAGACACCAGGTGATGATCACATTGTAGTACAAGGCTACCAGATATGAAACGACCGCCTCGGACACTCCGATGCCTGAGAATGAGTTGAGGTCAGCCTCGTCAAACTACAGGAATAGACGGAAACTGGGATTAGAATGGACCAAAAGCTAGCATATTTTGCCCAATCCAGTTCCCGAGCTTCCATTGAATTCCTAGCTCGATTCTGCGAAGAAAGAGGCAACAATACCTCCGAGATTTGGGTGAATAGCGTTCCAGACTCCGACGGGTCCTGTCCGCAACCGTTGTCCGATTCCCAATTCGATGAGGAAGAGCGGAAGACCGCCTAACACCATCATGATCGAGTACGGGATGAGGAAGGCACCTGAGGGATAATTGATTATAAAGGAATTATAACATTTTGGAGATGAAAAAAACATAAGGGAAACTGTTGGGAAGAAACTAGACATGTAAGACTTCCTAAAGAAAAAGTGTTTGTTCGCCTAGGTGAGAGCGCCAGAGAAACTCTCTTGGGCAGAGACGATGAGAAACGATTCCG
This sequence comes from Pristionchus arcanus, assembly GCA_900490705.1. Classification (NCBI taxonomy): domain Eukaryota; kingdom Metazoa; phylum Nematoda; class Chromadorea; order Rhabditida; family Neodiplogasteridae; genus Pristionchus; species Pristionchus arcanus. The sequence continues at coordinate 62,596 of LS487640.1, forward strand.
AAAATGTTGCGAAATTAACACATCCGGCGGAGGGTTACTGGAATTTGATGAAGTAATAAAAGGTATGGCCTGTAACTGGTATGTATACCAGTTCCAAGCTACTGGTTTGTTGTTCACGTATTCATTGAATGATGCGAGAATGATATAAACCACAGTAGCCAAAAACTAGGTAAAGTCTCCCTATATGAAGCAGAAGTCTCTTGAGCAGGTGAATTCATAAAGATATGGGAGGTCTGAGAGACCGTCGATCTCTATGTGAAAGGTGTTTCAGCTACACCTACGAAGCGAGAGAATGTCCGGCAAGGAGATCAAAGATCAAAGTCCAAAGATCAAAGATCACCTCCTCCGTTCTTCTGACAGAGATACGGAAATCTCCATACGTTGCCGAGACCGACGGCATACGAAACGACGCCCATGTAGAACTGAAAAGCATTGATTATTCGGAGATCAAAGACCAAAGATCAAAACATACCTGTGTCTTGTTGTCCCACTGTTCTCTGTGTTCATCGTCCATCTCGAACTGGTGGGCGACAGATTGATTCCGATCCTGAAAGATCAAAGATCAGATACCACGTTTGTCTTCTCTTTCCTCATACACTCAGGAAACCCCAGTTTAATAAGGTCACTGAGAGAAAAATTCATTGCAGATTATGATACGTCATAGGTCATAGATCTCTTTTTAACAGCAAGATTTCGAGAGTGGGAGAGACCAAAGAACGGGTGTGATGTGTTTCTTTACTGCCGTGAAACTCTCCCGCAGAAAGTAGATTGAGTTTCACGGTGCACGAAGAGAGGAAATGAAATTTATGGATTGCTTGTTGAAGTGAAAAACTTAAAACTAAAACTTACGCCTAAAACTTAACTAAGGACTAAAACTTTAGTTTTTTCCACTTTAGTTTCGTGCTAAACTTCACAGATCTCTCCCACTCCTAAGCAATTCCGCATCATTCTCCGCATATTCCTCTCTCTCTCTCAAGAGATGTTTGCATGTGTTTCTAATGAGTCTCTCGGACGACCTCATTTCGCGCGGCTGCGAAGTTTTTTGCCCTGGCGCCTACATATATTATATTCTCGAGGAAAGAGAAGGAGGATGTTATACGGTAGAGTTCGAAAAACGGGTAATTCATTTCACACAATCTCTAACCACTCTGACAGAGAGCACAGGGAATGAAGAGACGACTACCTTTCGAACTCTATTATACGGTACAGACATCATCCCTCCTCTATCATTCATCATCTTCAGTCTTCTGAAGGAAGGAATCCATTTCGAGTCCTTTTGAGGAGAATGCGAGCGCGAGAAAAAACTAATATTCTGAACATGAGAAGCGAGGCGAATCCGTCATTCCCTTCTCCTTCTTCTTCTCATAGTTGAGCACCTTCTACGTTGTTTTGAGCAGCGAATAGAACCTTCTCTCTCCCTTGTCTTTCTCTAGTTGAGTATCGGTGCTAGCCTCCTCAAACCCACGAGACTCCTCTCATGTCTCACTAAGTAAAGAGGCTGGAAGGACCAACGAGAGAGAGAGACGCACACATTCCCAATCTCTTTCCTCCCAGAAGAAGAAAAGAAAGTCATTTTCAGAGTGAGATGTCACTTGCTCGAGAAGAAGGAAGGGAAGAAAGGCAACACATCCTAATCGCAGGAGTATAATCTTTCCAATAATATCGACGCTTCTAATTGCGTGAGGATCGTAGCGAGGAAGGAGCGATTATTTGCGTGGATTCTAACTTTGCCTCGTCTCTCTCTCACTCACTCGTCGTTTTCTTGCTTCTCTACTATTAAGGGGAGCAATTTAGCCCCGGCGCAGTGGCTCGCTATAATCAACACTTGTGAAGAAGTGCTCCCCGCGTATTGCAACATCCAATAAGATATCGATTCCCGGCCTCTCGAAACTTCAAGCTCAGCAATATCGCCAGTGCACCGGAAATGACAAGGACTTGAAAACAAACTCACGTCATACTCGACGCCTTCGATGTTCACTCGATCATCGTTGAATGTGACTCTCGATTGCCGGACCTGAACGAAATATTTAGTCTAATGAGGCCAAGCACCTATGGCTCTCCATTTACATGATATCTATAGAAGTGTTACCAGGCAAATCAAGTTGGGTCTTTAAAAGAATATGATCAAAGACCACGCACCTCTTCATCGGATCCAGTCTGGAACGTGGCCAGTCGATTATTGGCACCATTCGAGTTGCCATTACTCCTGCCGGGTACGGACAGCGATGACTTCGGCGTGTCGTTCGTTGTCGTCGTCGTCGGAGGATCGGGCATACTAAAGGTGTCATATGAGACGACGACTTCCTTCTTCAACGGTTCCACCATCGTGAAGGACGATCGGGACACGAATAGAAGGAGGAGGGAGTAGGGGGGGGAGGCGAAGGGGAAGGGGCGGAGTCACCCATAGATAGAAGAGGAGGAAAGGGAGGAAAAGGACTGGAGAAGTGGATGATGATGATGGACGAGTATCAGCTTACTCACTTGAATCTACTCATCGAAATTGGAAACTAATTGGGATGAGTAAGGAAGGACAGGCCAATTATTGGGGCTAAACTGCACTTTATCGGCGGATTTTTTGTGCAAAATCGGTTTGAGGTTTGAGCAAAAGCGATTTTCAAGAGATCAGCGCGTATGATGTTAAACAAAAGGCGCCCGAGTTCGAGACTGCCGAATGGGTTGAAGAGGGGAAGAGAAGGAGGCGAGGGAGGGAGGAGGGAGAGGGAGGGAGGAGGAGAGGGCGACAGGTGTCAGCATTCCTTGTCTCTTCTCTCAGCTAAAGGAAGACGAAAAGGAGTATCAAATCTCTATTCGAGAGAATTGCGGAGAGAAACTTTGACGGCTTTAGAACAGCAACTATATGATTTAAATCCTATAAAAACACCACGTTTAACTGCCCTAGTTTCACTCTGACTCAACTGTGTTTTGTTGATCTAGTGTGATGGATTCTCTGATCCCTACTCGTCTAGACCCCTCATTAGGTATCATATTTGCAGGGATAATGAGGTTGGATGAGGGTGTTGAGAGACTGCTAAAAATAAAGTAATTCATTGACTGGTACAGAAGTCCCGAAGAAGAATGTTGCATGTTTTCCTTTCCAATTTCCGCAAAAACGAGGTCTTTTCTGAGACTAGGTTTGCTTGCAGTTTCTGAAAGGACTTAAAAGTTGCGTATTCCCAGGTCCCCCCATGAGGGTGTCGAGAGGGTGGAGGAAAAGTGTAGAAGAATGAATGAGTGAGAGCTAGACGACTGCTGCTATCTCACACTCGATTCATCCCTCCATTACAATCTATCTCTATCTCTCTCATGTGTGGAACGAACCTGGGAAGACGCGAGCTAAGACACACCGCATGTCTATTCTGAGAAAAGCTACCTCGATTTTTATTAATTTATCTACGCCCGAGGCGCGACGATTTTGCGGAACTTAGTAATGAAAAAGATTGGAGGATCATAGAACATCTTCTGTACCAGTCTAGGAAATTACGGCACAAGGTCGGATGACATTCAGATGAGAAATTTTTTTAGCGTTGTAGTACTTTGTCAGTAGGTTCTCAATCCCAAACGCGAAAGAAAAGTTAAAAATTTGGCTCTCATCTAGTAGGTTCTCATCCGATTTCGCTATTTCAGTTTCTCAAGAGCTCCTCAGACAGTGCAGGACAACAGCAAAAGTGACGTGAATGTGGCGAACGCAGCGAGTCGTTATGTTTACCACAATAGGCCCGAGACGCGTTCTGGACGAGTAGATTAGAAGGCAATTGGCTGTCTATCACCCATCACGTCTACCATTATAATTATACCAAATGAGCCCAACTTACCTATATCTATTAGTATGTGTACTATTCACTAAGAGCAAACGCGCGTCTACCCTAGTCTAAAACGAGTTGTCGCGTCGCGCCGAAATATATATGTCAGGTGAAGTTGCAACGACGAAATCGGCGCGAATTCGTGAGTGTAGGCGGGAATCCCAAGCCCCTTCTCCTCCTCTCCCTCCCTCTCCCTCTCGGACCCATAAATGTTTCATTTTCTTGTTATCTTGTTCCCCAGCAGCAGGCAAAGCGCAAATATGTGTGTGCAATATGAGTCCGGCTGGGAAAAAAGCGCCTGCACCCTTATCGGTCATTTCTACCCCCGAGATTCCATGCATATAGACGTGGTATTATTCCATACTCCAGTCCGGAAGTCCAATCAAAAGATGGCGAATCAGTATTTCCGTCGCAGTCTATAGAAATGGGATATGAGAGCGGGAATTGGTGAAAAGGGAAAAAGTATATGATTGACACGGTAGAAAGTAGGGGTCATCTTCGGATAACCATATAATGTCCATGCCAAAATAGAGTGAGCCGAATCGACTAGAGGCGATTCAAAAATAGTCAATAGACGGGACGAATCATATTGATGCTCGTGGGAGTGATTCGAAAGCAATCAAAGGGATTCGGAGAGAGGATAGGGAGGAGGGATATAGGGAGAGGAAGAATGGAAGAGATGTGCAGTTCGATGTTCGACAATGGAAGAGACGACGTGGAAGGAATGTGATTTGACTTCGAGTTTAATTGTCAGGAAGGCACGTTTCAGAATATACTTTTATCTAAGTGATTTTCATTGCCGAGAAGGCTCAAGATACAATTTCATTAGAGAGTTGATATCTCTAATCCCATCACCTGACACTGATCAATGACACTATGAAGTAGCCGATTTATGATCAGTGAAACTCATCTGATATCTCGAAAAAGTACAGATGTAAAGAAAAGGAAGCACAAAGCTACTGAAGCCCCTTGAATGTTGCGAGCATTGTAATTGGCTCAGATGTCTGAACTCGATAGGAGAGTCTCCTCAGGTCAAAGGTTCATCGGGACAAGAAGGAAAATGGTAAAGATCATCCCGTTAATCGAGTGGAAGATCACTGCAAGGCCAGTGATTATTAGACCAATTCAGTCCGGAGGGCCAATCTCTTCTTCGGACCCACTTTAGCTTTTACTTTGGGCAAGAAGGAACTATGCAATAAATCAGTGCGTGTTAGTTCTTGACGAGTTGTTGAAGAGTTGTCTCAGATTCTGAGTGGTGTCAAGTGATAGCAAGAGAAGAAGACGTCATGAAGAAGTCACATAATCAGAGAAGAGAGAGTCAGAGATAGATGGAGGGCCAGTAGGAATGTAGAACGACAAACACGAGTTGAGAGTCAGCAGTCTCTTTCTATTATGAAACCATCGGAATGTTTTCGAAAGTGGACTTGAACGACTTGAGACTCTCACCCCCCTGAAATAATGGTCATGGTTTTTGAAAGTCTAGCGGGTAGACAGCCCACTCAAGAAGATCGTGGAATCAAATTTCGCATGACAGGAAATCGCCTTCTAGGGTAAATACACAAAGCAGCTTGGCGACAAATTGTTGCGCAAGTTCCCATTGAGGCAGAGAAAAGAAATGAATACAGCTACTACTCAGCCACTTTGTTTATCGAGAAAGCGACTACTGAAAATAGTAGGAGACGTGCTCAGTCTAGCGTGTTCTCGAATAGTTTCAGAGTGGCCGGAAGCGATCCGAGAACCAAATACGACGATGTAAGACCCATATAAGACCACGAAAAACGTTAGGATCCAGGGCTGGGGCCTAATTAGTTCAGTGCTATAAAAGCACCGGAAAGCGGACGGGAAATGAACAATGAAAGAAATGGATGAAGTCGTTGTGGGAGAGAGAAAAAGAGAGATAAAGGAGGGGAGGGGAGGGGAGGGAGCAGTTGGGAGGGTGGATGAAGGATAGCTGGCCACGATGTATTGCGAGGGAGGGAGGAAGAGGCGGGAGTGGGGGTGGAGGGAGAAGAGAAGAGGGAGACTGGCTACTTGCACTAATGGCTGAACGGTCAATGGGGAAAGGGCAGAGGGGAATGGGCTTCTTTGAAGAACGGTTTAGTTTTGCTCACTTAGATCTTAGACTTACAATAGATCATAGGAAATCTACTACAACTATTGGAACCTGTTAGCCAAAATCGATTAAAATCGAGAAGTTCAAATCCTATTAGGGAGGGTGGAACCCATTCACTCTTCGACACGCACGCCAACTGCCTCCAGCAGGAACTATCATTCGGACGACGCTAGATTGATATTAAATTGCACAGGGACGAAAGAAAGTTCATAGAAATAATTCTGATGCAATACCGTATCATTTCTCTGTGGAAAAGAGCGCGCGTAATGAGCACGACGAGCAGAGTTGGATACTATTTATACAGCCTTGTAAGCTCGAGTGCAAGCAAAGAAGAGAGGAAAGATGCAGAGAGAGAGAAGACGTAGTCGATGATAACTCGCTAAGACGGTTATCATTAGCCGATTATCGAACAGTAAAGAAATTAATGATCACGAGGATAGGTTGAACTGAAACGAGTTCAGAATGCATACTACTGATTATGTTAGGCGTGTCGAGGAGTGCAAACAGATCAGAATGAGTTCTGCAATGAACAGTTCTGCAAAATTCATGAAAATAACAACCGATATGTATCACCATTCACTCACTCTGGAACAGACCAATACAAGTCCGAGAGAGTCTGCCTTCCTTGATATGTCTGTAACAATAGTCAGCACTGGTACGGTTCAAACCGCACTATACAATAAGACCGATGATTACTCGTTCTCAGTCGTTAGATACCCTCACTACGAATCGAATATTCCAATTAGTATGGGTCTGAACACGTTACATGGCGAAATGATTCGCATCTTCAGAAATTGTTCTCTATTCGAACACTTTTTAGAAAGAACTCGTCAACTTGCACATTATTTCCTGCAAATTCAATACCCAAAAGAAATCCTTTACTCTAGACTGTATTCAACATTGAACAGAACCCCAGCGATATCACTGAAATATGCAGTTTCTAATAATGATATATGCATGTGTATTATCGAAAAACTATGATTTCTCCTAAAGGGATCTACTTCCCTTCTTTCCCTCTCTTCCCTCCTCCCGGTAAAAGGTAGATCATTGATCTCTTGACGGTCTCTCCTCTCTCAATCTATCAATCGCTTCCCTTCCTCCCCCAGTCAGCAATTAGTCAAACTAGAGATCGGAAGTATCTTCTATCACCGTCAAATATGTTTATTCTACATACAACCCCTCTTTTGCCCATATTGATTCTTAATGTCCCCGCTAGTTCAATTGCGTTATGTACTTACTCGCTATCGCGTTAGTTGTTTGTTGCTTACTTTCAACTTCTTCATTCCCTATCTCTCATGTTTCCCCACTTGCGAAGGGCGTCGTACTGACGAGGACCACCCTTCGTGAGGCGGTTGGGTGTCTACGACCCAAAGGACCGAAACATCCAACCGCATTAGTATAGGAAGTCTCTCTCATTCTCCTCAGTTAGCAGTTTTCCCTTATCTATCTCATTCCTAAACCCATGTTCATCAATAATGGATCATTCCAAGAGTTAAATTCAGCTCACGCCTCGGGCGTAGATAAATTATAATAATAATTATACGAGCGTGCAATACTACGGTTAGAACGTGAGCGAAATTAGTCTCTGCTCCAGCGAGGTTCGAAACGGAACTAGAGGAGACGTTCGCGGTCTTCCTTCTCGGTAGAAGGAGAGGAAAACAAGACAGGAGTGAAGACGACATCGTCGTTGACTGTCGATTAGTCGTCTCCTCCATTCCCCTCCCCCCTCCCCTCGATCTACCCCTGTCTCCCCCTCGCAATTGAATATTCCCGAGACGCGAGACCTTGTGGATGCGAGGGTGGGGGCAATGGAAAGGCGATAGGCCTCAATCCACCAAAAAAGCAGCAGTAGTCCTTTCCCTAGCGCGCGCTATGCATGTGCACTTTCCAAGGTCAGACGGCGTGAGGGAAAGAGAAGGATAGTGAGAGGGTCAGATGCTTAAAAAGAGAGACGAGAAATAGTGCGAATAGGGGACTCAATTGGATGATGTGAAGAAGAAGAAGAAGAAGAAGAAGAAGAAGGGAGCGACTGAGTGATGAATAAAAGGGACTGAGCAGTCACAGGGGCTGGGATTCTAGAGCCTCCGCGAGAAGGGATGGAAGGAGGAGAAGGAGGAGGAGGGGAAGAAGAGGACTTGTCAAGACCCAAAGTGAGGCGAGGAGGAGCGAGCACGCGCGCTTTTACACAGCAGAGAAGTGCCGAAACGAGAAAAAGAGGAGATGAGGGGAAGGAATGAAAGAAGAGCAAAGAGTCCAAGGGGATTTTCTGCAATATCTCACAATTGTTCCAGAAGAATGAATCAGATAATAATTTAGTATTTCCAGGAAAACGACGTCTGATTCATGACTAATGAGGTACTCCGACCTACGGGAGAGAATTAATCGAATCAAATTACTAATGAGGTAAAAGGGACCTACCGGAGTGAAATAAATGCAGCGAATTCGTGCATAGCGAGAGGGAGCACACGGCAAGCAGTTACCTAGTTACTGATTTCTTGTTGATAACAAGCCGTTGCCCTAATAATAGGCGTGCCTTCACTGGTCACATGATCTTAGAAGGAACGATAAACAGGCTGGCTAGAAGACCGAGAGAGGGATCACGACTGAAATAGAGACTGAAGGAGCGGGGGGAGGAGGGGGACGAGGGGGTAGGGAGAGTGGGTAGTCGACGGAAAACAGGCTAGGAGGAGACCATATATTGCGTGTAGAGGAGGAGGAGGAGGAGAAGGAGGAGGAAGAGGAGAAGGAGGGGAGGGAAATGGACAAAATAGAAGGGAAGCACAGATTACGACGTATAGGAAGAAGAGAAGGTAGAGGGATTACGGTAACCGAACACTTTAATTTGGCATCGTAGTCGAGCGGTAGGTGGAGGACTAGTACTGTAGAGGAAATATTTGAGAGAACTGGTATAAATACTGAGAGTAAAGGTGATGTCGGCTGCCACTTGAATGATAGTTTATACGATTATGTGTTGCGTGCACACCGATAAAACAACCTTGCTCATGTTCCGCGCTTTGAAAATGCTGAAGACCGGACTGCCTTTACCTTTACTATATGAAGGAGTGTTGAGTACTATGACTATTCGATGAAGGGTTTCACACGATAGTGTGTAGAAGTTGTTTTACTGATCCTCATGATTCATTCAATCTTACATATACTAGATACTAGATAGTTAGCTTTAGAGTCCAAAGCAGAAACCCCAGAAAAAAAGTCCAAATCCGCGATGATGAATGAAGAAATATAACAAAGAGAAGCGAACCATAACTAATAAGCTGCCTAAGACGGAACACTTTTTCGAGAGAGTTTGGACTTAGAATTCGAGGAAATGAAGCCCAAGCTCAATCGACTTCTGACGTAGAAAGGCGAGTCGACTCCGATTGTTTTAGCAACGTGGGAAGGACGACAACTGAGGAGAAGAGAAGAGAAGCAACCAGGGGATAGGGAGAGAGGAGGAGAGGGAGCAACTGAGGAGAATCATCAAGCAACATGATCATGACAAAAGTAGTACATGTTCTATCATATCTTCGGAGCGTTTCTTAGGAGTGCGAAATATGGAAAAAATGTCATGCAAGAGTGCTCTGACGACGCAGGGGAACTGATTGAATCTGAATAACTTGTCGAATCAACGCGACGTTTCTCAGAATGCTTAGATTACGAAGAGTATCTAGAAGAGATCATAGATGAAGAAGACTACTGCGACCACTCAGGAAGAGAGGGAAGAAAGAGACTGCGGGAGGAGAAGAGACGGAGTCTGCCTCAAGGCAAAGCACGATAGAGTGTGTAATAGGAAGAGACTCTCACACTCTCCTTCTTTCCCATACTCTCTTGTCTCGGGCACCCGAGCCGTCAGCACTCTCTTCCTCCTCCCTCCCTCTCGTCTCTCTCGCTCCTCCCGCCTCTGTTTCGTCTCCCAGTTATTTATCGTCTCTGAGAGACAGCAGCTTCTCTATCGATTCTTGCGAAATCTCCTGTGAGTCTTCCCTTCTCTCCATTCCTCTGACTGCCCTCTTTCCCTTCCATTCACTCTTTCATTCAACGACTTCTCTTCCTCTCCTCTCCCCTTCTTCCCCTTTCACAAGGCTTCTCTCCCTTCACTCGCCAAGTCTCTCAAATGAGCTTCTCTCTCCTTCGGTTGCCTCCCTCCCTCTCCTCCTTCTTCCCTTCCCCCTTCGCCTCCCCTTCCCCTTCACAGATTCTCAACCCTCTCTACTTCTCACCTTACCACTGAGGAGAAGTCCGCAAAAAGTAGCGAAGGGATGAGAAAATGGAGAGAAACCAAACAGATCGGAAAGGGGGAGAAGAGGGGATAACTAGAGATATTGTACGCGTGTACTCTATATTCATCGTGTAGAGAAGTGAATCCAAACGAAAATCCCATTATAAATGCCCATTATCGAGATGATGGGCTTTCTTCAATACAGTGGGCGAGAAGTCGGTCAAGGACCAACGAAACACAATCTTGAACCAATTATATCTCAGTACTTTATTGCATATGTAATAGTTCCACCTAAAATCCGACAGGCGCCTATGCCAAAGCTCGGATTCTTCCTTGATACAGTCGTAAAGAGGGGAAGACCATTCATAGACTAGAGTTGCCGGATCTACGCAGTAATCATGGACCTTGATGTCAATGATAATGTTGATGTTCATTTCAAATTTTTGTGTCCATGATATCCGAACAGAGCCGAATCCAACCGTTCGCGTCCGAAAGCAGAGACGATATTGGTCGCCAATTACTACTCCATTCGACCACTGACTACATCTGCCACTACGACCAATAGAGAGGACTGGCGCAATGGTTGCTATGGAACGAGACTCTCCCTTCCTCTCCTTTCCCTCCCCTGAGAGAGAGGGAGGAAGAAGGAGAGACACACACTGAGACCCAATCCTTTCGCCTGTCCTTTCACCCGCTTTGCGCTCTCATTGCTTTAGCCAATTGGTTTACAGCTTTGATGCCTTGAAAGGAAGGTAGCAGCAAAGGAATGGACGATGATCTGGATATGCTCGGGGTAAGGAGGGACTGGGAGATAGGGAGAGAGGGGCAATTACTCGTAGTGAGGCATTCCACCTGCAGATTATACGAGTCCCGAGAGAGGGCAGGGAGAGAGAGAGAGAGAGAGAGAGAGAGAGAGAGAGAGAGGGGAGGGAGGGAAGGGGAGATAGGGAGGTGAGAGGTGTAGTCAGTGCCTGATACTATGCAGAATCTGGACGACTTGGACAGTGCTCTGTTCGGAAGGAAAATCGGAGGAGGCCCGGCTAAGGTCAGTCATTTGAGTGCAAAATTCGAGTCGCCGTCTCTTCATTTCAAATCGCCGTCTCTTCATTTCACCGTCTCTTCATTTCAAATCGCCGTCTCTTCATTTCAAATACTCTTCAGATACCACTCGATTGGTCGAGAGAGTGTGTGAAATGAACATACGAGACCTGTTTTGCGCACTCTATCAGTCAGTCAGTTAGTATAAACTTTGTTCTGAGTGATCGCATTGGTGAGTAGGCTCAAGTGAAGTGTCCGAGATTCATGAGATTCATGAGAAATAGCTAAGGGTGAATGCTCAAACCGCGAGCAGACCCTATAAATTAGTCAGCCAATCATCGAGCAAACTGCTCCGTTTCGTATTCTCGATCCGATTACGAGCTCCTCATCTTGCGTATGGATGGAGATAGGTCGTGTCAGATTACTAAAAAGGCCAAAAAGTGTATTTCAGTCGCAACCAGCAGCGAAGGCCTCCACACTGGACAGTCTTTTCTCGAATGATCCACCGGCAAGGGTCAGTTCTAGCTAACCATTCATTGTTTTTACCGCATAAGTCCAAAGAAAGGTATATCTATCTGCTTTTTCACTGTCTTCATCAAGTAAGACAAGCAATAGAGCAAAAGAGAGAAGAGTGCATCATTGGTCCTCCCATTCCTTTTCTTTCCTTCCTCTTCCCCCTTCTCATCGTTGTCCTTACAGCGACCTCCCACTGCCTCGTCCACGACAAAGAAGCCTTCAGTGTCCTTTCTTGATGAAATAACGGGAGACGCTCCAGCCAAATCGGATAAGGTGAGAGATCGTACACAACTGTAGTCTGCTATTTGTCACGAAGTTTAGACGCCGGTTCGATACCATAATAGGAATTACGGTGAAAGCAACGCCTTTCATCAAGTTTTTTTTAGCCAATTTTTCCTAAATAATTATAATTCGAATAATAGTAAAAATAATGAATAATACTAAAAAATGGTTCGAATTCGATCGAAGAATTCGATTGAACTGTTTCAGAGGACTATCGACGACATTTTCAATGAAGCCGTTCCTTCCCGACCCTCAACTTCCACTGGAGGAGGAGGAGGATTGTGAGTCTATCCATCCCTTATTTATTTCCTTTCCTATCCTTCGCGCCATCGCATGATAATTGGCACATCCATCAGGGCAGTGCGAAAAAATCCCGCACTCGTCATTTCGCAGTGCTCTCTCGCCGATCAGACACTGCGAGAGAGCATGCAAAAAGAGGAGGGCGGGATCATTTAAACTGATGTCCATCTCATTCGTGATTTCTCTCCTTCTAGATTCGGTGGCCCATCAACATCATCCGCCACTGCTGGATCATCGAGTAGTGGAGGATTGTGAGTGAACTGTGAATGGCCAATTTGAAAGATTTATCGCATCGGGACACGCGAAATCAATACCGAGTCAACCTCAACCCCTAGAGGACATCACAAATCAAACACGAATTTAAAAATAGCACAATTATTTCAACCAATTCGACATAGTGGTTTGATTCAAGACTGCGCTTATTGTTACGGCAGACAATTATACTTCATAGCCTTCATAGCCAAACGTCATAGCCTTTTCAACCTTTCCTAGCCTAGTTTATTTTCTGCAACATGCATAAGGCGCGATTAAGATTAACGATGAAGCACAATGTTTTTCAGATTCGGAAATCCTCGCCCAAGTTCGATCGGTGGCGCGACTAGAGGGAGAAGGGACAGGGAACAGCGAACGGAAACTCCTCAAGTGACTCCTGAAGTCACTGCGCCTACTCCTTCTATTGAGATCAGTGATGGAAGCGCTTCTCGAGCTGCACGGTCAGTTTTCCACGGTTAACTATAAAGGCAAATAGGTAAACGGTAAAGGTGTATCCATGTCAAACGATTACAGTGCTACGCTAACGCGATACACACTGGTAAGACTAACTTAGTAAAATATCCTCCTACTGTAATTACTGGTATTGATCTCAATGATAGTAAAAAATCAAATTTCAGATTACAAGACGAAATCGAGCGATTGAATCGTGAAATCGTCGATATTCGAAGGCAGAAAAAGGAGGATGAAGAAGCGCTGATTAGGGAGTGGAAAGAGAAGATCGAAAGGAAGGAAAATGAGTTGAACGAAGAGATCGAACGGTTGAAGACGAACCACAGGTGAGAATGAGTAGGGAGGAGTCTGTGGATGTCTCTCTCATTTCATCATGCTTTCTCGTTTCTCTGACCGACAAGAGATAAGGCAAAATGAAGAGATGAACTATCGTCTGTCTCTCTCGTTTATCCATGCTCTATCGTCGGTTGTAGAGATTTGAGAACATGCTACTTTACAATGCTTTCGGTTTCTGTTTGTGTCTAAACCGTGAAAATAGATTTCTGGTGAACTCTTCACGTACCGAACATCGTTCGATGCAAAAGTCTCGTGGCGGCCTAAAAACTGGGCAAACTAACAGTAAACCAACCAGCATCTTCTCATTTGCTCATTCGAACGCTAACGATCCGAGGCTTTAAACCACGTGTACAAACACTGCGAAACTTGGCCTAATGACGCGCTTGTTCTTCTCCTGTCGACCTAATGGCGCCGTTCTTACAGCAAACAAACGGAGAAATTGAAATCGGAAGGCGAGGAGGAATTGGAGAGGATGAGGGAGACTTACTCGAGACAGATTGAAGCTGTGCAATCTGCTGTTGGACAGATCAGGTGAGTATTGAAGATTTTTGAAGATGGAACAGTGTGAAAAAGAGAGAACAGAAAGTCGATGATCATCAATGTTTCATCCAGTCGGTTGAGATATCCGTTCGCTATCAATGTCAATTCACATTTAGGCTACTTTCTATCAATTATTGGATACGGTCTGCGTTCACACCCTGACAACTGATAACAAGTTCATTCTTTGATTCCAGTGCACCAACTCTAAATTTAGTTATGGAATTGAAAAATATAGAATTTTTAAGCGATAATTGATAATTTATTGCAGAGACGTCGCTGGAATGATGGACAAAGTGGACGAACTCTCCTCAACGATCGCTCGCCTCGCAGGAGAAGTGACGACAGTGAATGATCGAAGTGCCATTGATAAGGAGAACGCATTACGCACTCGAGAAGATCAACTTGCGATGAGGGAAGAAACGTAAGTATCGACCTACCCTAGGAGACATTTGACCGCAAGGTAATGTAGTCCGTCTAACAGCCGGTCTTACCGATGGGTCCCTCCTAGCGTTGTCGTACGAATGTGAAATCGCATGACGTGGATGCACCATTATCTTTTTACCTTCGCTTCCAGTGCTCTTTAGTTGTCTCTAACCGAGCAGTCCCCTAAAATATTCCCGTCTCTTTGCCTTATCTTTCCCAATCCAGAGAAACGAGAGAGTATTGCAAAACGAGAGCGACAGACCATTTTAGTCCCCCAAAGTTCTTTCCCTCTTGGGACACCTTTGATTATCTCCGGCGCCCCGATAATAGGCAATCAGCGCTTTGCGCTTACGCACGCCGCTCCCCGATTCTATATTGAAGGCAAAAGCTAATTCGTACTATGGGAACACTATCGAGACAAATCACGTCTGTAGTAGTCTTAAAGGTAAATTATCACCAAGTGACGAATACAAGCTAATAATACCGCCCAAACAAGAGAAGAATGATGAGATAAATCTACGAAGATTTTTCCGCTGACTCTTCGGCGCTTTGAGTACGAAGATCCCAACAACTCCCTAAAGTTTCTGTCCTGCGGACCCATTGCCTTGATTCCAGGATAAATATGAATATATGAAATGGCGCCGTTAACCTGATCCGTTCTTTGGACCTCCTCTAGAATTGGTGTGAGCAGAGTACAAATGGTGTCTTCCCCCTTAGGGCATTTGTAATTCATGGACAAATGAAAGACTGAGAAGCCAGAGCAGGAATCCACTAAGAAGAGATCCCTCAGCAAATTACATAACTTAGACGAATTTATGGAACGAGCGAGCAGGCAAATTAGTAGTATCGCAATTATAGATTAGAGAAGGAGAGGAATCGGTTGGAGGAAGAGAAGAGGATCGTGTATGAGCTCAACAGTCGACTGAGAGATATGGCTAAAGACCAGGAGAGAACAATTGAAGAGGTCCGTCCAAATTGGTGTTATTTGTAGTTGTGATTGTGACAAAAATGTCCACGTAACAGTTCACAACCTTCAGACTACCTTAGTCGATGATATTCTTGACCTTTCCCAATTAATCAGTGCTAATTAAGGAGAAGTGGAAGGCTAAGGACGAGTGGAATCGTCTTAGTGCAGAGAAGGAAGTTTTCCGACAGGATCAGAAGTTTATTCTCGAGAGATTGGAGAGACAAAAGGCAGAAGTCGAAGCGACGAAGGCGAGTTATGTTAAACTCTCGGGGAAGAATGGCCGCAAAAAGAGTGCACAAATCAGAGAACGACTAGTCCCTCTTGAGAAAGTGAAGAGAATGGGCAAGGAGGTCTCGAGAACTCTCGGATTAGTTTTCTGATTTGATTTAGGGCAGAACTTGAAAAAAAAAACAAAAAAAGAGGGAGCATACATGTAGATGGGTTTGCGTGTTCAGATGCATTCTAGGAAGAAGGAGGAAGAAGGAAGGACAATGCACTAGAAAGCCCGAGGATATTGGGGTGGATGATGGGATTCTGAGAAAAATGAGGGCAAAAAAATATATATGGAGATTTTGATTATAAACTAACGTCTCAATGAGCGGAGGCGTCTGTGTCGGAGTGCAGAAATCGGGACTCCTACTGACCATCATTTCTTCCTCTTCAGCTTCACTGAAATTGACGAGCGATAAGGGATGAATCTCTCATTTCGAACACTCTTCTCTCTCTCTCTCTAACCGGAAATCCTCACTTGAGTTCCCTAGTGGACGAGTAGATGGAAATGGTGCCATCATCATCGTCCATTTTCTGAATTTATTCACATTTTATCATAGTTGATCTCGAAAATCACGCTCCGAAACGACTCTAATATTGAGAAAAACGCGTTATTCTGTATGGGAAACATCTGAGAGGTCGTTTCGGATGTTTTGCGAATGAAAAAGGGGAGCGAAAAGCGAGGGAGGGGAATCGGAATTGACTCAGCAGACCGACAACGAGTCGCGCGCGTGAGAGAGCTCTGTCTAATTGTCTCTCGTGGACTCAGAAAGTGAGTAAAAGTCAAGCGAGGAGGGGAGAAGAAAGGAGCGCTCTCCACACACGCATTATAAATGTTTCCCTACTCGTGGAGAAGACAAGCTCAACGCCTTGCTGCAGAGGATGGAAGGAGGAGGGAAGAGGGCAGATTAGGGGCGGGAGGAGGGAAGGGGCGGAGTCAGCAGGAATATTCATAGAAAGTGTGGGTGCTGTGACTTATTGAGGAGGAGCAGAGTCTATTGTTCCGGGATGAGATGATGATCTTTGATCTCTTGCAGACCTCTTTCCTTCGAGAACAGCATGATCTTCTCGTGCGCGTGAGCAATGAAAGAGTTGCGTTGGATGCTGAGAGGAGTGAATTCGCAAGTCAAAGGAACGTCGATCTACGAAGGATAAGAGAAGAAGCTATGGCACTGCAGGTAAGGCCGGCACTTCTTCTTTTTTTCGCTCTGTCTCAAAGTTGGGAATGTCATGGTTACACCCCTCCGTACGGCACCAGGTCGGATGAGAACATTCGAATGAGAACCTACTGGATGAGAACCAATTCTTTTCGTTTTCTTTCTATGTTGAGATTGAGAACCAACGACGAAATACTACGCTCCTCTTTTTTCTCATCTAGTAGGTTATCATCCGAATGTTCTCATCCGACCTAGTCCCATACGGAGGGGTGAAGAAAGAAGGGAAACAAGGTAGGGGAGGGTGTAACCATGACATTCCCAACTTTGAGACGGAGCGAAAGAAGAAGTAGACACTTTGCACTGAGTGAATCGGGCGGCGCCGAGTCATTTTCATTTAGCTCCTAAGTTCCCACGCTTTTTCACCGATCAGAATAAGCTAGAGATCAGGAAATTGTGAGAGAGTGCAACATTGCAGACTCGATCGAGAAATATCCAAGTGGCGGACGCTCATGTAGAGGAATTGAAGCGGTTCTACTACGCAAAGTTCAAGCAGGTGCGATTTTTTGGTTCCATAACGAGTTTTATTACGAAAATCAAGGCAGGTGAGGTTGAAAGTTCGATCACGAAACGACTTTTTTGCAGCTGCAAGAACTCGAAGCGTCGCTAATGGACGAATGCGTTGAATTGGAGCGAATAAGGGGCTCACTACCCGAGGCGACGCCGAAGGACTTGAGGGTACGTTATCATTCTGGTAGCTAACACGAAATAGCCGAAATATCTCCGGTCTCTAAGGTCCTTAGTTCGTTCTAATCGTGGTTATTATTGTATAGTCATTCCGATAACCGGATACGGTAGGCGGCGCTCCCTGGAGTCCTAAGGTCAGCTACGTCTAGTTCCTTTGCAGAAAATGATGACATCGTCTACACGGAAACGAAGTGAGCAAGGGAGGGAATCTGAAGGAGAACGAGGGACGAAGAATGGAAATATGAGAATGATCGAGATGAGCGAAGAGAGGGGAAGAGATGAAGAAGAAGTGGAGAGCGAGGGACATCAAGAGGGGTTCGTTTGGGAAGGATCCTTTCAAGACTCCTTTCTCCTTTTCGAAATATAGGGAATATGGTAATGAGCCGTTCGTGGACGCACGTTGGCCAGCGTTGGTTACTAGTGACGATATCATGAATTCAATGCAAAAAAATGCGTGGGCGCTTTTGGATTTGAATGTTGTCCTCTGCACACACTGAGGGAATGGAACATTCTCATCCTTATATAGGAATAACCATGCGTAACCGATGTGTGGGCGTGTCTCGATGACCCTTATCGAAGAGACACTAGAGGTGCTGTGATCGGCTGTCATTTTGGTCAAGTTAGTATGCAATAAAAACAGTAAGACGAAGACAAGGAAGAGAATGAAGAGGAGGAGCAAGGCTGATCTGAGAAGTAAGATGCATTGTGGAAATAAGCAGGAACAAAGTGGATTCGGACAAAGGAAGCCTAAAGTGCCGGGTTTTATGGTAGTAGATCTCAAGACAAGGAAAGGAAGAGATCCGAATACAAAGGCGTTCATATGGTAACATCACTCTTTGACATCTCAGAGCTCTTGTCTCAGGTCCGACAAAGTGCATCTAGACACAACGGACCAATGATGATAACTCTCCCGATGTTACAATATTGCGGTTAAAAAGCCCTCGAAGACAACTGTTATGATTACGATATCAGTAAGAAAAAAATTATTTCCAGGAAGGATTCTGTCCGGGCCGTCCTCAAGAAGCACTCGCAGTTTCTCAAGCAGTTTTCGGGGGACAGCGACGCTCCTCTCACCTCCCATATCTATAGAGACCTATGATTGTAGTCCGCCCTCTCACTTTCCCATGATCTCTCGATTTACTTAGCCAAATATAGGCATGTGATTTGAAGAGAAGTAGGAATTGTAGCAGCCTTTCAGGCTCTATCCAGTCCAGTTTCCCCCTAGATATTAAGCGAAATGAAGAGAGTGAGGCTCTCTTTTGTAATTGTGAAGGTGTGGATGGCAAAGGAATTTGGTCTCTTAATTTTGAATGTTCTTTCTTTATGTCTGACAAGAAAAAAAGGAAAGTCTGAGGCTAATTTTCGAAGTCATTCTGCATAGAAAACAAAAAGAAACGGAACCCATTCTTCTCGTAGACAAGTGCTCAACCTGCCACACATTTTTTCGACGACCTCCTTTCTTTCACTCGCAGACCTTTCTCTTCTTTCTTCCTCCTTCCTTCTCATCATATTCAGTTGTGTTTCTCCTCTTTCATACGAGATGTGCCAATTCCAGAGTAGTTTCCATATAATAAGATGAGATTGGAGCAGAGTTTCTCCCTAGAAATAATTATTCCCTTTTTTGAGCCGTATCATGTTCGAGCTTTCTCAAATTGCTGTAGGAAAAATAATGAAGCGCTTCGTTGTGATTGCTCCCTTCCCCCATACATGAAATTGGAGAGAGTACAAACAATCTAGTGCAATTAAATTTATTCTCGCTATCTCAAACTTTGCAAGCACTTGACTTGACACTTGCAAAACATGAAAAAAATTAAGAAAAATAATGCAATTGGAAGAAGATACTCATACGTTACGATTAGCTTTCGTTAAAAAAAACGAACTCAGAAAAGCAACAAAACAACATGAATACAATAAATATTCACAAAATTGAGCTGAAATAATATAATCCTACTGACAGCTACCCGTATTCCAAACTACTTGCCCTATCGGTACCCGGCACGTGAATACTATACAGCAAACAAAATAACAGAGGGAAAAGTCAGCAAAACGTTTCTGGAGGTATGGGGAATTGAACCCCAGCCCTCTCGCATGCTAAGCGAGCGCTCTACCACTGAGCTATACCCCCGTCTCTTCTCCCTTCTCTCTAGACGGGATGTTGTAGAGAGAGAGCGCGAGTCTCTCGCTGCCGTTGGTCCCACCACGATCGACATGACCTCACAATATTACGGTAATCTGGCAAATAGCCAACAGCTTTTTCATTCAAATATTCAATTTCTTATCAATGATAAAGGGTGTTAGTCACTATTCGCGCGCTATTTTCACATAACCAAAGGTGCAAATGCTCTTTATGTGCCGTTTGCTACACTTTCGAGCAAGTTTGCGTTCTTTAAAGCTTATTAAGCGGGCGTGCGAAAATTCTCACGAACTACTTTCGGTTCGCACGAAACAAAGCGCTCCATTTAAGTTTTGTTCGCTAGTTTTCGCTCTTTTCCCATGACCAAGTCTAGAAATAGGTGTTCGTGTGACCTCCAACGTGCATATTCCCACGAATTGTCGATTTTAGCTTTAAAACCTGAGTTCATAGCTAATTGTCATCGTTTCACTGTAATTCGAGATGCTTAGCTCCAACGGATGTTTGTTTAATATCCGATCTTTTTTCACTACCTGTGATAGGACCTTGTTGCTAGCAATGTCGTCACTACTTATTTTGCATTTTGAGCATGAGCACTGATTTGCTAGACGAATTTTACACTTGTGCAATGCTTCTTTGGTGTGGTTGTCCTTCCAAAGCATATTTCTTAAATATTTCCTTCAAATTTAAGTGATTCATAACCAATATGCACGTTTACTATCGTCCATCGCATTTCCCGTCCTTGTATTCACTACCCCAACCTATGAGTGTTCCCTTCCCTCTTCCCCAATGTCTCTTCTACCCTCTCTATTAGTGTACAGTTGGAGGCCTGTGCCTTGTCCACCACTCTCCCTCCTCTTCTGGTTCAATAGAGGTCACGATCACTCGAGAAGGAGAGGAGGGAGAGGGGGTAGACCGTTCCCTCCCTATCTCTGCCCTCTCTTCCTTCCCCCTGGTCTCTCCCCTCCTTCCTCCCTCCCCTCTTTCCACACAGTGCAGAGACGCGTTATAATTGAGAGATAGGTGGACCTGTCCTCGTGTATCTTTCGTAACTGATTCTGTGACTCACTCAACTACCTTGAAATGGGCATTCCTTGTCACTCTTTCCCTAACTCACTCCCATGTTGTTTCGTTCTTGTGGTAATCATTATAGAGATAGCAAAGTTGCACAGACTGGGAGTCGGGTATTCTACCACTGAACTACCTGTGCACCTTTGATATCTCCTTCTTGGGTGATGCTCCCATTCGGAGTTTGGATATGTTGTTTGGTTCGAGGGGAATGCTGCTCTGGCTCAAGGGTTACCAGCAATCTCGTCCTCCTGTGATATGACTCATCCCATTCTTATCTCTATCGACACTCACTCGCTTCCTCCCTTTCCCTCTACGTTCTTCCAAGTCGTTTCCATCGATTGATTGCCATATGGTGTCCCTGTTCTCCTCTTATTTGTCCATTCCTTGCAGTTTTCCACTCGGGAGGAGGCATGTTCCGCTTCCTCCGCAATCAATTCTCCCCGGAGCAGCAACGGCCCGATGATCTCAGCGACTTCTTCGACTTTAGACAGGTTACTTTTTCAATTCAGTTCAATTATTTACCCACTAGGTTAGACGGGAAACGTATTAGCATTTATCTTCGTTAGGTTGTGGTGGAGGTCCGTCGTCGTGGTGGCGATTGGGTTTGGGCTTTCATTCATTTCATCACCTTTTACGCGAATTGCAATGGTAGACGGCTGGTTTGTCCTTGTTTACCCTTTTCCCGTGGATGGGAGCCGTCCCCAGAGGGGGATTATGAGTCAGATGATTGCTCTCCCTGACCTTTCTCCCTCTTTAGCGTTTGTTGCACAGAAACTCGATAGATTTTAATTGACTCCTCTTGAACATAGATCGTTCGATCAGTTATTCAAAAAGAATCAATCCAAAAAATAATTATTTCCAGACCACTCGCTCCGGGTTTCCCTCCGGCGCTTCAGCTACGGCAGTCGACAATGTCCTCTCGATCATGGCAGTTGGCACGGAGACCGGAGAGATATTCATGTTTGTTTATCACTATTTTCTCTTATTTTCTCCATAAAAATGCAACTAATACCTCTTACTTGAATTACAATTGAGTAGAAAGGTAAAGGTAAAGGTGTAGGTTTTTTCTCGATAGGGCGGGCTCTGTCACCCCAAGCGAATTCAGTGTTCAAGCTGTCCCGTTCAGTCAGTAATTTGTTTTATCTGCAGATTCGGTGGCTCGAAGGCCCAGTGGAAGACAACGGTACCGAATAAATCTGCTGTCGCGTACATCTATTTCGCACACGGAACGGGTACATTCATGGTGCTGTGCAAGGATCAGACCTTCCATCGATATAAGATGACAGGTATTGCTTTTTTATTCATGAATAACTGGATCAGGCTAAATTTTGAGTTCGGACAACGGTAACTATTCGAATTCTTCACTAACCTCTCTCCAATTCTTCTCATTCTCACGCCCTGTAATTGGCGTGAGAATGAGAAGTCGTCCGCATGATACAATCGTTAGGTAAATTGGTCGTGAGACGAAAGTATGGAAAAGTTGAAAATATATGGAATTCGGACAAATGATACTGTGAATTTTGCAGGAAGCAAGATCGATCATCACCAAATTCCACCTGAGACGAGATTGAAGAAGATCACAAGCTGTGAAATGTACCAGAAGAAGGATATGAGCGATGCGAGGCTGTTGATAGGTCAGTATATTCTCACTCAATTGGACATACACTTTCATTTAAACATAACAATGAAAGAAGGTTGAAAGGTTACCGTAGTGTTTCTTCAACAATCATGGTGATTTGACTGCTTTTTGTATCTATGAATGAAGGAATGGTGCTAAATTTCGGACTACGATCATTCGTATTCTTCCATCTCTGCCGAATTCTCACGCCTCGTAATTGACTACCATCGTGTTAGGTCTATTTGTGGGTAAGAGAGGTAAAGGCGACGGCGATTTGAATGGTTGATAGAATTTTCGATCAATCTCCAATATCTTGCAGGAACAATGACGGGTAACGTGTTCTCGATCAAGATGGATACGTGTGAATTGAGCGAGTTTATTCTCTACGAGGACACTATCGTTCCTTCCCTTCCAAGTGACGGGAATGGAAGCAGTATCGATGGGATCTCCGTGAATCAGAAAGAACCGAGACGGGTCAGTCTATGATTCACCTCTTGATTCCGGGGTTTAGAATCTGTACCTACAGAATTTGGGATGAATATAGCGACGGTTGGGACCTCTTATTGAAAGCACAGTACCATACGGTGGAATTGAGTGTACGGTAGCTAAGTGTACAATGGAGGTAGGATACGGTAGAAAACGTGGCAATTAAGGATACGTTAGCCGATCAGTGATCAATAAATGATATATTTCCAGGTTCTGCTAGTTGTCGACCACAAGATTGTTCTCCTCTACGATGTGAATATCCACGAAGTGTTGAGGGTCTACCATCAGATGAGCAACGTTATGGTCAGTATTTTGTTTGTGCTACCCGTAATGCATTACAGCCTTTCTTAATTTTGCAAGATATGCTGAATGTGAATACTGAATCACGAAATAACATCAAATTGATCTTCGGTTACTGTATCCCTCTTCTTATAGGACGTCTCCTGGTGCTCTGACGGCACAAACTTCATGCTCGCTCATGCAGATGGAGGATATTCCAAGTGGAACTCCCAAGAGGGGTACGTTAATCTCATTTTACAGTATCCAACGGTATGTTAACGTAATCAACTAAAGCATGAACTTGCACGGAATACTACTGTAATCGACTATGAGAAACACTACCGTAATCGGCATGCTTTGCAGACAAGCCCAGATGGGAATGACTCCGGAGATCCTCTTCGGACCTTTTCCATGCACTCCCATCAAGAAGATCTGCAATCGCGCCACGAAAACGTGAGTTTTATAAGGTATAACTACCGTACTGAACCAACCAAGATGTGAGATATCAATCACGAACTGAATTTTCATCTTCTACTGTGTTACTTGTTTCTCTACCGTACTTCAATATAGATAGAATATCTGCTGCTAGATAGCAATCTGAAGATGCATTGTGTTACCATCAGCACAACAAAAATTCCTTGCAGAGGCGACACTCTCATCTTCTGTGGTGGTCTTCCCCGTCTGTCCTATGGTGATCGATACACACTCACGCTCAAGAGAGGCAATCGAGTCTCCGTCTTCGATTTCTCCTCGCCACTCATCGATTTTGATCTGATCAGCGAATCGAATGACTATCGGAGTGAGTAAATTTTGAATGTTTTTAAAATACTGTATGAAAACATAACTATGATTCCTACACACTTATTCACATAATCGCGAATATGGAAAAACTTTCACCAATTCCAAACAATGAACGGAATAATCTAGAATTTTTAATGACCTGCTGATATGACCCATTTCCCATTCAGAGGACGACTACTTTCTCTCTGGATACGTGCTCATCCTTTGTGAGCAAGAGTTTCTCATGATTGATCTCTCCGACAAGAATTGGAGAGAGGTAAGTGCATTTTCAGCAAGTTGTATTTCGAAACTCTCCTCCTCCATAGGTGTATTCTCCCTCAGCGCTATATGAGTGGGATTGCGAAAGGGCTTTCACAGTAGGAGATTGGATGGGGAATATATTGGGCGCGAGATTGGATGCCAATACGGATATAAATAAAAACGAGGCCATGAATATTGAAATTGAATTCGATTTCAATCTCTAGCTCTTTTATGATGGTCGTCAATAGAGAAAAGGAAGGACGAGTGAAAAAAAACACAAAGCTGCTAAAAATATTTAAATTCAGGTTAATTTTAATGAATAATTAAGGTTCCTCTCCTCGCCCTACACTCGCTTCACTTCTCGCAGATCACAACGTCAACGTTGTGTGCGCAAGTTGAGGAACACGTTTGGAAGGAGATTAATAAGGTGAGAAACCTAAACTAAATATGATTAAGCCACATGAGCCTCATTGAGCCTTCTAACAGGTGATGCCAGTGAGTCCCTCTTGCACGGAAATAACTTTACCTTTACGTCTGTGAGAATGAGGAGAAATATGGATAAATCAGGGCATAAGTGAACTACCATAGAGACAGCAAAAACTATCTGCAGTAGATCACATTTTCCCAGTGGTTCATAGATGGAATGGGTGTCACAAGAGAAAGAAAATTGAGTGGAATGAGCTTGTTATTTGTTCGATGAATAGGCCTTGCTATTAAAATAAATTGGCTTTTCGGCATCCTTTCTTCACATCACCTACATACATACAAGAATGAAATGGGTTTCAACGATGATAAAAAATGTAATGGTTTAAAAATGTTTCGATGCTCATTTGATTATTGAATATACTGCGATCAACAATAGACAAATTTACAATGATTTCCGGATGGAGTGAGTTTCACCGGTGATAAGTAAAAATTGAATGAGTTTCACCACGATGGTAAATGATCTAGAAGTGTATTCTTTTTATTCCTTTTGAAACTAAAATACGTAAAATTCTAGTTGAAAAAGCTGTAGTTGTATGGAAAATTTTATGCTTTTTCTAAAATCATTCATTTCAGGCCAGTGAAGTCGAATTCTCCGCTGGTAATCGCTTCTCCGGTCGAAAATGGCCTCTTCACGCTGGAAACGAAGAGACGAGACATCTTACCGTATCGGCAGGAGAAGACAGCAGGCAATTGCTGGTTACTGGGTACGGTAGATTTTTTTGTCACTGGTCTCAGTGCCTTTACTGTATTGCTTTGTGGCGGACTATACCTATGCCACGAGGTACAGTCTTTTTTGTCTGTCTATGATTGCTGCAGTCTAGGCTGCGACTGGATACGGTAGATCACCCTCTCAATTCTAATCTCTCGAAAAAGGGCGTGATCATATTCCATATGCGTAGTCCATGAGGATCTTACACTTACCACATGCTAGTCGTTGAGCACATTAGAGGAAAAAGTGCATCGGAATTGTGCAGCTGTTGATAATGTTATTGGGGTAAAAGAAGGAATCTTACGGTAGAATGACCATCTGGGATTCCTTTTTCATGATAGAAGGAGTGCTAAAGAAAGGGATCGTTGATTTTTTTATAAAATAAAATGATAAAAATAATAATTGCAGTCACGAGAACGGAATGATCCGTCTCTGGGCTGCGGGCGAGCTAACGATGAAACTTCTCCTCTCGATCAAGACAGCCAAGGAGTTTGCAGGATATCGGGAGGATGAGCAGACAGTTATGGTCAGTATAGACGACTTCGTTGTAAATTGTAAAAAAAAGACATTAGTTAGTCGTCTGACGTATTAGTATAAGTCGTGTATGTAATCCTTACTGTATTTCTCTAAATATTTGGTATCCAATATTCAGAATGTCCAAACGGAGAGGCTTCCTCGTGACTCGCTATACGATTCGGAAGACTCGGGAGACGACAATCCGACCGCAGAATGGCCTCCATTCTACAAGGTAAAGCAGCAAAAATTGCGGCAAAACGCTTGCTCCCGGTGAGGCTCGAACTCACGACCTTCAGATTATGAGACTGACGCGCTGCCTACTGCGCTACGGAAGCGGGCGAGAGAGGGGTGGGAGAGTGTGTGTGTTGTTCGTTGTGCGAGGGGTGAAGAGAGATAGATAGGAGAGAAGAGAAGGTGAACTCTCCTCCACGGGGGGAGTTGTTATCCATCTAGTGAAAGTGCAAATGAGGAAGGAAGGGGAGACGGATGCTGGGAGGCAAATAGTGAACAGAGGAAGGGATTAGATGACCACAATTCAAGGGGAAGGAATGGGTAAACAGTAGTGGTGTAATTGATCCCGAAATAGACTGCGGTGTACTGTATTTCGTCACTTTTCGTTTTCTTACGGAATGATCGTGAAGTGAGTTGCAGAATCAAAATTGGTATCAGTATCAGCATTAAACCAAAACAAGATATAAATGAGCATCATAATCAATTACCGGTTGCTTTTTATTTTCTCCTATTTAGTCTGATGTATACATAGACTATAAATATAATTGAAATAATTGGAATACAATTCTAAATGTCCAACGATCATCTCTCTTTCAGTTGGGCGAATACGATCCCTTCTGCGATGATCATCGATTGTCCATCCAGAAGATTGCCTTTGATGCTTCATCGGGACAAATTGTTGTGGGAGGAAGGGGAGGACAAGTGATGGTCTACCAATTGGCAGATACGGCTAAGGTCAGCTTGAACACAAAACTGCAATAACATTATAATAGATTCTACAAAAATAAAAGAACTAAGAGAAAATAGCAGTATGGCCACAAAAACTGTCTGCACTCCACTAAAGTGTTACGGCTATTATGTTCATTGCAAAAACTGTCTGCGCTCTTCACATTATCGTAATGGGGTGAGAATGGGATGGGTTTCACACTATTCTCGATTGAGGGCGAAAGACACTGGTTATTTGGCTGAGATAAGAAGATGAGGGATTTATGTCAAAAATATAGTTTGTATTCGATGATTGTATTACGATACATGGACATTGACCGTTTCACTTCAGATTTTTAGAGACATAGTATACGCATTCGATTACTGTTGGGTGGTGTATTACTGGGTAAAGTATTGGATAACATGACAGGGTACAAACATAATTTTTATAGTATTTTATCATTCCAGATGACCATCCCTCGGGGAGTGGTCGATCCTCCTCTCGTTGATCTCGAGAAACTACCCGCTCACGTACTGAGGAATCAGCCGATGAGAGTGAGGAGTGAAGAGCTCAGCTACGGTGTGGGATATCAACCATTCACTGTTGGCGATTCGCATGAGAGGTTTGTTGTTCTTTATTATGCAAACATAGACAATTTTTTTCGATCGAAAATGATATTCTATGAAAAAAATACGCCTATATTTTGCAGTAACTACCTCCAACTGAAACCCGCGACATCTATCACCACTGTGTCGGTCTTGTCGTCTCGAGGTAATCAGGAGAAATTCAGTTTTTAAAATTATTTTAATTTAAAATGTTTTGCAGGCCTAGTCGCAGCCGCTTCCGAATTCGGTTTCCTCGTTGTCGACATTCGAACGAAATCGGTACTCGTTAACTGCTCGCTGTGCTCTGGTCAAGGTAATTTCTAAACATTTTTTAGTTATTCGTATTTTCTTATTTTAGCCATAGCATTATTTCAACAAAATTTTAGCCATATTTCAACAAAAAACGGAATTTGAAAAGTAAAAAAAAATAACTATGAAATTTTTCAGACCTCCTCGAAGCAGGCGCTCTCGACGATGCTCTATCCCGATTCAAGAGCATGAAGAAATCAATCAGACAATCGTTCCGACGAAAGAAGAAGACGCCCAAAGCGACTACTAGTAATGGAACGACGGCCACAGGAGCAGCCGCAGTAGAAGGAGGACCGAGCACGAGTGGATTGAATGGAGGGGCGAGTAGTAATGATACATCGGTGAGAGAACCACTATCAATGTAAATAATATACAACTTATTAAATCGCTGAAACTCAGTCCATTTAGAGATAAAATAACGAAGAAAATATAGTCTAATTTATTGTCATGCGCAATAACTTAGCCAATTAAAATTATAGAGCCGAACGGCGCACAGTACTCCCAATCGCGTTCTCAACGGCATTGATGAACATGAGGAGGACGAAGAAGTGGTGAGACCAGTGGAGAGAAAGATCGAAGCGAGGAGTGAGAGAGTAACTCGTGAGTTGATTTGCACATAAAAGACTTCCAATAGAAAGAAGTAGCATACGAACTTTACTATGAACATTGACGACTACGTTTGTAATTTTTTTCGTATTTTAAATATCATTACTTTTCAGCCGAGCAACCAGCCTGGCTCATTCGCGTACTCACTTTCTCCAAAGCGTCAATGCTATCGAATACTATTCCCTCCGATTGTCTGTGGGTTGGATCCAATGGAGGAAGGATTTTGTGCTATGTCATTGCGCCGAGGTGAGAAACCCTTTTTTAGAGCAACGGGGGATGCCCAATGTTATATTTTTGACTTGTTGATGATCTATTGAAATCTAGAACGGCTACATGTTTATGTATTTTTGTTGTTGAACTCAAATACTCAATTACAGGGAGAAACCAGAGGACTCGTGCCGTCTCGTTCGTGATATTCGACTAGAGCACGGAGCGCCCATCGTTAACATTCTCGTGCAAGCCGATCCATTTGCCAAGGTATTAAGATAAGATAAAAAGAAACTGCTAGGAAAGGCAAAATAGAGAGACTAATTAGACCTAACGCGGTTATTTATCTATTATATTTTTCGTATATTTATTGTTTTTGTTTCACAAGGTGAAAATTTGATCCCTCTCCTCCTCTCCCTTTTCCTTTTCTATATGAGAAAACCCATATTCATGAGAAGGTATCGGCCGAAGTAGTTGGAAGGGGCGGCAATCCGATCCTCTCGGAGGAGGAGGAAAAGGGAGAGTTATCTGAACCAGCTGACATACACGTCGGAAACTGAAGAAGTTGTGACGAGAGTTGAGAATCGCCCACGAAATCATAGCATTTCGAAACCAAGTAAAGGGAGAAAAAGGGAGCCACCAATCCAGGAATTCCATTATCTCTGGCACAATCTGGCACTAAATTATGTCTAGGAAGAACATGTAATTGCTCTCAAAATACCAAAAGTAAGTATTTTGAGAGCAATTAAATTTACGGGTATGTATTCCATAATTGCCTCACAAATTGTTTATATTCGAAAATTATTCCACGGAACTCCAGTCCCTTGAAACCCAATTCTCACCATCTTTTCCTCTCTTTTTTCACATCTCATGAGATCCCCTTTCCTCTCTCTCACCAGTTCGCATTTCGGTCTCCTTCTCCTCTTTTTGCGTTCTTTGTGATTGCCAGACGGAGAAAGGAAGAAGGACATTGAGATATCTCTGATTCTCTCAGTTTGGCATGCTCTCTCGCCTTCTCTGATGGATAGAGAGAAGGGGAATGGAGAGAGGAAGTGCATTACTCGCTGGCAGAATTCGCCCTCCTCTGCCCCTCATGTGCTCAGTTGCACTCTAAAGTGGTTGAAAGACAAAAAGAGAAGGCGATTTGAGGGGAGGTGAGAAGAGATGCCGTGAGAATGCACCCTCTGGTGGCTCGAGAATATAGGGAAAGGTAACGCTTAAGTCATCCACGTCATGCTATTTTACCGTTGTGAGACAACGCTAGTCACGGATGATTATTGAAAATGTGGATTTCAACAGCATAGTTTTGAAATATTTTTTGCGTGATTGGCTATTTCTTTCAATAGTCAAAAAATCATGATAAGTCCCTGATCTTTCTATAGAACGTCTCATCTCTCGAAGGTGTGATAAATGGATGGCCGATAGGTTCGATGCTCTACTTCTCCTAAACTGCCCTCTCCCTCTCCCTCTCCCTCTCCCTCTCCCTCCCCCTCTCCTCCTGTACTGTTCCTTCCTTCTCACTCGACTGTCCACTCCTCCCCCTCTCTAAACTCGCGAGTAATGTCATGTGTTTCTCGTGTCAAGGTTAGCCACTGGAGTAAGAAGATAAGAAAAAGAAGGAGAGGGATGGAAGGAGGGAGGGAAGAGATGTGGAGGAGGGCGATTGGAAGCAAAACATGAGAGGGAAAGGTCAAAAACATGTTTACTAGAGAGAGAAGGGAGGATTGGGACGAAGGGTCAGAGAGGGCATGTGAATCGGCTGGAAATAGATGATACACGTAAACATGCTCAGCATTTTGTCTGCAAAATATTAGTTGTTATCTGTAGACGATGGCATTTTGCGGAGCAGGTCAAAGGTCAATCCCATTCATTCTCTTCTTTCTTCTCCTTCTTCAGTGATTGATGCGATTCAGTGACCACTTCCCTGTACTCCATCTTTTCCCTTCCTCCTTTTCTTACTTACTCCTTTCCTTCTCTACCTGTCGGACAACCGACCTTGAAGTCAGGAGTAATGATGAAAATGGGTGGGGATTTCATCAAGAGACGTGGAAATGGAAAGTGATCCGCGCGATAAGTGAAGACGATTGCACAATAAGGGAAAGAGATTGAGGAAATGGGGTGAAGTTCAAAGTTCTCGAACAGATACCAACATCACACAGAGATAATTTACTCTGCAAACATCGCCTTTCAATAAATTACTGGTCAAAAAACTATTATGAACTATACACACCCAGAAAAGTTCAGGAATCGTGAAATGAAAATGATATGATCTTTATGATGTTTGATCTTTTCAGTTCCCAATCGCTGGTAATCGTCTACTGGTGTTCACTGAGGAGCAGATTCGAGCTTATACCCTTCCTTCCCTGAAGAATAGCAGATACAAGTACAAGATCACCGCTCTGGAAGGAGAGAGAATAAGGAAGGCAGCATTAGTGAAGATGGCTAGTGCATCGGGTGAGTAACACAGCGAACAGTGTCGACGTCTAGACAAAATGAGGGAGGCAATTCCTCTCATTTTGACCACTTTCCGACTGAAAGAGTGAGGAGAATGAGGACTATCGTCTCCCTCATTTTCGTCGTGATTTCGACACTGTTCGCTGAATTTACAATATTTTGACATATAAATAGAAAGGAAATTGGAAATTGAAAATTTCGCAAATAGGGTGAAGTTCAAAGATCTCCAACACAAACAAACAAAAATTAAAAGAAAAGTTTCTCGTTTTTTCACCTTTTTTTACAGGTGAAGATGCATCTGGTGAGTATCATTAGGCAAAAGTGGGTATTTCTTTTCATGATGATGACTGTGGTATTCTTAGTGAAGCGAGGCATCTTCTAATGTTGCCCTAGCTTCACTAAGAAAGCCACATTATAACGGCTGAGTATGTAAGTAGGAATGTCCCTCCTGAATATTAATGACTCTCTCCACTCTACGTGTTTTTCAACTGTGGGGGATAGGAATGCAGACTGTGTTTTCATTATGAAAGTCCCCTCCTCCACTCGCTATCTTCTATAAGAAATCTTCGATCATCTGATGCTTAGTCATCAGACATATTTCTTTGATTGCGATCCTTTGTATTCTCGACATTTCTTCTCATCCATTCAAAGATCGCAATTGGAAATGGGGCGAAAATATTGCACACGCAATGGTGTTTTTGAGCGAGATCGTAAAGTGCTTCGGCAAACCTGAAATGTCGTCTATTTCGGAATTGGCAATTTCGACTGTGCGTTCCTTCCCATCACGCGGAATGATGAGTATTGTCCCTTCTCTTGATCTTTCCATCCCTTCCATTACTGTTTCCTCTCTCTCGAATGAGTATGACTAAGCTCTCCTCCTCTTCCTTCCCATGTTCCAGCACATTCGAACAACTCTGGCCTACTTTCTCTCTCTAATCTCGATGATTTCATCAAGAGAGTTTCCGTTCAAATCTCGTGATCTAGGAGAGATTACACGCGCCATTTCGTCCCATTCCTTCACCTCTTTTAGAGGAGAAAACTTCGAAAAGTGCAAAACCCCGCGCGCTCGCTCGCCGCTAAGAACTCTTGAGAATTTGAGCAAGCAGTAAAAGTAATGGAGTTTGAGCGTCTCGAAGAGAGATAGATAACCAGTTATGAGCATTTTGCGAGTAAGAAAGCAGAAACACACACATTATTTCACACTGGAGATTACCGCATGATTACTGTTATTCAAGACGGTTTGGAAACGGCTCATTTTCTCAGTAGGGGTAATCTATTCCAGGTGTGTGACTAACACCTGAAATAAAGAAGTGGAAAAACAATACCAGCCAAAAACAAAAACAATTAAAATAAGAAAAACATAAATTGTTTCAGATGGTCACGTTGATGAACTCTTCGCTGCTATTCTCACCAATCAAGGCAACATCACTCTTTTCTCTCTTATCAATCCGAGAAAGAAGTGTACTGCCAATGTACTAAAGGTATGTGTTTTCTTCTCGAAATTCTTTTCGCGATCGTCTATTTTAAAATTCGTAATCCTTCCAATTCCTATGCAATTCACACGGATTACTAACTGATCACCCTTCCCTTTCCCACATAATCCAATATCGCAGTTATGGGATTGCGCTAAAAGTAACAGGAGCGATTAGGGGGAATATGGGAATATGTCAAGCAGAATCACCACTCCAATAATCCAATCAGGCCGTATTTAAAATTGGCAACTGCATTAGGGGATGGGAAAAGGGAAATGTCAAATGATGAAGGCACTTCAATTGCTATTTCTGAGAGAATTCCTTACGAAGATGTCTGACATCAATTACACCCAAGCCTCTATGGAAACCCAGCGTGTGGTTTATTTATGAAAATATCACATGACGAGGATACAAATACAAATGAAGGTTTAGAGCCAGCACGAATACAATTTCAATTAGGCGTGTCGGCACTTCATTTGGGCATAAAAAATCTCAAATGTTGACGTCATCATCTCCAATAATTAACTTTTTCTGCAGGTGACAGACATTCTCGGGATGTCATCGTGTGTCATTTCTCCTTCTGGAGAACTGCTCTTCCTTCGCAATGGAGGCTGCGAGTATCAACGATCGACGATAGCCAAGAACACTGTCGACGTTGAGAATCCATTCACGAACACTGCTTATCCCCCTCCACTAGGAGAGATCGCACCTCGTCGACCCCTTATTTGAAGCCAGCAGTGGAGAAATACACAATGGTCCTCTTCCTACTGCATTATTCACGCACATTTCCCTCACTTCTTCTCCTTCTTCTTCTCCTTTCCAACTCAGTTCTCGAATCCCCTTTTCTTTCCTCCTCTGAGCCTTCCCAATCACCTGTTTAACCAGGGCCTCTTATCTCTTCACCTCACCAATTTCACGTAAAACAGCTGTCAAAAAACTCTTCTCGCCGCTTTTCTCTCACTTTCTCTCTGCTGGCAACATTGACTCATTCACGGTGATACTCCCTATATCATTTAACACCCACACTAAGCTTGTAAACCCCCTCCTTCTTACCCCTTCTCTTCTCATATTTTCTCCATTTTTCCAACAACCACCCCGTCATATAGAAAATCATCCCCTCCCCAGTTCATCGATCCTTTTTGTAGTAGATTTCTGAATAGAGTATGATTCAACTGTCAATACTAGCCTAATTATCCAACCGTGATACACAAGCATTACTTCTCCTCCCGATATCTCATCTCACAGCGACTAGTTGCTTTATCTTTCGTCTTGGGAATATAATACCAATTTTCATTGTTGAGATTCACTTCGTTGTATTTATTCTATCTTTCGCTCGTTTTTGCTCACTTTCTCTCTAAAGTACGAATAAACTACCAGAGCTACTCACTTTCCCTCACCATTAGGCAGTCTGACCGACTGGAGAATACACTGAAAGAAGAGAGTGATAATAAGCGGTTCCCTCTCGAAAGCTCAACGCCCAATGAGGGGAAGAACTTTCAATGATCGCTCACTCGATCAGTTGTTATTATCTGAAACAATCACCCCAATTTCCCTCTCGACCATCCCCTCTAATACACATGTTTTCCACTCTCTGACCTACTTTTAGTGTGTTCTTCCTCTCTCAAGTCTTATCTGATTATTCCTCCTACTACTCTCGTCGGGTTCTAAACTCGTGTCTGCTCTCTCTTCCTTCTCCCTGGTCTCTAGTCCATTCTCTGTCTTTCTCCGTTCCAAAACAACGTCGTCGTTCTCGCTCTTTTTTCTTCTTTTCTCCATTGGACGACGAATGGGAATCGAGTGAGGCAGTCGCGTGTTGTCGAACGATGCCAAAACCCCGCAGAGACTTCTAGAACCTCCCTCTCTGTAAGCAGCATTGCATTGCGTAATCCTCCCTTCCTTTCTCCGACTCTCTCTGTTTCCCACACTCTCTCGTCTTCTCTAACAAGTCCTACTACAGTAGTGGATTCAGTCGTGCCCACTTTCATCATATTGCTTCTATCCCTCTATTGTTGCCTGTCGATCTCTCTCTCTCTCTCTCTCTCTCTCTCTCTCTCTCACTTCGTCCGATTACTCTATCCCTCTCTCCTCCTCGAGAACTTGGCTGTTTTCATCCCTCTATGCCCACTTTCTCGTCTGACTCTCTCACCTTTCCCTTATCTCTCGTCCTCTCTCTACTCTTCTCGATCTCCTTCCCGACACAGGAGAGACTCCTCCCCTTTCCTATGCGCGTACAGGAGAGGCGGGAGGAGGGCGGATAGGGGGAGGGAGGATAGGAGGAGGGAGGATGGAAGGAGGAGGAGGGGGGAAGGCCCCTTTGACATTCGCCCTGCCTTTCACGCGGCGCGAGAGTCACTGTCCAAACACGCTGTCCCCTCCTCCCCTCCCCATCCCCCTCCCCTCCCTTATCATTCCATCAGTGTCAATGCCTAAGCCTCAGGGTTGAGCAATCACTTGTTTTTCCACATTTCAGCCCTTATCTCCTGACTCAAACCCAATTACCGAGTATGTGAAATACTTGGTCATTGCTGATTCAGCGACCCAAAAATATGGCTGAGCGTTGCGCAATCGCTTCTGTTTTGCTCTTATTTCTGCCTCTTAAGCTCGCCCGACCAGATGTTCTTTCCATTTCACATCCCCACCCCCAGCTCCTATCCTTCCCTCTCACAAGTTCCTCCCCCCCCCTCTCTTCTTCTGGAACAGAGATCTCTCTTCACAGTAGCTCTCTTCTTTCCAAAGTTCACCGAGTTTCTCATTGGAGTAATATAGGATTTGCTGGTCAAATTATCTTCTAAAGTGCCTTATTCGTAGAACACCTCGTCCATATACAGAAATCGCCAAGTCCCGCCCCAGTTCTTTCCTCGATATAAAGCTCATCCCTCCCTTTCCTTCAGATCCACAATGCTGACTGCCGAGTGCTTCCGCTCTTCTGCCTGCCCTCTAGGCAACAATACGTCTCTCAACATCCAACGGTCGTCAGGACAGGTTGGCTCTCTCCCTTTCACGTACTCTCTCGCCCTCAACTTATGAAATCTAACTTATGAAGTCTGATCTAACTTATGAAGTCATATTCAGGAATCCATGTTCTCCTCTGGCCTTACCTCATCGTACTCTTCCAACAACTCTTCGTCGATGTTCGGCCAATGTAAGTTTACTTCCTTATTCAAGCAAATTCGACTCCACTAAAGCCAATTTGGCGTGTTCTGCCTAACCGAAAACCTTACTCAGCCGAGCGTTCAAAACTTTCTACGCGCGCAAATAGTTCAATGGAAGGGACGGTTTGGCAGAGTGTGTTCTTTTCTCTTAGTCAGTCTCAAAATAGAAAGCCGACTTTTCGCCCGTGCTCTCCTCTCCCTAGGTGATACACGAGTTGTGTGTGCTAAGAGAGAGAAGGGAGAAGGTCTATATCTGACCTCCTTCCTTCCAGCAATATTCTGGATCTCCTTGGACCCTCTAGTCTCTCTCCTTGTCTCACAGGGGAGAGATCAGAGGAGGAATGGAGACAGTATTCTCACTCCTTCCCACTCTGCCATCGGGGCAAACAATATGGCGCAGTTTGTTCAGAGAAAATGAACGCGAAGGAGAGTAGAAAGAGTGAGGGAGGAAGGGGAGGAGAGCGAATGCGGGAGAGAGAGAGAGAGAGAGGCGAAGGAGTTGTAAACCACGTGTATGGGCAGTGAAGGAAACTTCCTTCACCCCCAGGGGAATAGATCAAGGGATTCTGGGCCAATTTTCTTCATAGCCTACAGGGAAGTTCTAAGAAGCTAGAGGCCATGGGGATTTGGAGTGTTTATTGGAATTTCGTCTTAAGAGGGACGACTCTAATTGTGTATTCGTCATTGTGATCATTCACGCTGACCAAATAGAGGAAGAAGGAAGAGAATCCCCCCTTTGCCCTCTATTTTTGGCCCTTTTGTTGACTCGATCGGGAGAGGGAAGAGAGAAGGGAAGAAGCTGTGAGTAGATTCCCCTCTTCCATTTGCGTTTCCGTGAAAACGGAGCGATCCACGAAGGAAGAAGAAGACAATGTAGTGGAGGAGAACACGGGATGGGGGGAGGAGGGGATGGATTGTCTGTGTCTCTCATTTCGCAATACTATCTCGTTTCTCTGATAGCCATGAGGCGAGGCAAAATGAAGAGACAAAACATTGGGAAACCATGGGGTGAACAATCCCATAGCTTACTTTCCTCCATCTGAAGAAGAAACGGACCACGTGTCCCTCTCTCCATCCTCGCGTTTTCCCTAGAGACCGAAGCACATTTGAGCATTCTTTTCCACTTGAACACGTTCGATTCAATGCACATTTCGAAAATGCGTTCAACTGCATAATCCAATTTCACAACGGCCACCTCGCAAAAATGCGTGAGAATATTGAGAAATCGAGCATAAATGCACTCAACTAAATGGCCCAATTTCAACAGTTCCTATGAAAAAGTGAGAAATATTGAGAAAAACGGAAATTCGCATTGAACTTACAGTTTCAATTTCAGCCGTTCCTCTCGATCGTCAACTCTTCGTCAATACTCAAATGACCGCCCAACAATGCGTCGATCTCTACCAACGAGCGGGCGGAGCGGCGTTCGTCGGAGGAGAACCCACTCTCCAGTTGCGGCTCTAATCTTTGATCTTTGATCTATGATCTCTGATCTCTAGCCCCATGTACTTGTACATATAGTCCTATGAGTTAGTAAGAGTATTTCGCTCGAGACTCACTTCCCCCACAAACTCATCCCTGTTTCTCCCCACCCCATCAAACGTGTAATACCGACCTTCCAAACCCATGCGATCCCACCTTCCCCGTCTCTGGTTTCCCTTACTTGAACTCAGTTCAAACCGTCCGTGCACTGTAAATACAAGTAATTTGTTGCTCTCTCTCACTCTATCTCGGTCTCGAGTCTTAGACGTAATCTGTTGTGGTTCCTTTAGTTTGTTTCCTTCTCTTCCTCCCTATCTCCATCCCCTAACTTTGTTCGGGTTCGCTCGAGTTCTCGAATTTGTTGTTTACTTCGCGAATTCACCCCCATGTTGAATCGTTTCTTGTTGTATTCCCTCCTCCCCTCCACCCCCGTTCCTCGAAATCTGGTACCCTCCCAACTCTCAAACGGTTTTTGTGCCCCCTCCTCCTCTGTCAACAAACTCTCGTCTACCTTTCCCAGTTGAGACCACGCGCCTTCTCCCTTTCCCTTCCCCTCTATCCTCAGTAGAATGGACAGTCGGGAGAGAACGATAACTGTTTATTATTTGCCACTCACACACATACAAAGTTATCGTCTGCAATTCGGAATTAGTTCGTCGTCGTTTTAGAGAATACCGCTCGAAATATGAGTCTCTTCATTTCGCACAGTCTCACGACCGCTCGAGTGGAGAGAGCTTGAGCAGAATGAGACGCTCATATTTCCAGCGCTATTAGAGAATCGTCGTGTCGTCTAGAGCTGTATCGTGTAAAGAGTATCGTAGTACTGTATATGGTAGTAGATAAAGTAAATGATGACTAAGTGAGATACATGCACAACACACCACACAACATGACGGGTAATCGTGTCAAGAGAGAGGAGATAAGATAACGCGTGTAATCAAGTACTTCCGGTCCCTAAGGGCGGATTATGACGAATCGGGTGGGGCTCAGTATGGTAACAAATTAGCATTACGGTAGAATATGGTACAATCAATCAATAATGTGACAAACGGAGGAATACGGTAAGTCAAGGCTAAGATACGGTGGATCATTTAACTTCAAATCAATCAATAATCGGACACTGCCGTCCTAGTCGTGTCCCTGTCTCTTGTCGTATTGATGTTGTTTATCCTCTGATTTATCGTTGCTACATCGTGTTCCCTCTGAAAATTGTAGAAAAAGTTTAAGATATTTCCACGTCAAGCGATTTTGCAGTCGTAAGACAGCGCTAGGTGATGCTAGGCACTAGGTACACTAGGTGACACTAGGTACCCACTGGCATGGCCAGCTGTTATATATCTGTAATTTGTAGCCTTTTCTTATTGAGAAAGTGCACATTCCTTGTGTCGTTTCGTATGGTACAAAACCAGTGTGCAATTCTCGACTCTCTCACTACGATGACAATTTGGAGCCCCGTGCGGCAAAGGGCAATTTTGACGTGTGGAGAAATCGCCAGAGCATGATTATTTCCAAGAATGCTCTGAGCCCGAGAGCGAAAGGGATTCCGAGAGGCACACCTTCACACTCTATCGCCGTTTACGATCGGAGATAATAGGGGCTGATTAGCGGAATTAAAATGATTGTCAACGATAAAATGAGAAAGAGGGCGAAATTGAGAGAGGCAAAGCTGTAAAATATTGATGACCTGGCGAATTTCAGTGTTGATCTTCTTGTCGAGAACGTTCTTCACTGTGGCGATGGATTCCGCCAATTTCTTGATCGCTACCTTGCACTCGTCCACATCACGACGCATCGACTGTAAGAGATCAAAGATCAAAGATCAAAGATCATCCCTTTCATTTCCCCTTGAAGCCCCGAGGCAATATGCCAGCCATAGAAATTCGCTTGCACGTCCCTTTCATATTGGAAAGAAGCACCGACTATTGACCAATATTACGAGTGGATGGCTCGAGAGCCAATAGAAGAGAACATTCATAGATGAAGCTCCAATTTTACGTGCTCTATCTTTCTGTTTGAAGTCCGTTTGATGATAGGCAAAAGTTCAACGGGAATAAGCACCACATTGCTCTATCACTATTTTTGCCATCTATAAGACATGCAGAGTTCATAAAGCACCTCATTATGACTGGAGGCTTCTCTGACAGTCGCACTGCTGTCCCTTCCCCCAATCGCTGCTTGTGTCTGTAGCTTGGAGAAGGCCTCTTGCAGTTCACGAATGGCTAGATATCTGAACAGATCAAAGGTCGCCATCTACTAATTCACATTACCAGATTTGAAACCAAACAGAGACCAGTGAACGCCCAAAATATTTTCGTTTTGTGACCGAATGGTTGGTCATTAGAGTGCAATCAACTAGATGAAAAGACTCTTTCACTTCTACTTGGTCTCATTAAAAAAAAGAGAATTCAAGGGAAAGCGAGAGAATCAGATGAAAACCTATCATACCTCTCCTCTTCCTCCTTGTCAATTCGAGTATTCATCTGGTGCTTGATGTTATCAGCTTTGGCGGATAGCTCGTTGAGCTGAAACCATTCAATGGATGGTCGGACTCTCTCTTAATTCCACTTTCATCTTTAAAATGGGTTCGAAAAAAGGAGTGAATCCATTGGCTGATTCATAGCATAGACTGAGTATTTCAAGTGGGGATCAACAAAAAGTGAAACCATCTCTGAATTGCATAAAGCCATACATCCTGTGGAATCTGTCGCTCCACTTTGTCTCGGATCCTTTCCTGAGCCTTTTCCATATCATCGTGAAGCATATCCAACTTGTTCAGCTGCGTTTTCAGACTGTCGGTTCTGAAACGAGAATATTATAATAACATCACGGTCTCCAGAAGGCATAAATGCTTATTCAGCTCTATATATCAATACTTCTCATTGTCAGACACAAGTAAATGACAATAACCTTGATAATTTGATCGTTTCAGTCAATGGGGTTGAAAGGAGCAAATAATAGCGTCTTTCAACGAGCGCTTTCAATACACTTTGTTATTGTCTGAGCACTTGTCTAGACAGACGAGATTAAAAAGATATCTTCTCACTTCTCTTCGGCCTTCTTGCCCGTTCCTTCACTTGTTTCGTTCATTCCAGCAATTCGGTCGGCAACTTCACGCTTGTCTCGAGTGAAACCTGAATGAGACTACTACAGTCCAAGTCTGTAGCACTATATTCATAATAATTTCTCGAACGCCATAGCTGTCAAGAGAGTCTCTAACTCTATACAAAAGAAATTTCACCATTCCAATTGGACATGCTTGTTCATACATCTTTCCTTTTTTGCACCAAGTTCTCTAATCCTTTCGACCACAGATCTTTCCTGTCTTTCATACATTTCTTGCTCTCGAACTCTTGAACTCCTCTTTCTCTTCCGTTCTAGACCATTGAGTGGCCACATGCACAAAACCCTCATGCGTAAATGGTGCACATTGAATCTAGGTCGAAAACTAAAGAAGTGCATCCTCTCTCTCTCTCTTATCTCCCTCGATGAACCCTAAACTCGCCCGGGCTTTTTTGCAAAAGGCGCACAAATCGGATGCGATCTCGTGTTTATCGCCCTTCTTTCTTTATCGTTGTTTGCTGATTCGACTCGACGTTACTCTCGGCAAAGAATAAGAAGAAGAAGAAGAAGAAGAAGATCTAATCAGCAAATCGGCTGATCAGAAGAGAGGTCACAACAAGCGAATATCTGCAGAGGGATTAAAAGTTTTGCAGAGCATGAAAGGGAAAGCAGAGTAGACAATGCGATTACGAGAGAATGGTCTGAGGTTCTTGCACGATTTGTTGGAAAAGGCGCGTGAAGGGGGTTGAGTTCAGGTTATAATTTCACTATTAAATTTTTCACATGACAGAGGCGTTAAGACTCCCCCTTGTTTCTCTGATCCCTGAGAAAACGTGTAAAAGGTGGAATTGAAGAGGGAACTTCAGTAAAACAGACCAGTTTGCATGCCGGATATCTTCTCTTCGAGCATCAGAAGTCCTTCCATACTCAACTTGTTCTTGTCAGCAGCGATGGATTCCATCTCACGACGGAGCTGACAGTAAATATTAATTATTAAGAATAGTACTCTGCACTGGAGAAAAACAAGAGCGTGTTGACTCTACGCGCTCACTACGAGAACTAATCTGAATAATAAAACGAAATTACAAGAAGAAAATTGGATGGACATTTTTAAAATAGGGAATAAAAATAGGAATATTTACCGCATCAACATCCAGATTGGGCATCTTCACATTATCCTTGCCAGCTTTCACATCGTCAATCGACTTATTTATTCCCGAGATATAGTTGTTCAGTTTCTCCTCAACTCCGGAAACTTTCTGCAACAGTCCTTTCTCATGTAGCTTCCTGAAAGTAGTTACTCTCCCTAACCTTCTTGCTCTATAGTCGTTTCGAACGGCCAAAAGTAGTTCATAATGGTACGCCATGAAGCTTTCGTAGCCTAAGAATCACGAAAAATGCGCCAAAAATCAGCAAAAGGTATTTGCCGCCAGCAGGGGTCGAACCTGCGACCTTGGGCTTATTAGACCCACGCTCTAACCGACTGAGCTATGGCGGCACATAGACGCTCTCGCGCCGCACTCTGGTAAGTGGTGAGGGAAAAAGAGAAGGGGAGTGTGCAGGGGGCGAGAGGGAATGGGGTGGAGGCGACAAAGAAGTTGAGTGGAGAGGGTAATTCAATATTGGGTAAATTTTTATGCAAAGTCAATTTTCATGGTCTATTCATACAGAGTCAAATATTATGCAATGTTCTTCTCCCTAGTGTTGTTTTTCTCTACTTTTTCCTATGGAACGTTGGTGAACATGTGGTTCCAAACCTGGATTGAATCTCCGCATTGACTATCTTGTCAATCTTCTTATTGCCCAGTTCCAGATGGTGTTCAAGTGCAGCCAGAGCCTCGTTCACTTTCGTGAAGCGATCTTTGTACTTGGTCCGATCCGACTGAAAACAACCGATTGTAGCTTACTGCTAGGTACGAAATTGAACACACAATAGCACACGTCATTTGGTCAAAGCAGAATGCGGGATAATAGAATCGGATTGAGAATGTTAGGAAAGATTTGAGAAAAAGGCATGCAACATACCTGTATCGTCTGGGCAAGAGCTTCAATCGTCTTCTGCTGTGCTTGAATCTGGTCACTCATCTGTTTCATAATATCTCGCTCAAATGCAGCCTGGTTTTCGGATTGGGCACGCAGGGCCTGGAAAGCATGGATTGCAGTTAATTATTCATATGCTTTCCTGAGAATTCGCTAAGACCTCAGCATGTGGTATTAAACATTTCTTTACCGTTAGGCAATAATGCTGCGAATAGTGTCGACGTCTACACGAAAATGAAGGAGCCGATCCTCTCACTTTCACCACTCCCCGATGAAGAATGAGGGGATAGTCTTCTTCATTTTCGTCTAGACGTCGACACTGTTTGCAGCATTAAAATCCACACACCTCACCTGTTCAACCTGACCATTCCTCGCATCCATCTCTGCTTTCATCTTCAGATTCACATCTTGGACCGCCTTCGAAACCTCGTTCGTTGTCGCATTAAGACGTTCAGCAAGGCGACGATTGTCGTCTTGCAGCTTTTCCTACAATGAACCTCTGACTACCTATCATACTCAACATTCGAAAGCAACGACATCGAAATTCCGAGAATCTTTGAGTATTCTTATAAGTCTATTCTTATAAGACATCATTATTTTACCTTATCGGCATCAAACTTCCTCGCTAGCGAATTCACTCCGTCGTTCTTGCTCTTCTCCTGAGCTCGCAAGCTCTCTTGCATTCGGGAGAGACTGCAATTACATTATTATTTTAGTCTATTTGACTTTTTTTCTCAAATTATGTCACAATGCGAAATAAACACACTTCTCACAGCATGTCAGCATAATCCCGTGTATCTATGTTTTGATCTTTTTGAACATCTATTCTTTCGAATTTTGAAAAAAAAATGTTGATGAAAACTGACTTCTCGGCATAAACTCGTGCCTCCCTCTCCCTGTCCCCCTGCTGTTTGTCCATTAACTGACGCAATCCGGACAATTGGCCTTGGAGTTCCTTCACCCGTCCGTCAATTTGCGAAGTGGCATTGGCTATTTTCTAGAAAAATAAAGTTTCCCTTATAGATTCATAACAGAAACGGTTGAATCGCTCACATTCGGGTCCACTTGGGGTCTATTCTGCAGGTCCTTGGACAATCTTCCCAACTCGGCATTTTGCTTGTCAAGATGAGATCGAAGCTTCTTCAGTTCACCGCTGTAGTTACCCATCTGGAGCAAATGAGAAGGATTAATCATTGAATCATCATAGTTCATTCAATCATCAATCCATCTTATATTCGTGTACTCTCCTAAACTTCACTATAAAGATCTTCAGCCATTATCAATTGCGATTCGATGACAGTGATCGATTGACTTTGGGGGGTTTTGGACTCACCTCTTTCTCATACACTCCAATATACTTCTTGAGATCGTCCACATCTCGAGCTCTAAACGAGAAATTTCGCACCAGGCAACGCAGTTTATGGCCTAGCCGATCGTAAAAAGGTCTAGGAGACCTCACATCACGCTTTGCGGCATGTTCTATTTCATAGGCGAACGTTGTTGGGGAGGCTTTCCCACCTTGCGAGGAAAATTCCAAACTACCATTAACTTTTCCTTTACATGTGATCTTTCCAGGGAAAGCTGGAGATCAGAGGAAATGAAGAGGCAGAAAATGGGGACGATGAGTAGAAACTCACGATGCGCCTCCTCTAATCTTCTGGTGCAATCTGTCCTGGTTTTCCTCGAGACGTTTCCGGGCCGACTGAAAAAGGAAGAAGTAGCTAGCTTGCTCACACTCATCCTTTTTTCAACTATGGAAGTGATGGACAGGAGCTATTTTAGTAAACGATTCAGAAAGTAAGACGATTCCTTACAACTCACTTTCTCATGCTCTAACAGCTCTCTATTCTGTCTTTGCAGTCTATCGATCTCCTTCGATAGTGCATCAACGGCTCTTGTATCAGGGCGAGGTTGAGATGGCTGACGACGGGGGTACTCACTCTGAAAGGAGGTTTATTGTTCCCTTAATTTTTACTGCTGAGCACTGCAACAACTAACTCTAAGGGCAAAGTAACAAATGGGGATCAAGGAGGGATCAAGGGTAGTTCAGAGGAATGGGCTCAATATCATATTCGAGGTAGGAGGATGGAATTCTGGAATCACACTGGTTCACCCTTGGCCTATGTCTATCTGAGGACTGCGATCGACGAAGGATTCCATCTGACGAGTGTGATCGCTGCTGAGAAAGATTAGAGATTGACCCATAGCACTCTCCTTCTTACACTTGATTTCATCTGTCAGAGAGATTCAAGAGAGATCGAAGGTGCTTATTT
Organism: Pristionchus arcanus; assembly: GCA_900490705.1. Classification (NCBI taxonomy): domain Eukaryota; kingdom Metazoa; phylum Nematoda; class Chromadorea; order Rhabditida; family Neodiplogasteridae; genus Pristionchus; species Pristionchus arcanus. Next base: position 106,955 of record LS487640.1, read on the forward strand.
ACAGATGTATGATGATTGAAAACCACGTTGGATTTGGACAGGAAAAGTTCCGAGTTCTGACCTTATCATGATCAATGCTTCCTCTCTTTTTTCATTCTTGCCATCTCCCTTTTACACCAGCTATCATCTGTCAGGGAACTCTCTCACCAAGAGATAGGACTTCCTATTGATCAAAACAAGAATTTTTGATGATTGAAAGACAAATGATTCTCAAAATTAATCCAGATCTAATTTCTAACCTTATCATGATTGGCAATGCCTCCCTTGGGCGCACGTGGCCCTCTGCCTGACGGGCTGAAATTCGATCTGCATATGAGAGAGAAGTGAGGGAAAACAATCAGGGAGGTCTCTCTTCATTCTGCAAGCTCGTTTTACAATTTTCTCAGAAACTGTGGCAAATCTTCTGTTCACATTATCACCATGTTGTTAGTAGGCCAGCCAGAGTAAGAGGTGAAATAGGGCGATTCAGACAAATGAATCATTTTCATGATTTTCATCCCCCAATCATCTTATTTCGCGCTATAAAATCTTTTCGCTTATATTCTCCTGCCCGTTCTCTCATAAGAGACAGAAGAAGAACAGTAAACTCACGCGGTTCCGAGTATAATATCCCTGGCGGTATCCCTTCGGGATGCCCTCTTCAACGACATCGGAAGCCTCTTCTCAACGTGGTCGACTGCTACTTCTTACTTGCCTTTTCTGGTGCAATCCCACGCGCGTTTCGACTCCATTCATCCCCCTCTCTCCCTTCTCTCTCCCTCTTTTCTTCTTGTCTTCTCCTTCTTCTCTTCGTTGATGGTCTCCTCCATGGTATCCAAGGCGCTGGCCCTCGCGCGTCCTCCCCTCCCTCGCCCATACAACTAAACGATTTCACGAGAGAGTGGTACACTAAAACAAGGGATTCAGGAGTCACGGGATCTGAAACATATCTCATTCTCAAGGAAAACCGTCACAATGTTCACCCTACATTCTTAGGATTCCATCAACGATTGTGAAACAGGTCTATTTCTATCTGGTAGAATGTCAAACTTTGATCTCCATCCTCAGTTTATCGACAACATTTTTGGGCCAAGAATGTCACACAGGTATCTGGAATAATACATTGATCTAAGAATATCGATCACATGGTCCCCTTCTCCTCAATGTGCTTTCTTCATGCGTATATCGCATTGTTTTCGTCAGCTGTGCATCTCTTCTCCCCCTCAATCCCATCTCCAGGAGGAAAGAGAGAGAGAAGTGATGAAGAGGAGGCAATGACTGCATTCTCCTGCTTTCCCTCACTCTTTTGCCTCCTAGACTGCCAGAGGGTGCATTCATAGCTATGAGAGTGAGGTGAGAGGGGAGCGGAGCTTCTCCTATCACCTCTCTCTCTCCTCAGTTATTTCTAGTGTGTGGGGGATGGAACAGCCTCGGGGAAAAGGCTAGAGATTGTGGCAATCGAAGAGAGGCGAGACGATCAGAGATAAACAGGGGTGGAGGGAAGAGACGACGAGAGGGATTTGCCAACGAGTAAGCAGCTCGAAGGAGTCGAGTCAGTCTCAGTCTCGAATCATGGCCGATTATCCCCTTGTGAGGGCTCAATCGTCCCTGGCGCTCGCCCGTTCGGAGACGCGCCCGACGCTTCTGGTACGTTTTTTTTTGTCTTTGGTGATCTTTGATCTTTGATCTTTGATCTTTAGTCTCGCACGTACTCCGTTCCGGATCTCGGACAGTACTTCCGTTGGTCGGACAAGTACAAGCCCCAATGGCACACCACTCGCACCTACACGCCCTACAGATACAGAAGAGACTACGATCTGGTTAGCAATTATTGATTGATTATCGATTTATTGATTGAATATCGATTGGAGGATCAAGTTAGGTATAGATTCGTTAGGTCACCCCCACTCATTCAGAGCCTGGAACCACGCTGGTTCGATCGACTGATTAAAGGCCGGGTGAGCGCTGATCTTTGATCTCTGATCTCTCTTCATTCTGCATGATCCCTCACTTTTGTCTGATCGACGAGAGAGCATGTGGAATGGAGAGACCGATCTTACCCCTGCTTTGCTCCTTCCTCTATCGCTTCCATCGCTTGCTAGGCTAGCTCTGCGTTCGGCTACCGTAATCCCTCCCGATCTATCGACTATTGATCAATCGATATTCCGCCCGTTACAGTACGATGACTACTGGTACGACAAGTACTACTACTTCTCTCCTCTCTACAGAGCATCGTACTACCCGAGGTACTGTAGGGATACTGTAGCTACCGTAACCATACCGTATTCACAAGTACAGTAACTACCGTAACCTCCTAGATGGCGCTACTCATACTCTGACTACCTGCCCAACCCCTACTACTGGAGCCCATACAGCTCCTACTGGACTCGCTACAAGGGATACTGGTCAGACAGAGACGTAGAATAGTTGAAATACTAACGTAGTTCAGGCATGACAAAGAAATCTCGCCTAGATACGAACTGTTGAAGAGATCGAATCAAGTTGGGTACGATACCTTTTCCTTGTGCTCAGATTTCGTATTGAATTTATGGTACCCTCACTGGTTCTGCAACAGTTTTTGGTAGTGCACTAACCTTAACGAAACCCAGGATTACTGCAGATAGTTCTGCAGTGATTCTGGGATACGGTAGAGTGCGGTAGGTAACCGATATTCCCAGGTACGACTACGACTACCCATCGTACTACCGTCGCACGTACGATTCCTCGTTCGATCGCTATCTCCGTTCGACGTACACTCCCTATCGCTCGTACACGTATGACTCGCTGAGCTCTTCGCTCGCCCGAGGACTCTCCATGTACAGGGCAGGTAACACGACAGAGTGACACCAGAGAGACACGGGGGACGGGCGCCTGGCACCGTGGTACCCTGGTACCACTTATTGGGTCCATGGTACCGGAGCCAAGCGCCCCTGCCCCCGAGGGAGGAGGGGCAGAACCGCAAGGGTGAAGAATTCCAGTCAATCGCTACGGGGCCTACACTCTCTGGTGATCGCTCTCTCTTTTGTGCACTCTCAAACCATCTTCCAATCGGTAAACGACCTCTTTTAGCCCCGCGCCACATTTGCTACATCTAACGTGTTCTGCCCGATCCTCTATCGCTAAGCATGCGCTGCTTTGCTTGTGAGTGTAGGCAGTGATGGTTTAACTCTCTCCATTTACCATTCTCTCTCGCCCTTCTCTAACGCTGCGAACAGTGTCGATAGACGAAAACGAGGAATCTTCCTCATTCTACCCACTCTTTCCGTCGTAGAGCGGTCAAAATGAGAGGGATTGTCTCCCTCTTCGTCTAGGCACTGTTCGAAGGCGAGAGATCACACCGAATGGAGAGAGTCATTGCATCACTCGAGGGCTCTTGGTACCGTATCCCGGTACCCAGAACCCTCAGCTAGTGGCTAGCAGGGACCCTTGTAGCAGGGTCCTATGCCGAGAGCAGTTACCGTATCTCTTCCTGTAGTCTATTGCATTTAAGGTCTGATGACGTACTCAACGCTGCATAACTACTGGCTTACTCCAACTGCATGGGATCGTCGATTCAAGGATTGGCGAGAGCTCTACGTTACCCAACTTCCCTCCGTGAATCAGATTCCCTCCTACTATGATCGTCGTGCTAGGGAATACTTCGCTACATGGAGCAAATAAACGAGCTTTTCGCCCCAATTCTTGATCGATTCCCTCTGTATTTTCTGTACTCACTGCCTATTTCTTGTCTCGCTTTGTAGTGTCAGCCTCGATTGTGCCTCTCAGTCTTGAGGCGACCTCGATAAACGATTCTATCAATCCGATCCCATGACGAAGCATCCCAGAGAAGTGTAAGGTGATAGAAGAAGGGTGAATGGCAGTTGGGACTGAGAAGAAGCATCCTTGATCTATCTTCATCTTCATCTTCTTCTTCTCTCGACTCACCTCTATCTTCTCTCTCCCACCACACAGCTGTGTTCCTCCACTGCGTAGGAGGAGGCAGTCGAAGAAACAACTGGAGCATTCTGAAGAGACGAGAGAGTGGGGAGATGGGAGAGAGGAGGAGAGAGGACAGAGAGATGCCTTCCTCTCCCTTCCAACCGATCACTTATCGCCCTGGGATCGAGCAGCCAAGCGGCATTGCTTACTCTCAATCGATCGATACCCGATTGTTGATCAATAGAGACCGACTACCTACCGGCCTACCGTATACCTTACCCTTAACCTACTATAATCCATTGATTAATATTCATGTTGCCGCTAGATAATACATCTATCTACCGTAATCTGTCGACGTTTCCAACGACCGATACCAAAATGTTGATCAATAGATCCCGACTCTTGGTGGCCTACAGTAGGCCTAGCCTCGCGCTACCGTAACCTATTGATGCATCCATGAAGCCTGCTGATATCTATTTATTGCCATGTTACCGTAACCTATTGACGCTACCATCGATCGATAACTTCATGTTGATCAATAGATCCCGACTCGCGGTGGCCTATAGTAGGCTTCACTAACCCTTCGCTGCCGTAACCCTGTATACTCATGTTGCTGCTACATAGTTGCTTACTCCATCTACCGTACACCTTGTCACCGTAAAATATTAATAAATCCATCGATCGATATCCTCATGTTGATAGACCCACTCTCCTTCTGCTCGTTCTATTCAGTTGTACTGTAACTCACATCGTATTGGCTACTGTTTCCTATCACAATTATCCCACCCATTTAATCCATGCAGGATGGAACGAGGTGGACCGATGGTCCGCGCCCGTTCATCGGTGTGTCTGCCGAGGAGCAGATCAGTCGAGAGATTCGGCAAGGTCGGCACCCTCACTCGGTTAGTTTCCGGACTTCCTCCCTACTCAATTGGCCTTTGAAGTAGTCCGTTCCCTAGCAGGGTTGTGACTTTACCTTTACTGTACTTTTCTGGCTGCTATTCTGTTATGCTAGGCGTTAGTGTGTGGCGCATACAGTATCGTTGTTCTGAAGACTACGAAAATCGTTGATTCATTCAGTGTGTCTTCCGTCCCGTCGCTCGATTCCCTTCGTGTGACGAACGACCGCTATCCCTGCTCGACCATGTACAAATACCGTCGCAACTACGATCTGGTATGTTCGTTAGTGGGTAGATTGATCGGATGCCGGACGGACCTTTGAAACAACTAAAACAGACGTTGGAACTAGCGGACAGATAGACATGAAAACAGAGACACAACAAACTGACATATTGATAACTGACAGACATAAATTGTCAATTGTCAGATGGCTGAGTGGGAGAGCGATCGCGCCAACTACTACACGCCCTTCTACTGGCCGACGTACCGTTACGCCGCGAGAAGATACGCCTACACCGATCCCATTCCCCACTCGCTCGGATTCGAGACGCCTTCCTTCTGGTGAGAGATCAAAGACCAACTTATTATTGATCTTATCGCTTAATTTGTTTGCTATGATTTGAAAGAGAGCAGTAATTTGGTGTCAGGATAATGTGGTGGGTAATCGATAATCCTGACGTAGGTCCCGCTACAAGTGGTACACTGACTGGCTCAACCCCACCTACTGGAGACGCCATCGTGACCCTAATTATGATAGACCTCTGTGGAACAACTGGAGGCCGTGGCAGGTACTGTATCTCGATTTCCCCAAGCTTCATTGCTGATCCAACTCACGAGAGTTATCGAGACAAAGATTAGACGTGATTCAGCTGATCGAATATCACTCGAACGTTTCTCAATTCTCTTTATTCAGCTAGACAAGGTGAACGTGAAGCGAGCGATCGACATGTACCGCAATGGACTCATCGACTTCAAGGTAATATTATTCTTCCCATCAGAACTTTTTCCTTTCTAACGCCAATCCCACATGTCCGACTTTATCACAATATATTGATTAATGTGTAGTAATCACTCATAAATTGCAGACTCTCGACAAGAAGTGGATCGAGCCCACTGCCCTGGGAAGAAGAGGAAAGGACTGGAACGACGTGTACATCCCTGCTGGTTCGTTTTATGATTCCCCAGACCCTCAGTTTGTTTTAGTGACCTTTAATTTCACTTCCTCAATCTGCCTGAGCTTACTCCCTGTTTGTCTACTCAAACCACCTGCTTACCTGAAATTAATCTTCACACTTCAGCCCGCTACGGAGCCCACCGCTACTTCCACTCGTGGGATCGATAAACGAGTCACCCGACGATCAACTGTGACCTACCGTAACCATCAGCGGTGGTGCAATGCTCTCTACACGATCGATGCTATGCTCCCGCTCTCTTTGTTTGTATCCAGTTTTCTATGTGCCTTACTTGCCTTGCCCCCGAATTCTCTCGGTCAATAAACTTTATCGAAGCAACGAAGCGAATACAGCGTGAAAAATACATCGTGCATCGGATATCAAGGTTGTGGGAGTAAAATGGATGGAAGTACGTGCCCTCGATCGGGCAGAATTTTCAATCGAGATTTGAAGAAACTGGACGGAAACTTGTGAATACGCGATAGTGGGAATGGATGACATGAGAATGCCATGGACTAGAGAGAATTCTTGTTGCAATACATTGGATGAATGGATACATGGTGAGTGAACATCGGTACCTACAGAAGGAAAGGCAGGTCAACATTTATACATCGGGACTTTCGCTTAGTGTCAAACCGCGTATTGGAGATCGGCCCACACCGGTTTGGATTGGTTAAACGGGGAAGGAACTCAGGGGGTTTCAAGGAAGTAATCGGGTTGGGTTTCAGGCGCACTTCCGCCTACCATGAGAGTGATGCCACAATAGGGTGGAGTAGGAAGGAAACATGACGAGAGTTCCAGAAATATACCGGGTTACATGTCAAATACGTCATTCCTGCGATGGGGCAAGCAATTGGTCAATAGGGTAATCTCAGTGAAGAATATAGTGATTCGAGTATGCATGTGAGAAAGAGTATGTGAAGGGTATCAGTGGAAACTCTCAACGTAACAGTAAAGATGCTTGAGAGCAGCGAGTAATGAATATTGTTAGTAATTTACAAGAGAGTCGTGCTGGACATGGATCCCTGCCGATCTGCCTCAGTCGTCAGTAGAACAGTCTCGAAGGTCTTTGCATTCGGCACTGATTTCCTCGTTTTGGACAGCACAGGCGCCTCACTGCAGTTGGTGCGATTCGTCGCCGGTTGACACTCCGAGATCATCTAAACAACGGCTTTACATTTCCCGGTTCTGCCATTTCCCGGCTCTGGTCCCATGTTTCCGGTCCTAATTTCCGGCTGACTTCCCGGCCCTCGAGGTCAAAGGCTATTTCTTACCCTGACACGTGGTGCCTTCTTGTTCTTGAAGAAGGGGATGACTCGAAGGAATTCCTCCCTGCAATTGACAAGAAAAGTTCATTTGGAGTGACAAGTCTTCTAGATACTTTAAAGCTACTTCCTCGTTTGCCTTTCAATCAAAGTTTCTGCTCTGCGCCACTTATTTATCCACTTAAACATACTCTCCAGAGTGAAAGAACCAACGTGACAATCCTTTGTCGGATTGCAACAAATAAAATGCAAGCTTCGCAATTAAAAGTTTCTTTCTTTCGGAGGGTAATGAATGCGGTTTTTTTCTTGATTCACTCTATAAAATCAATAACAGAATAAATAATATCTTCCTCACCTGAAGTTATCATTCATCCACGCGTACAGAATCGGATTCCAGCACGTTGCTGTCATCGAAATGACATGAACGACGAGGAAGATAAACTTGAAATGGCCTCTCACTCGAGAAATCAGGAAGTCGATCTTCAAATCCCGTAGGATGTTCCTGAAATAGCTCGTTTGGCCCAAATATTTGCTGTTTTCGATGTTACTCCAGACTGCAGTGCTCATTTCAACCTCAAGAGGGCACTTGGCTCATTCATTTCCACGTCGGAGGAGAAAAACAGGGATAAGTACGCGAAAACGAGCATGAATTTCCAATAAAACCGTCTGAGTAAACGGTCTATGTGCAGAAGGAAAAGTTCGAGAAGAGGGTAAGCAAAAGGCTAGACTGCTTATTGCGATGGGTTTGTAAGAGCTCAATCGCATTTTGTCGCAAAGGTGCACAAGAACCCGAGAGAACCCCGAGAGACTTTGTTATGCAGACAATACCAAGATATTTTTTCTGCATTATTCTAAGAAAGAAGTAAAATAACGACTTACAACATATTGAAGGGGAACCAGCAGACTCCAAAGATGCAGACCATGATAATGAGCATGGTGAGAAGACGCTTACGACGTCGAGTCTCGATCGATCGCTCACTGAAGTTGGTCTATTTAGCTCGGGCAGGTTTATTAGTCTCTTTCGAATGTCTTCCTTCCTCTACTATCATTTTTTCACTTCATGCGTTAAAGTTGGACCGTTACCTATACACCTGCTCTGAAATGCATAACACTCCGTATATACAAATAATCCAATTCTCACCTCCCCCGTTCAGTTATGCCCATTCTTTTCTGCAGCTGGAGTGCTCCCACTACGCACTCAACCGAGTGGTTATCTACTCGAATTCAAGAGACCAATTGAGCTGCATTCCTTCCTCTACTCCAGTTCCGCCTTCACTCTTGCGAAATCAACCCAAAATGTGCAAATATGTGATATTCTAGTTTGAAGGTCCACGCTTGATATAGCAAGGTATCACTTTGCATTAATGTTTTAATTAAATACGATCTTTTGAGGGAAGGTAAATGTGCATCCATGTTTAGCGATTTTACAGGCGTAAGACAACGCTGGGACCTGTTATAAGGACTACAATACCGATGTTTTAGGGTAGGTTATATTCCGCGATTGCAAAGTTAGGAGAGATAAGATACATCTATAATTTCTTACCTCGCCCATCGTCGACTCTCCAGGAACAGCCAAATGGCCAGATAGCTGACGCCAATTATGAAGAATGGAACGGCGAACTGAAATTTGACTTATTCCTAACATACAATATATTTGTTCATTATATTTTTCTGGTGATGAAGGGACTGAGTGGCTTTTTTCATTGAAAGGTTTTCTCTGTTGATTGACGTCATGAATTCGTTGGTACCCTAGTTCGTTCCCTTTTCACTGCTCGAGACACACTGTTTTCTGTCGTGTCCACATGCTTTTCCGTTCAGAGAGCAAACCTCCTAAAAACTACCATTTGTTTTCGCTCATTTCCCACTCAAGAACGATGCAATGGCCAAAAGGAGCGGATGTGGAGAGCAATGGTCCCCTCCTTCATTAGATTCACTGTATTTCATGGTCTGTTCCCCTCTCCATGTCAGACAATCTTCCGAGACAAGAGCGCACACAATGTCTACACGTTTTCCGCAGCTCCCCTCACATGGCTGAGTGGTCTAGTGGTATGATTCTCGCTTAGGGTGCGAGAGGTCCCGGGTTCAATCCCCGGCTCAGCCCGACGTTTTGCATTTTGCCGGCTTAGCGTCTTGCGCTTTTCGGCCAGCTTTTCTGACGTCGACTTGCAAGTGGCGAGAAATTTTCGGCTTCTTTGTTCTCGAAATGGACATGGGGCGCGATAATTGCTATGGTTGTTTGCCAAAATTGCCTTGCGTCGTAGTTTTGGGAAAATGTTGCGAAGCGTTCTGAATAGGACAGCAGATGAATCAGCCCCACTTTCATCTGTTCACAGAAGCAATGACGCTGAGTGGGGGCAATTTGCTCGTATTTTTCAAGGGTAACTAGGGCAAACTAGGGACTGAGTTACTAAGCAGTCTTCTTAGTAGCGCATGCGATAGCAGGAAGAGAGCCATCTATTATCTCCGCTAAGAATACAGTATGTTCATTAAGCTGAGAGCATCATTCATTGAAGGAACAAGTGAGTTTGGTCAGTCAGAAAGAAAGGGTGCAAAAAATTTACAGTCTCTCATTTCATAATAATATCTCGTCGGATAGAAACAGCGAGAGAGCATTGCGAAATGAGAGATCCGTTTAATTTTTGCACAGCCCCGGTCTGAATTTGACATATATCACCTGCAGAACCATGACGATCATTCCGTAGTAGAATCGGAAGGACTTATTGCTCCAATCCTCTGTGCAAATGAACATATCACAGTCGGCAATCTCCACTTTCTTCATGTGAATCGCGTATGGGAAGACGAGCGAGAATGATACAACCCAGATGGAGACGATGATGGAGAGACAACGCTGCAATGACGAATCTTTGAATCGTAACCTTAAACTACCGTAACCCTTAAGTACCGTAACCATAAACTACCGTATCCTTAAGCTACCGTATCCATGAGCTACCGTAATCTTAAATTATAACCGTACCCTCATTGACATGCGGTCATTGGCATTGATTGAAGGCGAGTGGGAGACGATAACAAAGTATCGATCAACAGCAATCGCAGTTAACGTCAATGTAGAGATGAAGATGCTCATTCCCTGGAATGGTAAAAGGTAAAGTTTACCCTGTACTCAAAGCAAATGAAGTTCTGCGGCAGCCCACTGCTAGACCAGTGACTATTTTTAGAATGACGAAGACTGGAATGACGAAAAGGAATCTGTTTTGCAGAACACTCTTATTTTCTCTCATTTTGCGCTGCGGAAACCATGTCAATAGGTATGAAAGTTGGTGGGAAGCAAGTCGCAGTAACCCAATCGGCTGTTTCGCTCCCCGCATCTTTTTTCTCGCCATTTAATGGAGGACGGGTTCGATTTCACGTACGTTCTTTCGAGGAATCAGAGACGACAATAGGGGGTCATTTTCTCATTAGAAGGAAGGAATTTCTGCCGAATGTAGTTCCAAAATGAAAGGTCATGAGGACAGAGAGCACCCAAGTATTGTTGGGAACCATTTCAATGGTAAAAGAATAGATAGTTTCGTTTAAATCAGATTTGTTTGAGTCCTATGATGGTTGAGTTTCATTCCTGCTCTCTCTCACCTGGAAGAGCGGTAGTCCCTGGCAGAGCAGTTCTCCCCACACCCATCGGCCAATGAATGTGTATGTTGGTGTGAGCCAGAGCGATCTGCAAATCAGATGATGTCGCGTGGGCAGAATTCGTTAATGGACTGTTTGCTCTCCTATTTGGTCGTTTTGCAGTCTGTTTTCTGGTTTTAACAAGGAATGTGACGGCTACTCAATTGCGTGTTGTGAATTTTGTGGTCACAGAACGCCAGCATTTCCACAAACGGAATCAGATTCTCCTAATGCTCTCAATGTTTTGGTTGGATCTTACTGGTGACAAAATGCCGATGTTTGATGAACGAATCACACACGCGTAAAGACTCCCTAAATGTTATTGAACCTTAGTTGTAGTTGATATAATGTTAGCGACCAAACAGCAGTGACTTCTAAGTAATTGAATGCACTGTCATTACTGTATTTTCTTAGTAAAATGCTGCTTCACTACTCAGTAATGATTGACTCACGTAAAGTTGACGATTAAGTCCGACAGTGCCAGGTTTGAGATGAAGATGTTTGTCACCTACAATATCAGAATTGAACAAGATCTCCAGATCCCCGCATTTGAGCCCCGTTCGCTAAGACTCAGTTAATCCCGACGTCTTCCTAGTATTAAGCAAATTTCCCGGTTCTCTCGTTTTCAGTGGGAACAAATCCAAGATCAGAGAGTGGAAAGAGTTGTCTCTCACATTATCCAACCACATTTATCAAGGAGGCCTCTATTTGTAGTGTTCACAGCAGTTTCTGCAATTTCTTCTATCCGCAAACAGTTTTTTTGTTTTAATTAGGTGGTCTTCCATTTATAATCTAATCAATCCGAACATAGGAGAGAGAGAGAGAGAGAGAGAATGTGAAACGAGGAGAGTCATTCTCTCACCGTCTGCATTGTCTTCTTCCTTGCCACGACAAAAATGACGAGGACATTGCCCGATACGGCAACGATGAAGATGAGACAGTAGAGGGAGAAGAGGAGAAATTGAACGAGAGGATGCTCAAGGAGAACCTGGAATCACTTATTATAATACTAGAATAATTTATTTATGTAAAACATTAGGGATAGTAAAGGTAAAGGTAAAGGTGTTAGGCATTTTACTCGCTAGGGCGGGCTCTGCCACCCCGAGCCAATTCTGCGTTCAGTCTGTGACTCAGATGATAGCTTGAATCTCTTCTTAAGCATTAAGCAATCATTTCTTCTCTCTATTTGTTATTACGGATGAATTACTGTGAAAGCTTCTGTTCTATTGGTGGAAAATAACATAGAATCTGTGAGATTTTCTTTCATCGGCAGAATAATTGGCAGTATTTGTTGCACTTTTAGTGCTTCATCGGAGGACCTAAGGTCGTTTGCTCAATGTCTCAAATAATGTCCACACATATGGGTCCGATTGCACGAACAGACACGATTTGAAGCACCCATTTCCATTATTACGGGTCCATATTGGCCTCGAAGGAAAAACAAGAGAGGGAGGAAGGATTGTGTGAGCACAAATAGCCAAATCAACGTGTTCTCTCCTGTTCAAATATTCCATTATCTAATCCGAGAATATTTGTCGCTTTTGGTCTAACAGCTGTCCTTACGAGTAAAATAGCTTGACGTGGATACACCTTCACCTTTTGTCGCTTTTTGGTATTGTAGTAGTGTGCGTCAACCTGTACCGAGTAGGACCCTTTTTATAGTCGGTTTCAGGAATAGAGAGTAAGAACAATGGCGAAACCACCAACACTCCTTGCTGTAAGTATGTAAGCGATATAGATGACAGGCCCGTTCCCGAGGTGTATGAGCTCCAAAGTGCCGGAACCGGCTACCAAAGCCCCTATTCCTGGTAATGGGAGAAGAATACGTGGGAGATGTTGTTGCGGGCCCATACGTTTTTCTAATTAGCGAGAATCCTTCTCCAGTATCCAGTTCTATTCTCCGCTTCATTAGTGTGATTAGAAGCAGAAGAGTCTCCCGGGGCGGAATCCACAAGTGTTTGCCACGAGTAGCGACAATAGTCTCATTCTCTCGAATTGCCGTGATCCCTAGTCCGACCATCTTATTCAAAGTAGGGTCTGGAGATGGGAATGAGGTCGGGGAACAAGAGTGGAGTGTACCGAGAGATTCGTCATGCATAGGAACTGTCGTCTCATTCAGGAAAAGCTCGGAAATGAGAACGCGGTGCCCTTCGATTCCCAATTCTGCAGTGAAAAATTACGTCAGCAGTGAGAACACGAGGTAATCGGCCTCCGCTCTCATTACTACTGAGAGGAGTGACTGACAACTTTCTTTTCCTTTCTTTACTGCATGCGTCTTCCCATTCTAAGAATACCCTGCTGCAAGAGCCCACAGACTATGACTTGTCTCTCCACGCAATGTGATATGATTCAGGCAGACGAAAGAAAGATCACGATGGATTGAGAGACATGCTCGAATGTAGTAACCCAAACCAGCAATCGGGAGCGCGAGCCGGAAATTAGGTCGTCGAGTTCTCTGGTCGTCTTACATCTCGTGTATGTGTGCACCCATCGAGACTTCCCCTTCCCCCACATGCACAATTACGTACCAAGAAACAGCCATTGGACCCCTATTTCAATATGGAGAAGATCAGACATTAAAACACTACCCCATTCATTTGGCCGTTTTCACCCATTATCCTAGTAAAAACGAATTCAAACTTTGCTCTTCCATTAATGACCTTTAAAGGCAATAATATGATGGAGTTAATTACGAACGCGCTGTGCCCCCTACTACCATCATTGTGTTCATGAGAAGGGAGGAAGCGAGAGAGTGTGAGAAAAGAAGACGTAGGAACACTGGAACGAGGACTGGGTTGAATGAGAACATTCGGATGATTCGGAGTCGGTTCTCGGCCAAAAGAGAAACGAAGTACTACGAAAAAATTTCGAAACGAACATCGGAAATGTCGCAGACGGGTTGTCTTCTCTGCGTGTAGTTCAGCAGGATTCTTGGCGACGTTTCGTTTTCGTCGTCCATTCAGCTCCCCTTAAGATTGAAGCTAACGCCTGAAATGAGCAGAGTAAACACGGGGAAGGGAGGACGTGGAAAGCACTAAAAGGCCGTCGAGTCGAGAGTGAGAAGGGCCAGAAGAAGTGAGCAAAAGTAATGAATAATGGACGGAAAAGATTGCATGAAAGGATTGGATGGGAGGAGGGGTGACCATGGACATCAGAGTACGAATGAGATGTTTTGTTGTATTTTTATGATAATCGATGAACACCGAAAGTATACATTGTATCATTGTAGTCATTCTACAATTGGATACCTATAAACTGTATCGTGCTTGATTCACTAAAAAGATAAAGAAAGAACGTAGAGTAACCAAATGGATGAGTACGGTACCACTTGAGACTCAAAATCTATCAGACAGTAGAAGAACTGCGCATGAATGCTCCACAATTCTTAAGTGGCTCCACTAGCGCGCGCGGACAAAAATGAACTAATGGCTGGAAGAGTACAGTACCCCTCCTCCTACTCTTTCCATTCATCATAATCGCAAGGGCTTCTCTCTCTAGAATGAAAAGCACTGAACGTCAGCAGCTTTTCACGTTTGAGTTTTGAAAAGAGCGGATGTCAAAGTTCTTTGCCCCCTTCGCCTCTGCTCTCAAATGTATACAAAGTCTTCCTGAAACTTCCGGAATTCAGAGGGGCGGCCGAGCACGAGAAAAACGAAGGAAGTGTGAGTAAGAGTGCTGCTGCTACCAATTCAGAGAGAAGGAAGAGGAAGAATGGGGAGACAAGTATAATCCGCCCGCTCTCTCTCGGAAGGTTCTCGCTAATCGCGCGTAGATTCCCAAATGATGGAGTGCTTCTTTCTCGAATATTATGAGTGTGGCCTTCGGAAGAGAGGAAATTGGATAGACTCGTGATCGGGGCTTGAAAGGCAACCCGACATCATGAGATCCCGAGCAAGAGGACAATAGACTGAGATTGCACTTGGGATGACCAAATATCTAAACATGGAGATCAAGAATGGGGAGGAAATGAGGAGAGAGAGGGCATTACCTCGAAAAGGTGATATCCGATGACTGAAGAGGGAAAGATCTCGAGAAGGACGGGACGGGATCGAGACTCCTCCCCTTCCCTCCTTCTGGCTACTCTCCTCCCCCTCCTCCCCATGGAGCGTTTCTCATCTAAAGCTCTCCGAGACAAGGAGTAAATGAGTGAGAAGAGCGGGCTGGATATTGGTAGACCGCGTGTGTTTCGTGTATTTCTCCCACAGGCACAAACGGAAAACAACGTTTCTGCAGAGCCATGAATGGCTAGGAAAATCTTGTTAGAAAAACAGGATAGCTCTTGCTAATGCAGATTGATGAAAGATAAATTAGTAACAATCTTGGTTTAGGTTTGAGAATAAACAAAAACTGCTAACTGAGGCAAAGAAAATTCAGAGACTTCCTAAAATAGCACGGCTGGATGTTCTGAAGTAGTTTAGCCGTTTATGAGATTCAAAAAAACCAACAAGGAGAAGCGTCTGATGCAAGTCCTCGAACAGCCCAAGCTTGAGATTTCAAACTCAGTTTGAGTCTACAAAGACTCCCCACAAAGTATGACGAACTGGGAATCGAATCAGTAGCACAGATTGGAGAAGGGAAGAGGGGTATCTCACATCCCCTGCTCTCTCGCCTCTCTAACCAGTGATATGGGGCGGATAACTGAGAGGAACAGGGACAGACTCAGATGTTCGAAGTGGTTGAGGAGGAGGATGGGATATGTATCCATCCTCGCGAGAGTTAGAACACATCTTTCCGACAGGCCTGGAGAGTATCCGGTTGCTCTTCGTGGGTTAGACGGGGGCTGTTGATTGGAATGAGTGACAACCTAAGCGATGGAAGAGAGAACTTCTCCATCTATCAGACAACGAACGAATCTGATTTAGCGTCGATGAAAGGGTGAACTTAGGCCGAAAGTGAGTGGGGAACGACTCTATTCAAGGGACTTCCGCAATTCTGCACGTTTCTGAACAATAGAGCAAGAATGAAGGGGTTCAAGAGGCTTCCTAGATCTCAAACCTCAAAGATGTGGAAATATTTCTTGATCAAATGCGATATTGTACAGAGAGATAATGTATGCAGAGATCGACTACAAAGATAAGAATGAGATTTATCCATAGACAGGGAGAGTAAAGAAACATCGTCTGTTGTACTATTACGAGACACAGATGATTATGATGAAGACGTACTTTATGATTTCTCTCTCTTAACAGCGGGTGATTATGATGGGTGATTAGGGCGGGAATTGAAACAGAGAAGTATTTGCTCAGATGGAAGGAGAGAGGAGTGGATATGAAAAAGAGACGAAAGTATGAAAAAGAGACGAAAGGGTGGGAAACAATTGAGACGAATCTCTTCAGTTACTCTACTATCTCGGAGAATAGAGACGATTGCTCATTGGGAGGACAGCCCACGCTGAAGATTACTTATCGAAGGAAAGAGCAAAGATAGAGCAGCCACCGTTCCTCGTTCTAACCCTTCTACTTGGTCTCCCGACCGCTCTGCTTTAGGTGAGAGTAGGGAAATGAGGAGGCAGGCCACGTTGAGTGTTCCTCGCCCGTATGATGAGAGAATAGAGCGGAGGAAGTGGTCCATGAAGCGGCGGGAGGATGAATACATGGAAGTTGGAAGGAAGGAAGGCATCATCGCTCGTGCATTCAATGATGGCATCAGAAAGCACATGGAGCGTCTAACTCTCTCGCTTTTCCATGCACACTCGCTTTCTCTGCCCTGGCAAAAATATAGATATAAAGAGAGCAAAATGCGGTAGAGTTTACTACACCGCATGTAAGTAGTAAGCACATATTTCCCTATATTGCTGGTTGTCAGCAAAAAAGAGGGATAGATAGATTTGTAGCATCCCCCCAGACACCCTTTGTATGGAGGGATTATGAGGAATGATAAACAGACGACGGAGAAAAGGAAGAGGATGAGGCATGTTTAGAGACGCGTTAATGAACACCAATGAGCAATGGGAAGGAGAAACGGGAAACGTGCGGCTGGAACAATTATCAATTCTCTCTAGCTTGTTGCCAATTTGCGATGTCTAACAATACTAAGCAAAAAATGACCGCAATCGGTTGCAAAACAATGAACGCTTCATCATTTCCGTTATTTTGAAAAGTTACTTAGGGCCAATAGACAAGGCACAATAGTAACTTCAGACGACTTGAAGGAATAGCGGCCATGCATAATGAATTCCGTCTGCCCTAATGCTAATAAAAACAAGTTTCAAAGAGCAGAGCAGCGCGTGTGGAACCAATAACAGAGCGGTCGTGCCAAAGTGCCAAAGAAGGGAGTGAATCCCACGTATGCAAGTGTATATTGGCCACATGCTCTCCCCATTCTACTCACTGCCTCACTCAATGGAAGCGCACTCATGATTATTACGTTCGCCCCCTCGCTCATTCGCCTTATGAAACCACTACTGAACAATAGAAGTTCGGAGGAAGGAAGGAAAAACACTCGACCACAAAAGCGGGAGCCCCTTTTAATATACTGCAGAATCACTTTTCACGAGTAGTTTTCGTTCTGGGGGAGTGGAACAATCCGGGAAGGGACTTTTTCAAGAAGTTTCGAAAGTTGCAGGAATTCATAAATGATGCACGCGCGATTGAAACGTAGTCGATTCCGAGAAAAGATTTGAGAAAGATGAAAAGATTAGGCAACTTGGACGAAATTAAGCAGAAAAGGGATGGGAGAGACTAGACATGAAAGACTTCCTAAAGAACAGCGGTTGGATGTTTCTGGTCTGCGTGAAACCCGTTTTTTAACCCGTTTTCAAGTCAATCAAGGAGATTGAGATAGTGCATGAAATAAAGAGACAAGTGCTCGATGAGAACAATGACGCGAGGGAGGAATAACAATGGACATACGGGGATGGCGTGCGATGCTCGAGAGTAGGGCTGACAAGGTAAAGAATCTATCTCTCCATTCCGCGTGCTCTCTCGCTTCTATGACCGATGAGATAGCACGAGGAATGAAGAGATTCTTCACCCTGACAGCCCTACTCGAGAGAGGACAGAAAGAAATACTACTACTACTAATAAGGCTGTCGTATTGGCAGAAGAAACAGCAGGCAGTAATTATGGGACGAGCTTCAAAGAATCTACCGAAAAACACGTATTTTGGTCTTGAAACTTGCCAAGGGATTGGTATAGGGGAGTTTCGTATTTAGAGAGAAAGCTAGTAAAGTCAGGGTGGTAATTACAGGTGGTGGTCAGAGAATCGACCAATATACATCACCGTGGCTTCGGCCAGAAACTTGGTGAGTGGATTGAAGTCAGTGAGGGAGAGGGATTAACGTGCTCTGTCAGTAAGAGGATTGGATAGGCACTATCTGCCTCGTTGTGATTGAAAACATCGGACTACGATTGCTATCTTTCTCTTTACTTATTCATTGTGGTGACAGGTGAATCGCCATATGATTGAGAGTATTGAGGAGGTTCTAGGAAAGGGGGAGATGTTCGGAAAATAAGTGATCGAAACAGCTGGGCTAGTGATTACCACAGCAATATGGTGATTGGGAGTATTGAGGTAATTCCAGAAATAGGAGGCGATTCGATGCTAAACAAATATTCTTTCTATTGTAACATCTACTATCTTATTCTTTCGTATAGTCGACAGATGTTTAGTATCTAAGGTCGTTCTTGTGATTGTGAGTATTGAATAAGTTCGAGGAATAGATGAAAAGAAAAGGTTGAAAGGAGGGAAAACGTCAGGGGTGTTTACTTATCAAGAGAGTGAAATGCTAGCTAACTAAGAGTTCTGAGTGTGAAGAGCGGAGGCGAAAGAGGGGATTAGTGATAGAGATCAGTAGTGACCAGTCATCGGTCAAAGAGATAACACGTCCAAGTCATACGGTATTTGATGTCATGCCTTTTATTCACAAGTGAGATAAAGCGTTCGAACGACCTCTAAGAGCTAGTTATTATGCTTTCTTATGCCTGAATAAGAGAGAAAACGAGTGGAAGCTCCTGGAAAACACATGAAAATGGAGGGAAATAAGGAAGGCGGAGTTCATTGATGGAAAAGGAAGGGGATTAGAAAACAATAACAAATCATAGAACAGGGCTAATTTTGAAGTGAACTTCGGATAAACACTCGAAACACAAATACATAGGTGATAGCCCGGCGTTTCGCGCATTGGTTTGGGAGCCGTATTAGACACTGTCCGGATGAACGTTATGAATGGACCTCGTTTTAGAGAAGGGGTAGGAATAATCACTGGAAGTCGGATGGTTGGTAACTGGGATGGTCGAAAGTGAGAGAAGGGGAGGAGGGAGAGGGAGGGAGGGAGTGTAAGCATGCAATGTGAGGGTCTTCTAGTCGGAAAATAACCTGTGAAATCGCAGGAAGAAAAAGTGCAAAAACACGCCGATTTCGGCTCCTAAAATGGATACGAAGTGGTCACAGTTCGGTGTGACGAATGATTGTTTTGCAAGAAGGAAGGGTCTATTCTCGGGCGGATCGGAGTATATGACGATCGGGCACTACAAGAATGGAGGAAGCCCGGGGAAAGATGTAGGTCACGGCTATCAGCGTACAGTTGATGAAGAGGAAACAGATGACGAGTTGGGATAGAAGGACGATGCCCTGGAAAGAAAAGTCCATGATTTCCAGGTGACTCTCTCGAATTCGCCTGCTCTCTCGTCAAATTGAATCTTAGTTTATCACCTGCCAAGCTGCTGAGACGGCCGGTTTGGAGAGAATTCGTCTGGCTGCATCTCTTATTTTGTCCGGGACGAAGCTATTTAGTGGACGACGAACGAACGTGCGTTCCAAGAGGTCGGCAACTTCCTGCGATAATTATATCCACTACTATTCCCCATGCCCCTTCCTCCCTTTCGAAATGGAGAGATGTAACGGTAATTTGATGCTCTCATTATGTTCACATGCGAAAACACACGTAGCTTCTCTCGAAATCAAGCCTTGTGAAGCCTACGAAAGTGCATAAGAATCCTTCTAATCTTGATAAGCCCTTGCTGTTCACGGAAGACTTTTTCCTAATCGTACAGCCCGATTTCGTTCTCCATTTTCCATGTCTCGACTTCCAAATTAGCGATGAAACCCTAGCGGCGCAAATGAGATATTCTCGGGGAAGGGATTGAGAGGATATGAATGAATAGTGTTCGGGGACTTCCCAGGGAGAATCAAAAGAGAAGTTGGAGCTATATTGGGAGAAACGGAAGCGAGATTCATTGCTTACTTGCGGACTCTTCATCGACGTTTCTGGCACGTAGAAGATTGTGAAGAGCGCATAGAAGATGTTGCCGGAAACGAACGGGACCAGAACCTGAAATAAGTGTTTGCGTGAAACTCATTCGACAATTTGTTTTCTTTTCATACACTACGGTTGTTCGCTAAAAGAACAGTTCTCATTTTAATATTCATGAAAAGTTTGGGGCTTTTTGATCTACGAGCTGGAGGGAATAAGCCCAATCGCCTCTCGAGTTCCAAAAATCGCCTGTTTTGAGAACTGTCTGGCTCGGTCTAAGGGAGCCAACAAAACAAAGGGCTTAGCGTCTAGCTTTTCCGCCTTGGGATCCTCTGTCGAGGGTCAGAAATTAGGAAAGAGCATGGGAAAAATAGAACGAACCGCTGCCGTCCCGAAGCGGTTTATGGCAGACAGTAAAACATTGAGGAGAAAGCCACCGAAAAGACTCTGAAAAGGATAACTTCTGGGTATTATTGAAGGCTCAGTCTCTAAACAGACACCATTCCAGACCGATTACGCTCTATTATGCATTATTTACTGTCAGACAGCGTTTCGGCGTCTACCACATTCATTTTCCGGCTAATTTTATCCCCTAGTCAACATGGTCTCTGGGTATGCGGATCTCTGCTTTTCTACGTCAAATTAGACGAAATCGTCAAGCGGAACTACTACAACCAGACATCGTCCATCTTCATCTAACCACTAATTCCAAGTTAGGCCTATGTTTTTCGCTCTGGGCTCGGTCAGACGAGGAGGGAAAGTCAACCGGAAAGTGCATGGTTCGTATCTGTGTTTAGGAGCAGTGGTGCGGATTGTATGCACTTGTCCTAACTGCTCGTTATCATTTCTTAAGGAAAGGCTCTCTATCTACTTCTTATCATATTTCTCTTTTCTGATCAACAAGAGTCCATTGCCAAATGAGAGGTTCCGTGGAGTGTTATCACTTCGTAAGTATGGCTGTCAGAATCAACGTCTCTTCATATCGCATCTCTTCCGCCACTCTGAGCTGTGGGAGTGCACACGAAATGAAGAGACGGAATCTTCACCCTGACTGTCTTAATCGTAAGCTACACGTGAGCGATCCTCGTGCAGGAACTAATCCCTGCTTAGACACGTGATTATATCGACTTTTGCCTTTCCCGGGATCAAAATACGACCGAAAAAATATAGGAAAAACTGTTTACCTGAGCGATTCCACAGATTGCCGTGCCAAGGATACGATCTTGATAGAGGAAAAGTTCCGGAACGACTGTGAATGCGCTCTGAGAGGATTATTTATGACTATTAGATCCATTTCTATCTCCTTCCGACGTATGAGATAGGTTAATCAACGCGCTTAAATCCTGTGGGAGATTTTGCTAGGACAGTCGTTCTGTTAGACAGAACAGGGAACAAATAATACCTCTCCAGCGACTCCGGCCATGCACAAATCCAGTGCGGCTAGGAATGGAAGAAGACACGAGGAGAGGGAGACGTCTGTGTGATCTGCAAATCGAACCTTTCACGTTTTTTTGTTTTTTTTGATACTTTGTTTTGATACTTTTCCGGAACACTCTCTTAAATCACCACACTATCTCGCGCCCGGTTCAATCAAACTTTACCAAGCTTCTCAATCATCACGGAAAAGTACACAAACGTTGGCAAAGATTGACCGATTTCCGATCATCTAAACCCTCTTCTCTCGAAAACACTCAAAGAGTGTGTGCGAAATGCCTCGATGTGCCTGGTCTCTGCACATTAACTGAATCATAAGAGAAGCTAATGGCTTCTTGATCTTTCCGATTCGCATACTCACTGACGAAATCATCTTTATAAGTAGGTCAGAGGGTGCTAGAGATAACGTAAACGTGATAGAATCAGACCTTTAGCTGAGAATCGCAGTGAGAAGATCGAAATGGCTCCGATTAGTGCTGAAGCGACTGTTGGAACAACCAGGAGGGTCTTGCGAGGGAACTTCTCGAAGATGGAAATTAGACCTGAGGGAAAAATAAATTATAAATTATAAATTATCTTAAATATAGTAAGATACAGAATGCAATAAACTGCCTAAAGTTGTATAGTAAACGGAAAGTTACCAATGGACAGTATCGACTGCGGTAATGACATCACGAGGGACGCCTTCTGAGATTGAGTTACACTGAATCCATGACGCTCGAAGATGTGAGTAGAATAAGAGATCCAGAGCTGAAGTTCAAAGATCAATATCTATGTGTGCACCATTTCATCTGATCAACTAGAAGGAATTTTTTATAATTAAAGCTCCATAGTTTTCCTGACACCAGTCATTCAGAGCGCCTTCACAGTCGTTCCGGAACTGTTCCTCTATCAAGATCGTATCCTTGTTACTTACCCAATCATCCAAATGCACCAGTGAGTGCAGAACACATCCAACGAAGAGAGGCCGAAGGAATCTCGGTTCGGTCATACGCGATTTCTTCACGGGTGTTGACCCCAGTAGGGACTCCTTCTCCTCCCTCGAATCCCTTCTTTTGCCCACTCCACTATTCGCATTGACATCAGTGTCGTTGTCACTCTGCAACTTCGAAATTAGCTCTCATTATTATTTCGATTACTGCTCACTAGGATACTAATGTCACCGAATGAGTGCCTATTCAGGTAACGAATGCCCCTTCTGTTTTATTCTTTCGACGACCGCTCGCTAGGATACCAAAGGCAACGAATGAGCAGCTCACATGGGCCAACTCTGCCTGCATGTCAGAGATGGTCTTCTCAGCGTCAGTGGGAGATTGATAGTAGGCGAGTGACTTGATGGCGAGTTCACTTCGACGTTCCATGAAGAGATATCTAGAATAACACTTCGTTCCTTGTTGTCACTTGTCTACTAAGTTAAGTAGGAATACTCTCTTGATTGCACATACTCTCTCATCTGGGATAGTGAGCTCTTTCTTGACAAGCCCTTCTCTTCAGTCTCTTGTCATTCAATCAACCGTGCCGTCAAAACAGACACTGATTTTGTTCGCGCGAGTAAATACCAAGGGCGATCGTGGGCGTAGGGACTTATATGTACTCTAATCACAACACCTGCGCGGTTTGGAGTCCAGACTCTGGACGGGAAAGGGCATCGGATACGAAAGCAATTCAGGTGTAATAGTACATTGTCCGCCGATGTCTAATGATATCAACAAGAGGTACAGTAGCTGACCTGGGCGATTCGGGGGCTTTGAGAAGCAGAAGGAGTGAAGGGATGAGCACAAAGATGGGTACAGCCATGGCCCAGTGCCATCTCGCTTCGTTCCCGAATATCTCCTCTAGAGAAATCGTCATGGAGAGTAGCTCGCCCATACAGGCGAAGACTGTCTGCAAGAGATATTTCGACAGAGAAGATCATGATTAGATCCTTACCATAGTTGCTAGCACTGTGCCTCTGCATCTCCGAGGTGGCAACTCCAGCAGCATCACTGTACCGGCGGTCTGGAAATGGACTTTAATCTGTGACGCTTTCATAAGCAGTGATCTTCTCGTAAGCAATTTTTTTTTAAATTCTCCATGGTGAACTATTGATGGTCTCCCAATTCTGATCGGGATCTTTGGATCCTCCCCCTCATTCTCCCATCATTCCCTCACTTGAACAATTCCCTGTCCGCATCCGTTGACGAATCGGCCGAGATGAGCTGCGGCTAATCCGCCTGGTATGAGCATGATGATCGATGTGAGAAGGACACCCGCAATGTTGAGGATCATTCCGAGGATCACCTGAAATGGAAATCAATTCAATTCAGTACAATTTGTATCAGGATCGTGCAGTTGGGCTAGGTTAGAGCGCATCTCGTCTGAAGCTTTATGCATTCGGTGAAATCAAAAAAGATATCCTTAGATGCCAATGAAGATTGATGAGCTGAGACTAACAGATTATTGACCAAGTGGTTGTAAGAAAGCACCCCTTGATAAATTGGAAGTATTTGATGTCAGATCTGTGTAACTACTGTAGTGCGACAAACAAGGATTATGGACCTCTATGATGTGATGATTTTCTTTCTACCCAATCGTTCTCTAATATTAGCCGATGGTTCATGTTAATCACCTGTGGTTTCCTTCCCCATCTCCTCGATAGGAACATCGACAGAAGACATCCCAATGCCAATCCATACATTCGCAAGCTAACCATCAACTCCCAGTTGCGATTTCCTGGAATCAGAATTTTCTGAATATTTTGTTCCCAAACTTTTGATCGATCAGTGCTCTATGTTGAAAATGTTCTCGATTCGGTGCATTGGTTCAATTACAATTTCCTGCACGTTTATTGCACTCATTGGAGCAAAGCCCAGTTTTCTGATTCTTGCACGGGTGTTTTCTCTCAACTTTTTCAGTTCTATTTTTCCGGTTAGAGAAAGCGAGAGAGCATGAGATTAGGAGAGAGTCAGAGAAGGAAGAGCTAACCCTCATCCTCGCTGCCGTAGTGTTTGATGAGGAAGGATTTGGCGGCCGGAAGAAGATTATCAACCACCCCATCCAGATACAGCTGAAACAACGGAATTAGAAGGGAGAGAAGGGTGGAAAACAGTCGGCATCTCTCGATTTCAAGAGCATTCTCGCTCGTTTTCTCTTGTGAGAGATCTGCTTTGGCAATTGGAAGATGAGACAGACGTGGATGTGAGTTCCTCGAGAATAATGGAGAGATGGAAAACAGGTGGCTCCAGACTTCCCCTATTATTGAGAACCCCAATTGGAAATTCTTCCGGGTAAGGATTGAAGTACCGATTACGAATTTCTACTCGG
Source organism: Pristionchus arcanus (assembly GCA_900490705.1). Taxonomy (NCBI): domain Eukaryota; kingdom Metazoa; phylum Nematoda; class Chromadorea; order Rhabditida; family Neodiplogasteridae; genus Pristionchus; species Pristionchus arcanus. The sequence continues at coordinate 131,743 of LS487640.1, forward strand.
TACATTTAGGGAACATCATCGGCCATTTGCCTGGATATTTACGTGATCGAAGTTCGACTTCGGTACATCCGAAATGTAATACCCAATATTGCGCGGTGGGCTCTCTGGACTATTTCGAAAGTAATAGAGATCGAGAGAGCGTGTGAAACGGAGAGAGGAAGAGTTCATTGCTCAACTTACCATGAAATGTGATCCGATATTGATAGCGACGACGACTTGAATGAGTCTCCATGTGGGCGACGAGGCCATCGAGAATAGAGGAAGTAGACTCATCTAAACGGTGAAGGATTAGGGAATATCACTAATCACTGTCCGGGGATCCCCGAGATATAACGAGCACCGACCACTGTTGGATTAAAATGAGTCTGAGAAAATTGTGAAAAAGATGAAAGAGAAAATATAAGACGTTATCGAGAACATGTGAAATAACTCATCTAAGGGGAGGAATCACCTTAGGGGTATTAGAGGCACTCAGTGGATACTACAATAAAATTAATAATATGCAATTAATCCCAGAATCGCCCAATAAATGTGAAAAAGGAAGGGAAAATGTCCAAGACGCCATTCAGAAAAAAGAGAGAAATAGACCCATCTGCGAGAGAATACGGATAATATTCTTCCTCTCTTCTTTAGATAACACTCTTGCCATTACTATGCTAATTTTCGTCGCTTTCAATTTACAATGATGTGTACTCAGGAGGAATTATGGAGTTGATTATAGTCATGAACAACATTGTGAGTTTACTTTTTAAACTGCCGTTTCGTTTTCGCACAGTTCCACATGCTTCTCGAGGCAAACATGTTGCTCTACTTCTCCCTGTTTTGTGACACCCGCAGACAGATGGTTTAGTTTAGTGGGGCAGTGCATTTCGCGTGAAAACTGCCCGAGATTCCGAGGCTAATGGCTCACTTGCGTTCACTTCCATCTGGTGTTGTGGAGGAGTTGCATGGAAGATGGAGGAAGAGAAGGGATGAGGAATGAGGGATCTGAAAGGGAGGACGAATATTGAAATGAGCAAGAGAAACACTGCGCAATCGTTCTTGTTGTAACAATAAATGATCGGAAGCGGTCGAGGCCAAAGGGAATTGGAAACGAATTGAGGAGGAGGAGATTTATATGCGCTATACGATATGCAATCGGAATGGAATTCGAAGAGCAGTAAAGTTGCTGCGTGCAAATTAGCCACAATTATGCCCAATAAAGGCGGAAGAGAGGCCGCAAGGCGCAAATCTGTTGGCCACTTCGCCACTGCCTCTTGTCTATGCATGCTCTCTCGTGCGGTCGGAGGGATTGTCATGGAAAAAGGGGGATGGGACGACAAGGGGAAAGGGAAGCAGAATGGGGAAGAATTCCGCCCGTAAATGGATCGGGTCGCTGCATATTCCGCCCTTTCTATTCAACGAATCGGCCGTTCAGACGAATTGACGAGAATAAGGGAGGAAAAGGGACAAGAAAGGGAGGAATTATGAAGATGGATGGCCGGGGTCTCGGGAGGATCGCAAGAGGAGATAGGCGTGTTTCGAAAGATTTAAAAGGCTGAGATTTAAAGAGTGCAAGATGAACCTGCCGTCGACCAATGAAGAAAAGGGCTTGGAATTCTTGCAATTAGGCGCGATCCGGATTGCATTCTTAGCGCGCTCACGTTTCCCGGCAGATCACACGCTTAGATAGACGGAAAGCCCTCGCGAGTGGCGCAACTTCCAAAGTCGCCTTCTTCGTGAGACAAAGAAGAAAGAGAGAAAGCACTAAGGGAACACCGTGGAGACCCAAGATGCGCATCGAATAGAGTCCATTAGAAACATGATAGTTACGTGAGAGAAGGAGGATGATGACGATGGAAGGAAGGGTGCAATTCTATTCACATTACTGATCGTACCCATTCAAAGCGCCATCAACCAAGCTTCATTGCAAAGCCCGTTCAGACCGGTCCTTAGGGGCAATTCAATTCACATTACTGATCGTACCCAGGTCTTTTGTAGCTTCTAGCCGATAGAATATCATAGATAAGTGAAGTTTGTAAGTTGTTTTGGGAATAAAGGCAAGTACCGCGAGGTAAAGGAAGAGCAACCGGGGAGGGAAACTGATGGATTGACAAAGAAAGTAGGCAATTCCTCTCACTTTCGTCGTCCGTTTGATCAGACTGCCGGCGCCCGTTCGAAATGCACCTTTGAAGTGAGCAAAGGCGAGCACTGAATGGAAGTGTCTCTCCATCCAAACTTCTCCTATAGAGGTCAGAGAAGACGAGAGAGCATGGTAAAATGAGAGAGTCAATGATGGAAAGTGGGTGATCCGATTAGGGGAGGCGCCAGGCAACAGATTGCGGGGACGATTATGAACGATACGAAACGATGGCATAATAGGCGAGGCTCGGGAACATACATCATACGGTTCACTCTCTGTTAGGGTTGGCTTATCGAGAAATTATCGAGAATGGTCTCTTCATTTCGCATACTCTCTCGCCGATCCGAGAAGTGAAAGAGCGCGGAGAATGAATAGAGTCATTTCTCGACAAGCCAACCCTACTCTCTGTCCCTACAGAGCTTTTCAAGGCAAATCATGTTTTTATATATAAATTCCTGTGCCTGGTGTTTTAGCTGGATAGAGGCAGTTTGAAAGTTGAAAAGTCAACACATACTCTAAACAGACAGGGTCCTACGGGATTCTGAGCTGCAACAATAGTTGTTTAGGGGCAGTTTTGACAAGGAAGCGACACGAGAACTTGGCGGGAGTGAAACAACGTTGTGTATAGTGAGGGGGAGATGAGGGGATAGACTCGGGATCCTCACTCGCTCTCGTGTGTTTATGACAATTGTGAAGGGAACGGCGAGGAAGAAATTAACAGAGGCATTTCGTTAAATGAGCAGCATCTGCCACAAAATAACGAGGGGTAGTTCAGAATCTTCTTCGAGTGAGATGAGACCGATTGAGCTTCAAGGTAAAGAATATACACAGGGGATGCACGGAAAACTAATGGCGCGGATGTGACAAATGATCACGACATGGGTGACATTGAAACTTTTAGTGTAAAAGATGAAATAAGTTTCACGCAATGCGTCAAGAGCATGGAATGGAATAGAAAGATATGAATCTTGAATCTAACGGAATCCGAGCATGGTCTCTAAGCGATTGAGAACGTTAGGGAAACGGATAGAATAAAAAGAAATAGCTAAACTGATGCTGATGTTCACACAAGAGTACGATGTAAAACAGGATCAGGATGCAAACAAGGGAAGGAACGATGGAATAATGCTGAAAAAAAATCTAAAATCTACAAGAATGTCCACGATCTTGCAGCGCGTTAGATCTGTCTGGCAGTCGATAGATGGCGAAAAACGAGAGGTAGCAGCAAAAAGGGGTAGACTGAGCCTGCGCAACGGGAGGAAATCGGGGTGCGCGCAATGTGATCCTTATCTATTGTCTCTCCCTAAGGCACGCAATAATCCTCCTCCCTCAAGAGAAGGTGGGGACGATCACACCCAGTGTGAATCACTCCCGGACGTCACCTCTTTTACGACCAAAGACCTCAAGGAGGAAGAGGCGGATGTCCCTTTAGAGGATGAGTATGAAGTTCCGCACATAACTCGATGGCAAATGCGGCTAGAATGGCGTTCAGCGATCAAAGACCCCGAAGGAAGAGGCGATGTCCCTTTAGCGACATAGATGAGTATGAAGTTGAGAGCATAAAGGAAGCGATCGTAACACAAAGGCATAACAAGAATAGTGATGGTCTGTCTCGTATGCGCCCTAAGAGTTTGTAAATTCCAGGCAAAGAACCTGGGGGAAGAGGCGGATGTCCCTTTAGCGACATGGAGGATGACTATGAAGTTCCGCGCATAACTCGATGGCGCATGGCTAGAAAAGAGCGTTCAACGACCAAAGACCCCAAGAAGGAAAAGGCGGACTCGATGGCAAATTCGGCTAGAAATGACGAGCGTTCAGTGATGCATTTAAAAGGAATGGATGAATCGCCCCCGTCCTAGTGCAAATGTCATCTCTCTCCCTTCCATGTGAACTCTTACTTTGTCTGAGGAGCAAGAGGTAACACGATGAAGGGTCCATCAAGAGTTTACTCAATTGAGAGACGACTCATCCATCAAGCACCAGTGTTTAGATAATGAAGGGGGGATTGGAAGGAAGAGGGCGAATTGAACCCATTCATTTGCCATGCGTCAGATTGCCTTGATAAATGAGAATTACACCCGGGAGTGACACAGCGAACGGGTGGCGAGATTAACCCAGATATGAGGGGGAGATGAAAGAGGAATCCTTCCGCACAATTTGCTTTTTGATGGTTTCATTCATATATCGACAAGTGGTCTGTTTGAAACCTGCCAATGCATGGATCAATGCATTTCAATAAAAAATGTTTAGAATGAATAGATACATCCGAATAGTTCAGCTAAGGTTTTGAAACTCGTGCCATTCAGATATACAAATTAATGAAATCATTCCTCGATAAACAGTATTTTCCGGCTCCGGCTTGGGACTACCGTATTTTTGGTTAGTTTCAAAGCTGTTCTTCAGCTTTGAGCCGCATTTGCACTGTGTTTTTACAGTTGGCGCAATAAATTGTTATTCCAATGTGATCGCCTGTACTCGTTCTATCAGTTTATCGAAGTAGAATCATAGTTACAGCATGCATTTTTCCAATAAATGGACTAATCGGAACGATTCCAATATTTGACGAGTTTGCTCATCTTTCACTTGAAGGGGTTCGATCAATTCGCAGTTATTTATATATTGAAGCAACGTTAATATGTTACTCTATCACCATTCATCAACAGAAATAGTGTAAATACTGGAATTTATAGGCTAATGTAAGCACGTCCGAAGATCTCACGGCCTGTAATCGCGTTCACATGGAATCGATTTTCAACGTCTCTGTTTAAGAGAGCTGCTCGGTAAAAATGTAGCAAAGTCACCCACCCCCCGGACACGCTCCTACCGAATTTGGATTCTGATGCCCATACTCTAGTATTAGGAAGGGCTTGGCCCCATAATACTCATATCGTGCATTATTTCCAGATGTCTCGTTTCCAGTAGACAAAAAGTGATTTTTAAGCTCAAAAAGGTCAAAAATCATAATTTCTCATTGGGTAAAGATAGACTCAATTTTTCTTTTGCAACATATTTAGAGTGCCCCAAGGATGTAAAAAAGATATTTTGATCGAATATCCCACGCTTCTAAAATATCGAGTTGGAGCACATATTTCGGTTTTTCGACGGTTTTTCGACTAAAAAGTCAGTTTTTCCCCTTGGAGCCAAACCGGACTATGTGCATCATGTAGTCCCTTGGTATTAGTAAATAAAAATTTATTTCAGCGGGCATGTCGCCGTGCCCAAAATTGGCAGCATATGTGAGAGTGTGTCAAACTGCACGCTCTCGATCGAACTTTTCGTCTTCTAATATTTAAAATCCTATCTAGACCATCCAATTTGAGTTGATATTATTAGATTTTATATTTACATTACTCACTGCAAACTTTGGGCCACTGCATTATCATTTTTACTTAACACGTGATCTGAATATCAGTATTCTCGAAATTCCGAAAATAAACTTCCTGCTCTTTTCCCTCTTGCGATATTGACCTCCCATATAGGCAAGGAAAATTTTTATGTCATTTGCAGTCAAGTTAATCACAATTTAGGTCCATACTT